>JAHREE010000280.1:1989993-2130684 GCA_033628505.1 Tringa tobata
CTCCCTCTCTTCTTCCCTCCCTCTCTTTCTCCTTCCCTGCCCCCGCCAGCTCTGGAGATGCTGCAGGCTCTGGGAAGTCCGCAGCACTTTCGACAGGCGACCTTCGCAAACTTTCTGCCGCTTAAAATAAAAGGCCGGGCTCAGTGGCGCTCAGCATCTGCGGCTTAGCCCTCTTGTCCCTGTCATGTGTGCGGTGCCTTCCCGCCATTGGCGCTCTTCCTTTTTTTTTTTTTTTTTTTTTTCCGGCTGGCAGGTTTTACACTCCCTGGTAACCTTTCATCGACTCGTCCTTCTTGGTTGATGTCAGGGCTTTTCCGCTTCGTGTCGTGGATGCTTGTGGTATCCCCAGCTCCCCTTTTATTTGCACCTACATTTTGTACTGCCTGGGACTCCTACGGTAATTGCAAGATACTGACGAATTGGGTATAGAAACAAATGTTTATGAGGTGTCCCTTTCCTAAACAGGTATGGTTCAGTGCGTTCTGTGTTGAAAAATTGCATTGCTCCCTTTAGCTGTGAGGGATTTTTCTGTAGAGAGGCACCTATCTTACAAAAGAGGGTTCAACAGTAGCAAGTTATAAAATGTATGTGCTCTTAAGTTCCTGCTGGAAACTATACAACCCAAGGCTTGCCTTCCGTGTGCTTTCTGTTATGCCACACGCATTACATCTTGCGCAGGTGTGTTCTTCCTGATAAGAATTTTTTCCGATGAAGGCGGACATTAGACAATCGTTAACTGAAGAGTTTACAAAAAAAAAAAAAATAAATCCCCAAACCAGTGAACAAAACAGAGAAAATAAAATAAAAGCATTTGCTAAACTTAGTTCACCCTTCATCTTCTCACAGCACACGGGCTGCCACGTGCCCATTGCATGCCTCCTTATCTATTGGAAATAAAAAATACTTAAAAATGCTGACAGGCACAGCTGAAGTTCTTACGCTTTCAGTGTTTGCCTTCATATTAATCCTTCTCAGACATTATTCGTATTAATTTCAAGAGTTTTTGTAATTAAGAAAAAAAGCCAGGAAATGGCTTTAATGAAAGAATAATGAAAAAAAGGGAGCAGTTACTATTTTTGTATGGTCTCTAAGGACCAGGTAGCATCTACATAGATCCTGTGCAACTTGACCAGCACCTCAATTCCTTCAAAATACGTTCCATTGGATACTTTTAAAATGTCCCCTAAGGGTCGTTGTTTATTGGTTCAGAAGCTGCTTGTTGAGTCTTGGTAACAGTGACACTTTAAAAAAAAAAAAAAAAAAAAAAAAGGTTGGGGAGGGGAGAGTAGTGACCAGTCTTGGGTACTTACCATCTTGGTTTCTCAACAGCCTCGAAGGGCTGGGGCAGTAAGGTAGGATAGGATGCTGTGAACTTGGTTGTACTGGACACGTTGCACCAGAACTGTTCCGTCAGCATCTTGAGCTGTTTTCTTGAGCTGTGACAAAAATACCCTCAGGCACTATTTCATAGTAGTGGGGGCAGTGGGTCAGGCCCCTAGGTCCCTGGTTTGATATTTCTTAGGAGGGACTAACACTTGCATCTTGCCACTTTCCAGGGAAGCAGCATCTTTGGTGTCACTTAATCAAGAAAATTAATGCATTTATTTTTTTCATTTGTAGTTAATATATGATAGTTTTGCCCAGTATCTGGTAACAGAGAAGGGTTATGATGAAGACTTGCTGACTGTAGCTCCAGACAGCTTAGACTTCTGGTGAGTACATTGAAAATAACTTTAACTTTCTTCATAGCTTGCTTTATGCTCTAACTTTTGCAAAGCTTGGAAAACAGCTTCACTTATTAGGCCGTTGTTACAATTGTTGGACCCAATAGATAAATCCAAAATTACAGTTTTAAATACTTGTTCCAACAAGTATTTTTCATGAGATACTTCTAATATGGTAATTTGAAGAGAGAACTGAGCATTTGTCTGTGCTTCTAGCTGTCTGGGCACAGGGCTTTTAGTCTGACTTACTCTCATAGCTTATATGTTTCCTTTGTCTTTTACTTTGAACTGCTTTACATTCAACTGCTAAATCCAGTAACTATCAGAATTTAGTAATTTTTGTCTTGCCAGATGTGTCTTTGTGTAAGGCAGAATAATTCCAGCAGCTTTCTGAGGAACCAAGGCATGTTGATGTGTCAGGAGGTAGCCCATGAGTGGCACGTCAGGCACAAAGCTGTGATGCCAAAGGCTGAAATGCAAGTTGCTGCTCTGAGCTCAGTTGTCTCTGAGCAAGGGCTTGAATGTGAAACTTTAATAGTTTATTTTCTAGGTCAGGGGACTGGGGCTTTGAAGGCTGGGTAATCACTAAATTGTTTTAGGAGAGGCACAGGGTTGGGTTTGTTTGTTGGGTTTTTGTTTGTTTGTTGGGTTTTTGTTTGTTTGTTGGGTTTTTGTTTGTTTGTTGGGTTTTTGTTTGTTTGTTGGGTTTTTTGTTTGTTTTTTTTTAAGTAAGGTATGCATCAACCACATGATCAGGCCCAGCCAGTGTGGGTTCACGAAAGGCAGGTCCTGTTTTACAAACCTGATCTCCTTCTATGACCAAGTGACCTGCTTGATGGATGAGGGAAAGGCTGTGGATGCTGTTTACATGGACTTTATTAAGGCCTGGTTTTCCACAGCATTCTCCTGGAGAAACTGGCCACCCGTGGCTTGGACGGGAGTACTCTCTGCCAGGTAAAAAACTGGCTGGAGGGCCAGGCCCAGAGCGTGGTGGTGAATGGAGTTACATCCAGTGGGCAGCTGGTCATGAGTGGTGTTCCCCAGGGCTTGGTACTGCGGACAGTCCTCTTTAATATCTTTATCAATGATCTGGATGAGGGGATCGAGTGCACCCTCAGTCAGTTTGCAGATGACATCAACTTGGGAGGGAGTGTTGATCTGCTGGAGGGTAGAAAGGCGTTGCAGAGGGATCTGGACCGGCTGGATTCATGGGCCGAGGCCAACGATATGGGGTTCGACAAGGCCCGGTGCTGGATCTTGCACTTGGGTCGCAACAACCCCATGCAGCGGTACAGGCTTGGGGAAGAGTGGCTGGAGAGCTGCCTGGTGGAAAAGGACCTGGGGATGGTGGTCGACTGTCGGCTGAATGTGAGCCAGCAGTGTGCCCAGGTGGCCAGGAAGGCCGACAACATCCTGGCCTGTATCAGAAATAGTGAGGCCGGTAGGAGTAGGCAAGTGATTGTCCTCCTGTACTGGAAAACAAGTCTCATGAGGAACATCTGAGGGAATTGGGGTTGTTCACCTGGAGAAAAGGAGGCTGAGGGGAGAGAGCTCTCTACAACTACCTGAAAGGAGGTTGTAGTGAGGTGGGGGTCGGTCTCTTCTCCCAAATAACAGGCAGCAGGACAAGAGGAAGTGGCCTCAAGTTACACCAGGGGAGGTTTAGATTAGATATTAGGAAAAAAAAATCATACTGGAAGGGTTATCAATCATTGGAACAGGCTGCCCAGGGAAGTGGTTGAGTCACCATCCCTGGAGGTATTTAAAAGCCTGATAAACATAGTGCTTTAGGATGTTTTTTGTCAGTGTTAGGTTGATAGTTGCTCTGAAAGTCCTCATTGTAGTAATATGTATTTGCATATATAAAGCATTGTTCAAACATGGAGGGTTTGAAGGGTTGTGATTTTGCTCCTTTTCTGTAGTGTAATTGTATACCTTCTGTAACTGCATTTTACTATTCTGATCTACAACAAGACACTCCTTTGAAAGCATTAATTGTTTGTTTCTTCCTTGAAATAAAATTATTCATAGTTGTAAAGGCTTGGTGTTTGACATTGAAGACGGAAACTTCCTGAAACTTGCAGAAGATGGAACAGTTTTAAGGTAATATTGACAATAAGTTTATATTGTTAAACAAACACAAAAATTTTATCCTCTTTCTGAAAGCCATCTCTCAGTTTTATTAAGTATTAAAAATACTAATTTCAGCATACATTCATTTATTAGATGTAAAAGTTTAATCTTTGATGATGTGGTGTTCAGTTTCTCTTACTGTTCCATGTGCATTTTTTTTCATAATGTTTCCGTGATGGCTGCTAGTAAAGAATATCTCACTTTTATTAAACATCTAAGACTCTAAGGACTGTACTGATCTTGAAAGTAAATTCAGTTTTCTAGTGGCTACCAATGTACTCTTTTTCCAGTTCTGCTAAGATACAGGGTCAGGTTTTTCTTTGAGTTGTGATTAACCTGACTCGGAGTCAGTGCTAATGACGAGAGCAGTATTGTCTTTGTACTGTGCACATTCAAAATACTGCAGGCCTACAATGTATAATTTAAATAGGCTGAGGTAAATTAAATGCAGAAACCGACACATTTATTTTCAAAATTCAGTTTGTTTTTTTCGCATGAAAGCTGTATTTTTCCTTCAGTCATCATTTCAGTACATCCTTAGTTCCTCTTTCCCTCTTTTTTTTTTATAAACATAGAAGACTTCTGTTTTGAATCACAAATCTGAAGAGTAAATACATTTAAGGTTTAGCAATCCCAGTCCCATTTCCCCCTTATTTTTCTCCAAAATGAAAATCTATGTAATTTAGTGCTTAAGATAGACTATTTTTTTGGGGGGGGGTTTGATAACATATGGTAGAAGGAGCTTGAAGATGCTAGGCAAAATCAAATTTCATTGAAAGAAAGGAAGAAATACCTGTGAGTCTCTGCTGCATATCCTGAAATTCATTTGGTGCCATGAATTTCAGAGTATAAATGCAGAATTCAAGACTGCAGGATATACCACAATAAGGGGAAGAGTGATACGTGATTTCTTCTCCTAGCGTTGCTTGCGTTTGCTTCAAAACTGGAGTCTGTGCATTCTTTTGGGGCCCAATTTGATGGTGAAGCTAGTTGTTTTTTAATTCCCGAAAAGGCTTGTGTGTACTTCTGTGTTACACAGCCGCATGCAGGGCTCAAATTAGCACTTTTCCATAGTTCTGCCCTGCACTCTGAATGTTCCCAGGCTTCAGAATGATGTATAGGCTTTCTGCACTGTGCTTTATTGTGCAGTGTATATGGATAGTTCAAGTATAGCGAGTGTCCTCACACAATTGAGAACATTCGAGCAACACAGAGTGATTGTGTTAGCAGGTGAGGCGCAGTAGCTGTGCCCCCAGCCAACCAAACCCCTGTGTAGTAGGGCTTTTATCAAGGACTGTAATGTATATAATGGAAGCATCAAAGTTCTAAAAAGAGGTACTTCTGGTCAACCTGCATGCACCTCAATATTCAGTTGCAATGCATTACTTTGCACTAGGAGTAGTTTGGCTGTTTTCAACCTTTTCTTTTTTCTTTTTACATATACGTAACTTAATGAATCAAACAGGGCAAGCCATGGTACAAGGAGCATGACATCCGAAGAGATCCTGGAGACATATGGAAGGAGGGAGTGGAAGCATTTTGATACAGTCAGTGGAATGGTTTCCCGCTCAGGTTAGCATGTCCTTACTGTAGCATGTCCTCGTCTTTGAAATTGCTCTGGCCTCTTCAGTGCCTCATAGTATTAGTTCTTACCACAAATATTTAAAAATACTTGAACTGGGAATCCATGGAATAGGTGAATGTTTTTGGGTAGAGTTGGGTGTGTGTTTTTTTTTTTATTTTCAACTTGTAATACTAGACTTCAACTTAAATTTAGCTCACCAGTGAGGAAACAAATAAGCCTGACGTTATAGGTGTATTTTAGTTGTAGACATGGGCACGTTGTTCCTTGATGAAGTGGGCTTCATAGCCCGTGAGCTACCAGCCTATGTCATTTAAGACAGATATGATAAATCTTATTATCATCAGTGCTGTTACTGGAGGCCTACATGCAGGTGCAAAGAACAGAGCAGGTCTGGAAACAAAACTTGCCCTCCTGCAACTGTAGTTTCTTGGTTTTAAGATGGGAGTTGCTTTGAAGGCACTGTTTGCTTTCTTGCTAGCTGCTCTGTGCTTCCTCTCCATTTTACTTTCATCTTGGTAATTGTGAGTAATGCACGTAACGTGCTCAGTTAAGTTGTTTTGTCCTATGTAATGGAGATATTTTCCTTGATATTTTACTGACATAAACTTGCTTGTGATGCTTATTCTAAACTGCAGGTAGTCATTTGCAACAAGGTCGAAGAGAAAGGTTTCCTTTGGTCATACAGCAAATGTGCCTTTCTTATTCATTGAAAAGTGCACTTGCTCTCTCTTGTGAATGTTAAAAAATCACTGATTAAGTCATTTTACTCCTAGGAAAGAGTTGTTGAACATGACCTCAGTCTGGCAGAATGTTTGCACCCTCCTGATTTTGTTCTGTTCTGGGGGCTCGTGTAATACTGTGGCCATGCTTCCCCTTAGGCTAAGGCTCTGTCTGCAGCATGTGTGTGCAAAGGATGAGACTGTGTAAGACCTGTCCAAATGTTTCTGAAACAACTTCTCAAACTCCTTTGTGTTTCCACTGCTAGGGAAAAGGGTGTTTTGGAAGACTTAAGTGATACTGACCTGACTCTTAAAACTCATGGTTTCCCCCATCTCTTCCACCTTAACTTTTAGAACTTCAAAATGAATTTTTAAAATCCCACTGCCTTGATACAGGTGAAGAACTTTCATTTGCAAATGATGAGAATCAAAAGCAGGAATAAAGGCTAATTAAGATTGTGAAGTAGATAATGCTTATTACTAGTAAAATCAAAATAGGAGCTTATACTATTATTTAAATGTATTTTTATTTGTGATTAAAGTATACAATGTGGCTTTTAAAAAGTAGATTTTCTTTTTTTTTTTTCCAGCTAAATACTACTTGTATGATAATTATTTTGACCTGCCAGGAGCTCTCTTGTGTGCAAGGGTAGTGGACAGCTTAGATCAGGTAAGAACTGGAGTGTTTGAAACTAAGTATTTCTCTTCCCCCACCATCCTGCTTGCATGCATTATTGAATGCATGCAAATAGTGTATCGAACAACATCAAGGTCTTTTTCCTGTTTGGAATTTTTCATGTTGGACTTAGTGTATTAAATTTGTCTCCGAAGCCAAATGTGAGCTATGTGGCATGTTCAAATAAATGTACTTCCACCAGAGGGCACAAATAACTAGGATACGAATAGAAATGCAGTGTTTTCTCAAGTTTACTCTGCGATATGCAGAATGTAGTTCTTAAAATCTCATTTAATTATACTTGATGGTACTCGAATTAGATCTAATGTAAGTCTTCTGAATAACACAATTTGTTAATTTGCAATGTGTTAATGAGTTGAAAGCTTAACTCCATCCTTTTTTAAAGTTATTTTTGTCTTAATACATTATCTGTATACACAGATATAAATACCCTAAAACAGTATCCCTTTTTTTTCTTCTGCTAAACAGCAAGTTAAATTTTCAAGGCAGAAAATACAATTGCTTGAACATTTTTCGGTGCATTTTAGATAGATATAATGTCTTAAAACCTGTCTGGGAAGCTTGAGACTAACTGATTTGGTTGTGTTAAAGAAGGCTTGAATCTTGAATTTGTGTGCAGCTGGGGATTGCAGAGGGTTCTTCTCATGCAGCAAGTATATTGGAGTCAAAAGAATACAGATGTAATCTTTTGACTGAAGGTACCAAAGTGCTGCAGCACTGAAAATTGCAAATACTGAACTTTGTTTGCAGAGTGAAATTCAGAGCTGTGTGATGGGTATCTGGAATCCCTTTGGGTATCAGCAGACTTGAGACTTTAGTCTCCACTCCAAAATAGCATGCTGAGTAGATTGCTGCCTGAGTGCTGCACAAGGAGTTAGCTAAAGCTAGCTTATGAGGAAACACTGAGGATAGGTGTGCTGTAAGACTCTTAATTTTGTGCCTCGTTAATCTCCTTCCTCTACTGTTCGCAGCTTAGAACCCTCTCTCAGATGTGACATCTGTATTGTATTACTTTATTTTATATTTAGACTCGTCACAAATCACTTATTGGGAGAGAAGGCACGTCACAGTGTGTGTGTAATAAGCTTGCACGCTCAGTTACTAGTTCACAAGCTGGAACGCTGACCCTGGCCAGTGCTGTCTTCAGCCGGAGAGAATGAAACCTGTGCCGTTACTCCAGAGAGCTACCAGATCTGGGTCGTCCGTCCTCTTTATCAGCTAGCAATTCTTGAATATTTTAGTGGGTGTTGGCCCGGTTTCAACAGGAGGGCTGCAGGAATTCCCCGGAAGGTTGGCATCAGCTGGGTGAGAAGGGTGCAAGGCAGAAGGCAGTGGGCCTCTCCAGCACTTGTGCCTGCAAAATGCTGCATCGGAAGGGTTAGGAACCGTCACGTTTTCTCCTTCCACATTTCTGAAAGGAAGTAGAGGCTTCTCTTTCCTGTTCTGGCAGCCTGTTTAGTAAGGCCCATTTTCTTACCGTTTCTAGCAAACATTCTAGGATCAGGAAAGCTTCCTACTGGAAATAAATAGGAGAACCGCTAGGTTTGGATTCAAAATGGGCTTAGACAGGAGTTGGATGCTGGGCTGCTCTGCAATATTGGCTGGCTGTGTAATTGCACCTGATTGATTCAGCACTCCTAAAATTCGTGGAGTTTGAGAGTGCTGTGGGGCTCAGCTGTTTGAGAAGCTTTTCCTCTCCCTTGGAGAGATGCTGAAAGGGTGGTTGAGGTCAGTGAGAGCGCTCCTGTGCCTGGGTGGCTTTCTAGGAATGGCAAGAGGCTGTTCACAAGCACAGATCGCCTTCCCCTGTCCTCCCGCCAAAGTTGGGGTTTGGCAGTCTTCAGGGGACAATGTGACGCTGTGCTGCTCAGCCTGGCTCCTGGGTGAATGTTTTATATGGTGTTTGGGGTGGAGTTGTTGGCAGGAGGAAATTACGTCTAAATTATAGCAAAGGATGTTGCCAGTTCCGAGGGTGGAAGGTGAAATGGCTGTAGATAATGTCAACCTGCTAATGAAGTACAGCATCTCCACCTCTAGGCACCTCTTTTCCCCAAATGTCAGTGGAATGGCTCATTCAGTAAGTCACTGTTCTGTCTAATGCCCCCCTTTGCTGTAATGTCTTAGAGTTCCTCATAAATATGAATCTTTTCTCCTTGTCCCTTCCTCCCCCACCATAACCTTCTGAAGCAGGGAGATGACTTGTGTTCAGTCACCCAAAGTTAAGCTGGGTACTGCTGGGTCCTGAATCCTACTGTCTAAGACTGTTTTACTCAAAACACTTTTGTTTATTAATAGCATTCCTGTCACTGTTTAAATATGGAAGCTCAAAATAGCCGATACTTGATATAATGACTAGGTTCCTTTTGACACTTACAGCATGATCATCAGAAAAAATATGACTTCTGGAAGGACATGGTGGCTGCTATCCAGCATAATTATAAAATAACAGCTTTTAAAGGTAAGTGGGTTCACTGAAAACTTACTATAATAGCTGAAAATATTACATGTGTTTGCCACAGCAAATACATTTGCAAGTACACTGTAGACTACTCAACACAGCTTTTACTTTTCAAGCTGTACAAATAGTTTATCCTGGAATAGAAGATCTTTATCATTACTATTTCTATTTCATTTAGCTGGAACTGTTTTGCTATCTTTAATAACACTGTGATGTACTTCTTTAGTAAATTTAGAGCAAAAATGATTTCTTACCATGATTCGTATGGTAATGTGGAGATCTTTGAACTGTATTTTGATTTTTTTTCCTTGTGTTTTTGTAATCATAAATAAAATCAGAAATGCATTGGAAAAAAAAAAAGTACTAACTCACATGTGATAAATTTCTTCAGTGCTCTAGTTTTTCATTAGAATTTCTCGTGTAGTATTGACACACGTAGTATATTGTAGTAAGGAGATTGTTATTTTCTTATAAACATACTAAAAATTGCAGAGGATATTTTTTTTTGTAGTAGCCTTCCTCCACCCAATGCTGACCTTGTAATATAAATTAGAGTTGGAAAATATCTTGGCTACCCTTCAGCTAGCAATTATTTTCCTTCTTTCACAGACTAAACTTCTGAGTTTCTATTAGGCATATAAAATAAGAATTTGAAAATAAAGGTTATCCATCTTGTATGTGCACACAATTAATTGAAATTATTTTTAACTGTGTTTTTTTTGTAAAAAAGACTATATTCGGCTGAGTTCAGAATTCTGTATCATTTTGCTAACAGTATTTGCTGACAGAATTACCTCTGTTAATGCAACATTAATTAGGCACAGGTGTAGTTTGAAGCCTCTTAATATTTACCTCTTGTTCACCGGAGCTGTGCTACTTGCTGTATTCCTTTCAAATGTAATGGACAAAATTGTCTCAGGTTCCAAAAAATAGCAGAAGCTGATGTCAGGATATATATTATAGTAAGACAGCACGATATTCCTGAAATGTTTTGTTTGTTGTTGTTACTGTGTTTTCACTGGAGCTTTGAGTGTGATTGGTAGTTAAGATTTCCTCTAGGAACTCATTTGTACATGAAATAAACGTGTCCTTTGTTTCTGTTGATATTAAACTTATCCTAACCAACTGTAACTATTTTTTAGCATTTTTGTTAATTCTTTTTTCAAATCATGAAAGCTCTTTGTTTTAAAAGGCGTGGATCATGCAGCATTTGGCAAAAAGAATAATTTTTAAACAGGTGTGTGATATGAATTAATCCTGTCTGACTTTTACAAGAACTGGTACTTAATTTAACACACCTCATGCTCTGTTATAAAAGTCACGAGGCACGTGCACAACAGGGTTGAAAATGTAAGAAAAAATAGTAACTGATAGGCACGAGTTATTTTGGATAAAGCTTTGTAAAATCAGAGGTAAAATAATGCAGATTGTATACACTACTTAAATTCTTTCATATGTGAAAGTACTACGCTCTGTCATGCATCACTTTGAAAGGCCTCATAGTAGTCTTATTTTCCTTTCAATAATGTGGTCCAGTGGATAAAGTGCTGAACAGGGAGAACCAGAGAATGTCTTCCTATGTCACTTACCCATGGTATTCCCATGGGGTATCTCTTTTTGCTTCAGGTCCCTCTGTGCAATGAGAATAATGGTACTAGTCTTCTGTCACAAGCTTGTGACAAAGAGATTTATTTTTTTTTCCTCGGCTGCAAGCTTAACATGACTTCCTGAGGAAACTCCTAAACTTGGCTCCAGCCCAGCGTCTACATACCAGGAAGCCCCACCATCTTTCTTAGCCCACAGGCTGTCCTAGAAACCACAGCCTCTGGACTTAACTCCATGCCTTTGTAGAGAGTTTAACCCTTCAGAGAAAAGCAGTGCTTGTTAACAGTTCGTCAAGGTAAAATTTCTAAAGCAAACTTAAGAGGTCAGTTGAGGAGACACAAAGTTCCCAAGTCAAAATGCTGTCTTAGTAGCGCCATTGTCAGTGACGGAGCAGAACGACTGACCGTTTTATTTTTTGAAATCTGTAAGTGTTTGCAAGTCACTTTTGGTTTGTTGTCAGTATGCCCTTGTTGCTCTGTGTCCCTTCTTTTTCACATGATTTCTTTGATCATAATCAGGTGTCTGGTGGATTTTGCCTTTCATTGTCTTAGCTATGGTAATTGCCTTAGATAATTGCCCTATGATATTTTTTTTGGATGGCTCGTTCAGATAGCCATGATTGTCCTGACAACTTAATGAAGGGTATTAACCTCTTCTACTTGTAAAGCAGTGAAGAACTGAGGCTTGCAGAGGGAGAGTGAGAGGATTCCAAAATAGTCTTGTGTTACTCAGATCTTCCTTTCTAAAGAATAATAAAAAAAAAAATGGGGAATCTATTAAACAATACTGTCAGAAAAGCGTGATGTCAGATAGCAGTAAACACAGATAGTTATATTTTCAAAATGGTAATTTTTTTTGCCTAATAATACCTGCAAGAATTCCCTCTGCAATTGATATCCAAGTTGAGCTTTAAATTACTTGAGTAATCCTTTTTGTAAATCTTTACTTTTTACTGGAATATTTTGCAGCTTTAAGGTGATTAACATTAGTATGTATGTGTTTCTCTTAGTTTATATGCTATATAAATTCGTAAAGAGCAGTTTTAAAATAAATGGGATGTGGCAGTGTATTTTACATGTGGACAAAGTTCCACAACATGTTACGTAAACAGAGTTTGGTCTTTAGAGGAGTAATGAGGGCTTGAAGTATCGTATAGTTATTTCCACATGAAAAATTTCAGATTCTGTGATATTTGGACAGAAAAAATCAATAGTTTTTGTAGGAGGAAGTTGCCTGATATAACTTCTTGAAGCAGAATTTTGTAAAAAGTCTTCTAAAGGCTGCTTTCTCTCTGTCTTCCATGGTTTTATTTCCCTGTCATTTCCCTGACACTTCTGAAAACCATAGCATCTGTGTTTATATAGTGAAAAGGACATATGTTTCAGATTTTCAATCAGTTCATAACATTATATTTCATTTTGGAAGTAAAAAAATCATGGCTAATATGGCAGCAGAGACTTCATAAATTGCCCATAAAAAGGCTTGATGGGTTCTGCTCTCTGGTTTCAAGGATGTATCTGAGAAATTTGTCACTGACCATCTTTTGCAAAAAGGAAAATGGTCAGAGAAAGAAAGTGCTGGACTTAAAAACCCAGGGTTTAGTAACTTGCATTTTTATTTTATGTGACCGATAATATTTTAATCAATACAGCAGCATGCTGATGTATGTGAAGTGATACTTTGGAGACGAAAACTTTCGATCTTTCTAAACTGCTCCGTTCTCCCCCCAAAAACGTGCACACACACACACAGAGGTTTTTTTGATTGCAAGTTTATGTTATTACCCTCTTGTCTTGGCAGAAGACAGCGGATCTAGATGTCCGTGATATGTGCATTATATCCTTTATATGCAACTTCAAATACAACAAACAAAAAGCAAAGGTGCTTTTCTGTCCAAAAAGAAAGAATCCTCCAAAAATCCTGCAAAACCTGAGAAAATCTTAATGCTGATGTAGACCAGTGATGAGAGATCATTATTTAACTGTGAAAATGGCAACAGAGATAGAAGCAAACAAATTTGTTACACTTCTCTGCTGGCCTTTTCAGCTAAATATAGAAGGGGTTATATGGGTGCATCAGGTGTTTAAACACTTAAAAACTACTGAAATTTGTCTCAGAAATATTTTTGAAGCCTTTGGAAGTGAGTTTTGTGCTATTACAGGCTCTTATGTTTTCATTTTAATCTTGTATTATATTTTCTTTCCTCTAATGCCTGTGATCCAGAAAATATGTGGTTTCTGGAAAAGCTGTATCTTTAGGTAGATTGCTGATCCTCTTCTGGAAAAAAATATTAAAAAACCCAAATTTATAAACCTTACAGGCTTTCTCAAGGTGTCCTCTAAATTGAGAATCCAAAGCTAAAATAAAGGTAGAAGTTGTGCTTGTGCCACAATTTGGTGTGTAATCTCTAGCTTTTCTGTGTTAAGAGTTGCTTTTTTAATGACTTAGTGCCTGAACAATTATGAAAAGCCTTCAAAAAGATGGGTGTGAAGTACAAAGAGGTAGACTGACTTGAAGTCATGTATGCTGATTTGAGATGTTGAAGGAACAAAACCTGATTTAAAGTGGGTGGATGACAAGGTTTAGTGAAGTCTGCTTTTAAGAATACTGTCTGGGCCTAGTTTCTTGTGCATAGACTAGGTAATTGGAATCACAGGACAGCAACGTACTGCCGAGCACCGAGCATCTCCAACAATTTTAAACATGTACTTTGGCATACGTTTCAGATGTAAAACAATTAACCAGAAACTTTACAACTACTGAGGAGTATTTTCCAGCTGCAGAATCCAGACCCTCCATTTGTTTCTGAAAGAGAAGTGCCAGACTGGTTGAATGTATTGGCAGCAGTGCATGCTGTGTTTAAATGTTGGAAGCTGCTGCTGAACTAATGCAAGTGACTGCACAGGGAAACATTTTTAGTGCAATAATGAGATAATTCTTAGGAGATTTGTAATTAATATTTGGCCTAAAACAGGAAGGTAGAAAAGTGAGAACAGACAATTCAGGCTCAAGTGTCTTGAGTTTTATTTTGGCTTCGAAGAGACGTATTGTGAGATTGCTACTTATAAATCATGGTACTGTCCACTGTATTATTTCCATACAAACATTTTTGTGCAGTGTTTGTAACAGTAGCACCAATTTTGCCTAGGTCTACTTGGCTGCTAAAATAAGTGGATCTCAAGTTACTCTCTCTACTTAAGCATTTATTATTTTACCTATGTATAGCCTAAACCCCAGGCTTCCTTATCCAGCAGCACTTAATAAGGGGAGAAAAAATAATTCTGCAGAGTTATTTTCTTGGTTGTTCTTTACAGTTTCCAAAACATTATATAGTTTCACTAATGATGGGTCAACCCAAAGGTGTCCTTGCTTTTTTTATTAATCCCAACGTATTATCAAGTACTTAAGAAATGCTGATTTCAAATGTACACAACGTAACAAGCCTTAGGTTCTGCTTTCATGAAGAAATGGTAATATCACAAAACTTCTAAACATATGCCTACGTACTTTTAGTGCAAATGATTAGAAACTTCTGTTTAAAAAAAAAGATGCTAAAAATAATAGTTCAAGAGTTCATAAGGTTTTGGATGTATATGATACTTTTAAAGCATGTGAATGGTAACTGTCATTGGAAGAAACGTATGATCAAACTATTGATGGTTTCATAATTTATAAGCACTAATTTTACTAAGCTATCTTACTTTATACCATTAACTTTTCACAGTGCCATAACTGATGAATTGTCTAATGTTTGCGAGACATGAGTGTATGTAGGTATGGTAAATATGATTATCTACTGACCAATTACTGTCACCACCTGATAAATTTACCATGAAAGTAAAATATATTCCCCAGGCTATTGTGTTTTAAAGGAATGAAATGTTCAGGGAAAATCAGTGCAAAGATCGTTTCCAAATTTGGGGTGGTAAAGATGTTGTGAATTTCTGAGTGTCTGCATGCTTGTGAAGATATGTTCTTAATGTCTGGATTTGGTGATAGCTGTTTGACAGTACTCTGAACATTCTAGTTTCACAAAATGTTAAAGGCTTAAAAAATATTGAAATGCTTGGTTGCTACAGACTACCAAATGTGCATCAAAGAAAGCTAAGTGGCTTCAAATCTGGTTGCTTTTCAATATTGTGAAAGTCTTAGATCTTCAGTAACAGGTAATAATTTATAAATCTACCTTTCTCCAAGGTGATTATTCATTAATAAGGAAAGTGGAGCTAAATTAAAACTGTGGCATGATATGCAGTGTATTAAAGTTGTTTTCTTGACTCCTGTTTGATAGCTTAAAGATGAAGCTGACAGAGCAGAATCTTCCTGAAGTATTTTATCTAGCTGTTGTGATGACTGTGGTGTATCTGAAACTGTTTACTTTGAATAATACCTTCAACTATTTCAAGTATAGTGAACTATGTGTTACTAATGTGTTACAAGAAATGATAGTTAGAAATTCTGATTTTCATTTTTTTTTAATTAAAAAGAAAAGAGAGAGGCTGTTGCATTATATTAATTCATAAAATTTTAATGTTGCATTCAGTTGGACAATTGATCATAATTTGAAACAAATTTCTTATGACAATTCTCTAAAAACATACAATATTATTCTACTAAGTTTGAACCAATCTCTTCCACGTTCTCATTCCCTCCATTTCTGTTGCAAAATTGAAGTGGCATGACCTGCTAATGAAGAATCAGATCAGCACCCAGTTAAAATGGTCTGAAGGAGAGAGTGTCAGGACAGTGTAAGTGGGATCTTTTTAGCTATGAGCAAATAGGAAACCTGAGAAAGAAGAGTGAACGTAGTCAGAGGAATAGAGACCATTAGATTCTGAATTGGGCAGTTGGAGCCATACTTGATCGTTCTCCATGAGATCAATGACAGCACTGCCAGAAGCCTGGTCAAGGTATCCTTTCTTGTACTCATCATAGGTGTACATAAGTGGGGAACCATTTTTGTAGAGTGCAACCCAAACATTTGTTCCTTTTGCATGTACATGGTAGGAGAAATAGTACAGTCCAGGGATCCTGCAGGTGAAGATTCCTGTTCTGGGGTCATAGTGTTGCTGCCTATTGTACAAGATTTTGTCAAATTTGATAGGGACTGTCGCCCCAGGGTAGGCTTTTGAGAGGATGACACTGAAAGCAGACACTGGCATCCCTGTAAGAGCTTGGTTTACTCCTCCTTTCATGTAAGCCTCTCCTGCTTTAACATAGCTTTCGGGCATCTGTTGGACTACAGCTTGGCCAGGGGGACCAGGAGGACCCGGGGGACCTGGTAATCCGGGCTCTCCATTGTTGCCTTTAGGCCCAGGGGGTCCAGGTGGTCCCATGGGTCCACTTAATCCTTTTGTAGCAATACCTGCTGGGCCTGGCAGTCCTGGTGCTCCTGGCTCACCTTTTGCACCAGGGGCTCCTGGCAGGCCGGGGGGGCCGATAGGGCCTCTGATCCCAGGTATTCCTGAAGGCCCTCTGGGGCCCGGCTCACCATTGATCCCTGGAACTCCCTTTACTCCTTGTGGACCCATTGGGCCAGGCAAGCCAGGTAGCCCAGCATGGCCAGTGTCACCTTTTGGACCTGGGAAACCTGGGTGTCCCTTAGGACCAGCAAGACCCTGCTCACCTGGGTATCCTGGTTTTCCGTCTAATCCTGGTAGACCTCGTTCACCCTTGGCCCCTGGGAATCCTGGCAGGCCTGCGGGGCCCATGTCACCCTTGGGTCCAGGTAGGCCATTCTCACCAGGCAAGCCTTTGAGTCCTTGAGGGCCCATGTTCCCTGGTGGCCCGACAGGTCCTGGTTCTCCTGACACACCAGCTGGGCCTTGGTCTCCTTTAGGTCCTGGGAGCCCAGGAGGACCTTCAGGTCCCCTATGTCCCTTCATTCCTGGCAATCCTGGCTTTCCGAATCCTGGAAGACCTGGGGATCCAGGCAAGCCTGCAGGTCCGGGGTGTCCCTTGGCTCCGGGTATGCCTGCTGGCCCTGGTGGTCCCATTGGCCCAGGCTTGCCAATGCCAGCTTCTCCAGGTTCTCCTGGGGGACCCTGGGGACCTGGGATACCAGCCGCTCCAGGTGCACCCGGCAAGCCTCTGTCACCTTTCATACCTGGCTGACCTGGAAGACCATTTTCACCAGGCTTCCCTATCCCAGCAGGGCCAGGGGGGCCCCGGGGTCCCTGCGGGCCTGGAAGGCCCCTACTACCCGGGCGGCCCGGAACGCCGAATCCATTTTCTCCCTTTTGTCCATTAATACCAGGGATACCTGGTTCTCCTTTCTCACCGGGGAAGCCCCTTGGTCCTTGAGCTCCTGGAGGGCCTTGTGGTCCTGGCTTGCCAGGAACAGACAGTCCTGCGGGGCCAGGAGTGCCAGGCGGTCCTTGTGGCCCTCTTGCTCCTGGGAGCCCAACAGGTCCAGCTTCTCCTTTCTCACCGTTTAGTCCTCTGTCTCCTGGCTTTCCTGGTAGACCTGGCATGCCTGGCTTTCCAACTGCAGAGAATCCAGGTGGTCCTGGGGGACCAGGGGGACCTTGGGGACCAGGACTTCCAAAGCCCGGCTTTCCTGCAGGTCCTGGTTGTCCTCGTGGTCCGATAGGGCCTGGGGGACCAGGGGGTCCTTGTTCACCCCTTATCTGCACACCTGTGAGAGAGAAGAAACCAGGTCAACCAGGGCAGCTGTAACATTTGCAGACATGTAGCATGGTGGTGAATTGTGCGAAGGGTTAATTTAACTTGAATCTCATAGGAGACTAGTTTCTAATACTGTGTTTAGTCACTGAGAACCTGACATCAGAGTTTCTCAGAGCTCTTACATGAATAAATATCAAGTACAAATGTTTTAGAGTTGTGTTGTGAGCTATAAGGCCTCTAGAAGTTTTTGGCTTCTATACATTTAGGGTCATCAGGGAGTTTGACAGATACTGTGTAAGTAGATGCAAGCTATTAAGGAAGAAAAAAAACTGATTTAGCAAGCCATCAGACTTTCATCCTGATAAAGAATGAATCCATAGAGAGCTTCCTGTACAGGTATAGCTGCTTTTCTGAAACTACTTGGTGCTACATTTTAGTTAGTGGGACTTTTGGCTTCTCCACCACACAGTCTTCCAGAAGTGAGCCACGGCTCTGTTTTTTTTGATAAATATATGGCTGTTATATTTTCAAATAGTGTCTTAAAGATTTTTGTTTGTCATAAAAATTTCACACAATGGCAAGGTCACAACTTCATCTTATTGCAGTCAGAATTGGGCATTGTTATGTTTTTTAATAATACTTCATTTTCTTAGCTACTGAAACAGCAGGTGGAGCCACTTAACCAAATGTCACAAATGAAGAAATAAACAAATAAGTTCACTGCTTAGTTTTCTGAGCACTTTGGGGGAGTTTGCAGCTTCCTGTTGGAATTAGGATGCTGATTTATATGACATTACAGACAAGATTCACATAGATATTGTGAGAATACTTCAGTAGTTTGCTGTAAGTGTCAGCATTATAGAACAAAATACCATACCTATGGTCAATGTTAATTTAAGAAATCATATTAAAAATAAAAGCTGAGGGATATAGAAAGAGCCCAGATTCTGGGTTGTTTTGGTGGGGTTTTTGTAATGGTAATGTTCTGTCTGATGCTTATGTAGAAAAGATTGATAATTGATCAACAGTTGGCTCAGTTAAAGTTTACATTTCGGTCTCTTACCAAGAGAGCAGTGTGTGTGTATATATATGAAAGCATATGGAGTGATTATTTTGCTGTCTCTTAAATAATAAATTGCTTTTTCTAATCTGTGGGTAGTCTTGATGAACCAAAAGTGAGATGGAGGAGGAAGAAAACTATTCCTATACATATTGTATTTTAAAAAATATATATTTAATGAAATGCATTTGATTTTGGCTTGATATTGGATTTGCAAAGTTACCTTCTTCCTGTATTGCTAGGGAAATTGTTTTTCTCTAGTAAGAAGCGTTTTGGTTTTTGCTGATGCATAAAACCAGCACAAATGCATATCACCTTATTTTGGATACCTTCCTATCTCATCTTCCTTAAGGCAATGAAAAGGAAAATAGTTGTTAAAATCCTACACATAGGAAGAAAGCAATGTCTGTCACTTATTGGCAAACTGAAAATGCAAACACGCATCCTCAGCTGCAAAGGAGATTGTGGAATCTGTGAGTACCGGTGACGGGACTGGTGCAGTCTTTGGTACCTTACTGATATTGTTGGATTTCTTACTACTGAACTCCCAGATTCAGTAGGGTGCAATTGCAGGTTGTTTTGTTTTGTTTTTTTAGTGTTGTTTTATAAATGTAGGTGACATAAGATATGCAAATTTTAAGAACTACATTGTATGGAAAAAGCCTTAAGCCTGTCAGAGTTAGCACATACCCTGCAGTGGAAGTGGTGTGTAAATTTTCTTTACACGTGTTCTTTTTGCCACAGGTAAGAGAGCTGCCATTAGAGAAAACGGTTTACTAAACTGGAAGACAATGAATTTATTCCATAGATTCTATGTATGGATAGAACTTCAAAAACTATCTCTTCGCATCAGAGAACACAGGCAGGTCAGATCAAAGCCTCAATACAAATACCTAAACAGGTTCCTGAGCTAATGCTGTGTCAGTTGTAAAGCATTAGGGGAAAAATCTGAATAGTTTTTTACATCAACCACATAAAATCCAAACCCAAGCATTTATGTGGGTACTTTGGCAGAAGACAACAGTGATCCCAGCCAGGTCTGCTCTTTCCTAACCATAGCTCAAGGAACTATGTCTAGGCCTATCAGATGTATTTTATTATTTAGCAGTCAGAGTGAGTTTAACTTCTGCAGGGGGGTAAACATGCATTTTATTCAGCTGTATTTAAGTAACATGAAATTATTGCACTTGATCTAATTTTTTTTTGGTGGCAAGTTACATCAGACTTTGTAACTTTGCTTCTCTTTCTTGTTTCTTACCATGTTTTAGATGTACTTTCATATCACTCCTAGATTCACAAAGTGGTGGGTGCTGCCTTTTTGCATAAGATGCTAAAGGCTTTGTCAGTGTTCATGGTGTTATAGAGATTTTCATATGAGGAGCTCTACTGTTTCAGAGTGTTGCTGCTTTTAGATTAAAACATCTGATAATTGCACCATCTAGAGACAATGTTAAATCCTCTGAGGAAAGGACAGCTGAGCACATTAATGAAGCAGGATTTTTACCAGGAAAACTGAAGTAGGGATGGGTCACTTTTTTTTATATATCTTGGCACATATATTGATGCAAAATTGGTTTATGTCCTCTGAATGCAGTCAGAACCTATTTATGTATTGAAATAATTATGAAGACTTTAGCATAACCTGCAATAATGGCTTATTTAAGCATTGCTGAACGGTCAGGCTTAATTCAACGTTTATTCTCAACTAGGGCTTTCCAAAAATCTCAAGCCAAAGAGCTACTGGTTTAAAAATCATGTTCTGCTATATTTAAAAAAAGGTAACACTAAATACATACAGAAAAGGAAAGTATATTCTGACTGGAGAGCTGTCAGGAACAAGCTTTCTAAAACTGCTAAAACAATTTCACCAAATTAAATGAAGCTTTACTAGGGTTTAATTGCCAGCAGAAATTGTATGATCTATTACATGTTGTCCTGAGTCACTAGTTTGGGCCTAGACTGAAACTTTAGTTCCAGGCTGCTTTTTGGCAGAGCTGTACAAGACAAAAAGATAATTTATTGGTGACTAAATCTCTAGAAGCTAATATTTGGTGACCGAATAAGAATAGTAAGTGTTCCATGATCACCTCAAACTAGAAATTATTACTGCTATCAGTTGGCCCTCTTTAAATTCTTCCATGAGCCCTTTACTAGGACGCTTGTTTTCCAGACTGAAGAGTCTGGAAAGTTTTCCAGTCCTTCATTTTGATACTTGTTCCTCAAATGAAAATTTGTCAAGCAGTTTTGAATGACTGGACTCCCATGTCTGTAAAACTGTAGGCTGTTCCTGCTTTTGAGGTCTAGTATATATAGCCTTTATTACCTTTCTTTAATAGCATTTTATACTTCTCACATGTTGATATAATCACTCACATTCTGAATATGAAGTTTCACACGCGTTAGATTTTGTGTTAGTAAATAAAGTGAAAGCTTAGTGCAGGACAATTAATTTCCCCCTTCCACCCTATTTGCTGTCTACACTGCACCCTCCTTAGTTTGCTGCTGGTTTCCTGCTTTCCAAATGTTTTGGCTGGGGAGGGAACCCAGTATAAGGAGAAGCGAAATAAAGTATCTCAGAGGATAACCAAGTAAATATTGTATTACACTTAAAAATAATATAAGTATGTAAATAATTCTGAATAAAGTAATGGAAAAATGCTATGAAAAGTTAACGAGGGGAGAGGGAGGAAATGCAACTCTAACCCAGTGGGAATACCAGTTAGTGGTTACCAGTTAGTCCTCAGAGTAGCTGTTTACGTACGTGAACCTAAATTCAGTCTGAGAGTGCTGGTAGGATTCCAGAAAGCCCTTGTGCTGAAGGCAAGGGATGCAACTGTGATGGTATTTTGGTACAGCCCAGAAGAACATTTTGGGGGGTAAGTTTCCCAGCCATGCTGCTTTAACTTGGTTCTTACTGCAGAACGTTCTTGAAGCATGTGGGCTAGACGAGGTTATGATGAGACCAGGGCTGCCTCTTTGGACTCGATGTATGCTGCTGGTGGGCATCCACTCCATAGGATCAGACTAGAGCTATTCTAAACAAAAGCACTGTGGATGCTATGTCCTGATAGCAGCTGTTCTACTCTCCCGATCTGCTTCTGTTGTGCTGCCCTATTTTCTAATGCAGATATAGCCTAAAATGTCCTTTTTCTGGTGAAAAGAAGCTTATTTGCAAATCCTATGTTCCAAGTCCCTCATTCAGTTTCCTCATTTCTGCCCAAGTATGATTATTATAATTAAAAGTAGATGGGATACAGCAAAAGTGAAAGGTAGCGTGAATACCCTCTTGATGTCTAAAAGAAAATGATGGGGGACGAGAGGATGTTTACATGGAAGATTCAGTTCTCTTAATTTTAGTGATGGTAATTTTGGCTAGATATCATCCTTTAGGGGACAACTGATCAAATAAAACCAGCACTATGAAGTCATAAAGTTTTGATTTCAAGTTTTTAAAAAAAGGCTTTGGACTAAGCATGGAAAAATAAAACAGAACTCAAATAATTTCAAGCATTAAGTATAGCCACCCATTTGACTTAAAAGGAGAGAGACAATGCCCAGAAATAGTGTCACAATGTATAGCATTTCAATTTTATATGGCTTATACAGTCTGTCATAAGACTGATTTATGAAATGAAGAGAATTTATAATAAAGCTAGAATTGTTATATTATTATGAGATTAGTCTGATAATTAAAGTATAAGCTTAAATCACTCATGAAAAAATTAGGTAGAGACTTATGTCACATTTTAATGACTATATATCAATTTATTTTGCCTTTCTAGACTTCAAATAGGTCTTCATTTGGCCATATGTATCAGATATGTATTTAAATTCACACCTAAGGTCTGCTTTGAGTAGAGATAATGTGGCACTGCCAGCTCTTTAGCAGTCATGACCTTATTTAAAAAAAAACCTAAACTGTTAGTGAAAGTTGAATACCAGTAGTATCTATAAAAAAGAGCTTTTGTTCATTTATTGTCTATTTTTATTATCAAAAAATAGTAAGCTTACCTTGACTCTTTACATTGAATGGTAGAAAATGTGGCCCCTTAATGCTGGATTGTTTCTGGTATCTCTCAGAAAAATATCCATCGCTACCATGGACAATGTTCAGACAAAACAGCAGCAGTAAGGATATTTGTAAATGCATGTTTCCAAATCCGTTCTGTGTTAGAAAGGGGAGAAAAAGTTTGTTATTAAAAACAAGTTCTATTTCTTGTGCATGAATAAATGAGTTTTCTTAAAGTATTAATATTAAAAGTAATATTATTTTGTGCTTACTTCCTCCTGCTTTCACTAGTTGTGAAAAATCCTCTAAGAAAAAGGAAATCAGTATTGCTATCATTTGAATGCTGGAGCTCTTGTTTAGATAGGCTAGAGGCAGTAGTCTCACTCTTAAGAAAAGAATAATTTTAAATGGATGCCAGCCTTTCTAAAATCACTGTCTTCAGAAACAGGTATTATTTTCCTAGTTACACTAGAGCTCCTAAAGTAAGTTCAGGAGTTGTATATATCAAAACGCTTGAAATGAAGAAAAGTTTGCAGTGGAAACTTACATAGACACTCTACCATGACCTTATTGCCTCTGTCTAATGCTATAGCAAATGAAGCATGTAGTCCTGGCTTCAGCATCAGTGGCAAAAATTTCACGTTGCCTTGCTTGAAGCCAGGCTTTTATCTGTAGCCTTTCAAACAGCCCCAGTGGCCCTTAAATATCAACCCTCTTCCCTCCCCAACCAGAAAACATGCATTCTGTAGAAATGACCTTCAAAACCAAATTGAAATGAAATCATAACATACCACAATGTTGTGGAGCTCCAATGCAGAGTGGTAGAGCAGTGAATCCTCCTCTACTGAGGAGTTCTTCTGCCACTGGTCAGTGAGCAGAAGCTGATGATTTCAAGTGTCACCCTTCAGTATTTATATGATTTTCCCCCTAATAGGGTGACTGTTGGGCATAAGCTCCTCCCCAAAAATCAGTAAGCAGTAATTATCTGTGTGTATAGGTGTGTTTTTTAGGGGTGGGGGAAGCTATTTTGGGCAGTCATCCTAGATCCTGTTAAGTTTTTTGTTTTGTTTTTCTTTTTCTTCCCTTGGATTTCTTATTGTTGATGAAATAGATTGCTCATAGTTAGTATTTTCTAAAATTTTACATCCCCTTTGTTTTTAGAACTGAGAAAGGTAACATTGGAAAAATCATGAACTTGTAAGTAAGGTTGATAATTCTGAGTGCTTCATTTGGATTTCTCTGTAAATGTTTTAAGAAAAGAACTATACATTTTGAACTGTGGTGAGCTGTTACTTTCAGGAGTAACCTCACTAAAGTTTATGGAGACTGCATATATGATTGTTCATTGGTATATGAGTGTAGAACTTAAAATCAATTAAGATGTTAATGGGAGAGTTGTGTGAGAACCTGAAGATTACTTTTAAGCAGTTACTATTTTAGGAGATTGTTATCTTCACATACTTCTAGACTTCTGTTTTGATGTTGGAGGTGCAATATATGATGTATTTTGCAAGTAATGTTTCTGTATTGTGCAGTCTTGAAATGAAGGCTTACCTTACCCGGTGAGAACTTTGTGTCTGGTAGTAATGAATGTATTGAAATCAATACTGTTTAAATTTGCAAGTGTTACACAGGCTGATGTTTGGGGATGATGGAGCTTTTTTGAGCTTTTCTGCAGTCAGCAATTAACTTCTTCTAAGGTTTGTTCAACCAAATGCAGTTATTGCTGTATTTTTACTAGATGCAGTTTTTCCTATTAAATGGTAAATTTAGTAAATTTAAACTACTGCTGCTTTACTGTTGGTGGATAAAACTTGATTACAGCTTATCTCATTTTTCTTTTTCTTTTTTTTTTTTTTCTTTAGAACCTAAACTGATTTTAGCCATTAAGAAAGTTTGTTAAGCCAGTCTTGCTTAGTAGACTGTATCCACACATTGTGCCGCCTTTTTCTGAATAAATAATGAAATCTTACAGTGTTTCAGCATCACTTTGATTAGTGTTCAGTACCAAATAGGTAGTAACTTTCAATCCTTGAATCGTTTAGGACTCTGAAAGATCATTTAAGATTAAAAGGCAAAATAAGAGAGGAGAAACAAACTTTTCTCATTTAGGATGACACTGTAGAACTAAATATATAGCACACTTCACTTTTATCAAACATTCTCAACAAAAATACCTACATATAAGTTATCTGTGCCAATTTGCATTTGCCAATTGCAGACTTATTTGATGTTGTTATGTGGTATTCAGTCTCATAGGAGTTAGGTTTTGGATGTGTTTGAAATTCTTTGTTTCCCTTGCACCAAAGATTAGCAGAAAAACAAAAATAAATGATATGTGTTGTTACTAAAGCAAGCTGAGCATGTGCTACAAGTTACTGTCTTGATGAAGTGAATATGCTTTTTTTTTTTTTTTCTCAAAGTTAATTTATGCCGTTTGTGGAAGATGTCTGGGGAGCCTTTTGTTGAGG
The DNA here is from genome assembly GCA_033628505.1 of Tringa tobata. Taxonomy (NCBI): domain Eukaryota; kingdom Metazoa; phylum Chordata; class Aves; order Charadriiformes; family Scolopacidae; genus Tringa; species Tringa tobata. The sequence continues at coordinate 2,015,082 of JAHREE010000280.1, forward strand.
TACAAGCAATATCTATGCAGAAGAGCATGTATGCACCCATGTTCTCATACCAATTGTAGAAATATGTAATCAGGCAAGGGTAAGAGCATGTTATGTTATAGGAATACTAATAAATGACGTGTGTTACTGTGAGTTCTCATGCATGGTAGGTACAGAAGGGACACCTGTTACCGTTCCAACCAAAAGACTGAGCTGGTGGCCCTGAACTGTGCAGCTAGCCTGCGGAATGACAGGTTAACGAGGGCTGAATTTTACCTGCTTTGTGCCTTTGTTTAATTCCACACTCTTCAAGTGACAACTTTTTTGGCTTTTATGTATTATGGCAAATATCCTAGAACACAAGTTACTGTACTGAAAGAGACCAATGGACCATCAAGTCTATTCTGCTTACAATTGTGCTAATACCTTTGCTTACTAGAGGCCTGTATTAACGTTGTGGTTTAAAGACTGCTGCAATAATTTATTTAATGTATTGTTGAACAGATCTTTTCTTCCATTCTTCTTCCTAGCCATCCTCTAAATAACTTTATGTTCCATTTTTGTAAATAAACCCTTTCCACTGCAGGGGTCTTCAGACTGAAGCCTGCTTTCTCCATTAATCTTGTGTGCCCAATCTGGTCAGTGGTTTTCAGAGAATGTTTGCATGTCTGAAATGACATTTTTACTCCCCATGTGAGCATTCGGTTCCTTTCAGTCTTTTGGAGAAGGAAACTTTGTCCTCAAGTTGTTTGTGTAACTTCTCAGGGTGCTTAATTTAAAAATCGGTCTCTATAAATTCAAATGAGAATCCAGTCACTTTTGACAGAGGCAGCAAATGTATGGGCGTAGAGTTTATTTCCTCTTTGAAGTAATGCAACTCCAGCCCCTTTTTTTGGTTCACATAAATCCAAAAATAGCTCTTGATTTTAAAACTTTTAAATATACAGCCCTTAGTGGGAAGTGTGGTTGTTGCTAATTTGACAATATTTGGTTAAGAAAGTTAAGAAGAGCAGGCAGCAGTTTTATGCACACACAGTTTCATGCTAATTTCTAGCCTAATTCATAAATACCCCCAAAGCAGGCGCACTTATGTTACAAAAGCACCAATAAGGTACACAGATATTTGCCCAGCAGCCTCACTTCCTGCCTTGGCTCCTTCTGGGCAGGAAGGTGAATAATCTCTGTGTCTCTACGTAAATAGGGATGATTGTGGGGTCAAAAGCTATATACAGGCAAAACCGTTGTCTTTGTGTTTAACCTGAGCTCCACTTTATTGTGCTATCTGGTGCTGCTTCTTGGGTTTGAGGTTTTGTTTTTTGTGGGTATGGGAAATTGAGGTAGAATTGGAGTTCAGTGCTTTTGTGTGTTTTCCCTGTTGCTCTGGATATTTCCTATTGGCGGAGCACTGATGCACATTTAGCTCTAAGCATGCATATGAAAGGTGAGCTTCAGTATGTATTTGCACATGCAAAAATACATGCAGCAGGCATGCTTGTGTATACCTATTTAGAGTAACAGAACATTTAAAACAAGAAAGGTTATTTGCATACCTGTTTTCAACGTATAAACATTCAGATGCTTCTGTGTCATAGATATGCATTTAGAAACTTGTCTTCACTTATAAATGAAGGTGTCTTCGTTCCCTCCTGCACCCCTTGTCCTGCTACTGTAATAGGAATAATGTTTGATCCATTGCACCACTGCAGAACTTGCTTTTCAGTTATGCATTAGCTGCTCCTTCCCATGTAAAGGTAGCCATGGCAGATGTTATGGCAATGTAATAGCTTAAGTCCTAAGCTTAACTGCAGTAAGAGGACTCAAAGTAGTGTGCCTCTGGACCATATGAAGTAGGTACTGGAATCACAGAGTCTTTAATGCTGTTTGCAGGAGCCTGCAGTGTTGCATCATTTGCTGACTGAATGTTCAGTTTGTTGTTGAATGTTTTTGGAAAGCATGCACTCACACATGTGTTCCAAAACCCCCTGTTGCTTCAGTTTGTCTTACTCCCACACAGTCAGTGAAAACACAGGCATAAGTAATGTGGAAGTGCCACCATGATTTGGAGATTGGGTGCTGACTTTCACCACAGTCCTGCAAGTTAGTCACAAAGTGACTTTAGTGAGTCCCACAGTAAGCAACTGCGTATGAGGAAGAAGTGGGGAATATCTTAATTAAGCATAAGTTGAAATAACAAGGTCTTTGTGGTAGTTGGGAACTGGCAAAGTACATTCCTGATACTGATGATTTTCAGTGTGAATATGCTTAGATTTATTGGTTTGACTTATACTATGGGATCTTGATTTTTCGCTATTATAAGCACAAACCATGTGCTTAGTTTCAAAGAACCGTGAGTTCTTTGAAAGTGATAATTCGTAACTTTAACACAGAATTTGTCTTATTTTTAATAATTGTCTTTTAGTCTTAATACTGAAATTTTTGTAGTTTATAATTAGTATTTATGTTAAAAGAAGGTAATGTTAAAATAAGGGGTGGGGAGGTTTTACTCCCTTTGTTTGTCTAATCTCAGCTGTGCAGAAGGAGGCAAGAATGTGTTGGTGGGAGATTTTTTTTTTTTATTGATGGCATAAAATCTCAACACTGTTAGAAGGACACAATTATTTGGCTGCTTCTGACTCAGTATCTATGACTAGTGTTTTCTGATGTCGGTTCCAATTTTGTTAACTGCCTGAAGTAAACTTTGAAGACTCTACCCTAGTCTGTGACAAGTTTTCCTTTATTAAAGTGCTTATACCCAAACCTCATAGCTACCAGTTTGCAAAGGGCTCTAGTAGCCTGTAGCACCATTTCTGGTGAAGAAATTCTCCAGTCTCCAATTTTAAGTTCTCAAAGAAAGGCACTTAGGAATGTCTAAAAGGAGTTTGAAACCCTGCCATGAAATTAAAAGAGTAATTGGGTTTCCTAGCTTGTGGTAGGCTTTATGACACTCTGGAAATTCCTAAATCATCTCAACTTAATGGCTTAAAACTGCCCTCTCTCCCTTTCCACAATGGTGAAGAGTGGTTGCACACTCCTGTGACAGCAGCCAGATGAGCCCTCAATGAGTGTGCAGAGGAACAAAGTGTTCCACTGTACCTTAATGGGGAAAACTAATACAGAGGTTTTTCAGCTTCTAACTGTTCGCAGTCAAATTTACTCGAAGAAAAAGGAAGTGTGAAAATTTGTGAATTCGATAGCTGTGGGAAATTGATGTGTGTGTGTTTTGTTTTTGTTGTTGTTATTTCTTTGTTTTATTTGGTAATTATTATGACTTTTTATTTACATGGAGAGTATTTTCTGTTCCAACCCTAGCCACTTGGACTGCATGGGCTTAGAAAACATCTCGGTGAAGAAAATATTTACCTTGGTAATTAAAAAATAAGTGAGATTTCTTTAGAGTTTCAGAATGCATGTCATCTTTTGTAATTAATAGAGGCTTTTTGAGGTAATCTACAGGGCTGTGCAGTCATATCTGTGTTCATATTTTGAGATACAATAAAGAATTCTCTCTTTAAACAACAAAACAAAACTGTGTTACTCCTACAGGCCCGTACTAGTCTTTTTATAGATTTAAAGTCCTTACAGTTTTAACACTTGTAATTGTGGTTGAATAAATGTCCTACTTTCAAGTAGCAATGGAAAGATGGTCTGTATTTTGTCGCTGCAAAACTGACTGCTGACCAGTTTGTTCTGGTCAGCTCAGGTAACTGTTGATCATAAGAGCTCTATTTAGTATAGCAGTATATTTAAATAGATGACACCCAGTTAAATATTTATAGTTGTATTCTGACTGAGGTAACTTGCAGAGACACTGAATAACCGTGCTGAAACCTCAGGAAAAGAGGTGTTCCACATTGTCTATAGAGAAAGCTTTGAGACTTACATGAATTTCTGATAATACATTCCTCAGAGTCAGTATTATTGATGAATGCTTTCAAACAACACTACGTTGTTTGTGGCCTCATTTCATTATGCTCGCATGAAGACAATCTTCACCCATCTTAGAAAGTTTGTGGTACTAGAGTAAAAGATACCAAACAGAAGTACTGGTGTTAGGAAAGATGTTTTGCAGTACCGTGGGTATGCTGCTGGCCTGACCTTATTCCTCCCTCATTTTTGTTCTTTCCTCTCTTGCCTCTGAAAGTAGAACCAACAAATATTGTTCAAATGAATGCGTTGATTTGAAACTCATAGCAGATGTGTGGCTTTAGATGAAAACTGATCAGTTTCAAAATACTGAAATCACAAAGCTGGTTTTATATATGGATATTCATCTTCCTTCTCTGATAAATGCTTTTCCAGTAAAGTAGCATAAATGTTTATATATTTAAAGTTTTGGATTTTCACTAGATCTGTTTAAAACTGTAAACATGCAGGTGATGGCAGGACTGGGTCTTCTTGACAGAAAAGAGCAGAAGTATCCGAATAACTCAAATTTAGTGCAAATTTAGGAAAAAAAATATTCAAGGGGACTGACCACTGCATAGCCTTAAGCAAATACAAAAATTTTACTTTGGATTTTGAGGAGAGGGTTGCACAGAAATGTTTCTGGGGCTGCTTAAACATAACCAGGTAAAGAGTCTTCCAGTTCCTTTTACCTGGAGATGCTAATTTTCAGCCTTCTGCCTGATGTTGACCACGCTCTCAGTTGTGTCAATACAATGGTTTATGAAGCTTTTCTATCAGCTGAATTAGTAAGAATTTCGTTTGGACTAAAACTCTATCAAACTTTCCTGAGAGTGGTGGAAGAAGGGAGGTTTGTTTTCCATAGGTCTAGATGATTTCACAGGGTGTGTTAAATGATTTTTAAACACCTGAAACATATAACTGATCTTTAAAGATTACTGCAAGTGTTCTTTCTTTTTTAGTAAGTTCTTAATATTCTTGTTTAAAATCATGATATATAACAGTAAAAAGAGCATTCACATAAAAACATTAAAATGCTAAATAATCATATTTCATGGAGAGGAGTATTTTTATGTTTTCTTTAACTCATGCTCTATTTTTCACTGATTTTTATTAAATTATTTAATACCTTGTTCTGCCTCTGTGCCTGCTGGACTCGAGGTTTTTGTCAGTCTCCCTTGGACCACAGTGAATGAAGTAGAAACCATGGTAAAAGAAGGGTGGGAACCACTCCTACTTTCCCAAAGGTGACAAAGTTCAATTGGCTTCCTCAAGTATCCCATAATTAGGAGACTCTTCCAAATAGTTGGTGAAAAATAGGTGTAACTGAGCTGCTTTTTCAAGTGTACCCACTGGAGCAGGTAGTCGGCCTGCTGAATACTCTCATTCATTGACTGTAGTACCTACTGTGGTTTGGACAATTGGCACAGAGTTGTTTTTAAACTTTTGTGTTTAAAAACAGGTGCCAAAGGTGGTACGGGGTGGGGGAGATATGTCTGTGTGCAATCCAGACTTTTACAGCAAGAACAAATAGAAGTTGTCTGAATTAGTTTTAAAAATAAGAGATTTGTTTGGGTTTTTAAGTCTGGCATATTGCCATATTGCTGGTGGGGTTTTTTCATTTATTTTTAATTGAAACTTAGGAAAGTTCTGTTGGTGGGGACATGTAAACTTTCTATACTCTCTCCCTTATGCAAAATAAGCTCGTGTCCATGCAGCCTAATTGTTCCTGATGTTTATTAATAGGACTGTTTTTAGTTCTACTTAGCTGAGATTGGATTTTAAAAAAGCATTATGTTGTCATAAAGGAGAACCATAATTACCTGTTTGTAATAAAGTGCTAATGAAGTGGCTGCTTTTACTATTAACAGTAAATGCATCAGGGCTGCTAAGTTTTATAGGTGACACTTACTGTAATACCTGACTCAAATCCACAAGCTTCAATGTTCCTGCATTCCAAAGGAGAAAATCACATGCATGTGAAGGATGACTTTTTTAAAGCACTTTGAATGTGAGAGTCTACTGGTTAAAGTTTTGAGGATTGAAGTCTAGTTATATAAAAGGAGTTCATATGTGGAGCAGGTAAATACTTCCCAAACTACTGATACAAAAAGTTATTCATATACCAGGGAAGGATAGGGACACCTAAACTCATGACAGAACCTGATCAAACTGCCAGTTTGTTTCCAATGGTGATACTTTCTGACCCTGCTGTCACTGTGGTAAATAGTGCAAAAATAATACTGAGAATTTAACTCCTGCTGAAGGTGATGTTACATGACTTCTGCACCAATTGATGGTGAGATGTAAGCAGGGTTCTCAATGGATTTAATGGGTAAGAGCCCGATGTATTTCTACTGCATACAGAAGTAAAAGTGGGTAGCTTTGCAAGCGGAAATTAAGCTTTGAGATTTTGAATGTGTTACTCTTAGATTTAGATGTGCAGGTTCCCCTGAAGCCATTAAACCTTTCTGGACATTCACGGTAAATTAACTGTACCTTTGACTTTGGAATTATCACAGTTTAAGAATGTAGTTATGGAAATATAATGGCTGCTTGGGTTATATGTGGTTAAAGTGCTGTAATGTGAATATGTTTATTAACAGATTTACTAAAGATCAGAGAAGTTGAGAGGCAGGCAACTGAATCCATAAATGCCAGGTTCCCATCTGATACCTTTTCAAATGAGCTGCTTTCTTCTGTGTGATCTGGTAACCAATGGCCAGCTTTTGTTCTTGAGTCGGTTTCTCTGGCCGTAGTTTAGCTAGGGATGTGGATAAAGGTAAAGTTTCTAGGGCACCTTTTATTAAACAGCTTATGGTCCATAAGCAAGAGAGAGGCTGCTCTGCTGTCAATGACGTGATACAGCAGAAGCAGAAAATCTTCCTTAAAATCTGGTATGCGGGTATTGCTGCAGGTCTGGAGTGGAAGAAGACTTCCACTAGTCTGCAATGACCAGGATAAAGAGTTAGGACGTTGGAATGAGGGTGAAAAAGAAAAGTCATATGTGATAGAAAATGAGATATGGAAGGAAGGACTCATTTATCAGTGGCACATAGTCCAGACTGTGATATGGAGTCTGAATTTTATGGCTATCTCATGCAACATCTTTTTTTGAGGAATTCTTGTAGAACCTGTGGATTTCTTTAGTAACAAAAGATAAAAGGAGGGAGGACACTGCCACTCCTAGTGCTTAGCTCATCTGTTTTCTGATCAAACTTTCATGAAATGGGGAAGATCTCTGAGCAGTTCACTGTACTAGGTGAATGTAAGCCTGTGGAATACATAAATTTGAGAGAAATGTTGTTTGGGTACAGCTCAGTTGGAAATTAAACTGCCTTAAATGTAGGTACCTTAACCTGGGCTTGAACCCAGCCTTTCTCTGGCTTTATGCATGTTGTTGGACTGTGGTGCTGAAAAGCTGTGGCAGTTTTACTCTGCTTAGCAGTCTGGCTGCAACCTGTGCTGAGCTGCTATAAAACCAGAGGGAAAGGCAGGGTAAATAAATGTCCTGTGGTTAGCTTGCGCTGTACTCTGAGCTGGTGTGGGAATGAGCACTTTCCATCTACATCTACTCTGAGAGTGTGTACTGTGTCTTTGCATCTTAGGCATACTCGTGGGTATGCTCATTTTGCTATATATTACACTGTTGTGACTGCCACATCCCTGGAACTGTTTACGGCCAGGCTGGATGGGGCTTTGAGCAACCTGCTCTAGTGGGAAGTGCCCCTGCCCAGTGCAGGGGGGTTGGAACTTGATGATCTTTAAGGTCCCTTCCAACTCTAACCATTCTATGATTCTGTGACTGAGGTTTGAAACTCAGTATAGTTTTATGACACTGTTATAGTTTCATTTCATTTTATTTTCACTACTGAATCAATTTAGTAAGTCTTTATAGCACTTGAAAGTCAACTTTAGAAAACCTTTGGTAACAGGATTCTGTTGTCCAAATTGCATCAGTATTTATTTTTTTTTTTAAATGTATTTTGACTGGCTGGGGAATATATCTAATCATTGCAGCTATAGCATTAAAACATGAGGGAGTAGGAGTTGATCAAGAACATCTATTCCAAGTATCTTGGAGTTCTTTACCGATTCACCTCAGACAGAAGTGAAGAAAGCTATAAGAAGTGTCTGTGTTCCCTAGCATGTATTCCGGACAGTTTAAATGGTGCAAAGATTTGACCACTCACAAGCTGTGGATTCCATTTTGAGAGCTAATATCTACTCGTCTGCAGAGGAAAAAAAAAAATCCTATGACAATCAGGAGGGCTGTTGAACATGTAGAAAATAAAGGAGGATGTATATAAACCCAGGACGTTCTGAGACAGCTTGCCATGTTACTCTAAATTATTTTTCAATGGAAAAAAAGTGTGGAATCTGGGAAGCTAGGCCTAAAATGAATACTGTTGCTTGATATGGTATCAACATTTTGCTTGAAAAATTTTAGTCCTGCTAGTTTCATCATATCGTTTATCATTAAATCTGGAAGAGTCAACATTGCCTTACTGCTATTGCATGGCTCATCCAGTTAGTATCTCGTTATCCAACTCTGCACTAGAAACAAGGCAAAATTCTGTCTTCATATTTGCAATCTTATTCTGCTTGCTAGCTTTTTCTAGTACTGGTACTTCCCAGTTTTTGGCTAAGCAAGAAATAGATTTCAGTATTAGATTCAGATGCTGTAGAATCAAAAAGAATCCTTACATACAAAAGATCCATCTGCAAATTCAGTAGAAGTTACGGGAATTCAGTACAAGTTCCAACAGATTTGGAATTTGGTTTTTGGATTGAAACCCTTTCATTTACCAGCTTGAAATATTTTTATATGAAGCTGAGCACCTTAAAACATTCTTCTTTTTTTCAGGACCTAAACATAACACTGTTTGTCTGTTGAAATATTAGGTCACCAAGAATCCATGTTAAGTCATTCAGAGAGAGCTTATTGTTTCGGAAAATAGACCTCCTGTGTCTATAGACCTATGGTGGGATGTATTTGCTTGCCTACATATTAATAAGTAAAAGTAAAATTAACATTACTAGCATATTTTCCTTCTGGTTCCTTTTTATACCTGTCTAAAACCAGATATTTTCTGGTATGTCCTGTGTACATAAATTGTATTGGCTTTCAGAGTTGGATTCTACTTTGGGCCATCCTGATGACCGCAGGATGTTTATGTGAACTATGCTAAGTTTCTGGCAGGATTCTCCCTAGAAGGCCTTTATGCAGTACTCTGTCCTTGAGACACTCATGTCATTTATAACAGGTTTGCTTGTTTGTTTGTGCACCAATAGTTTGCAGGTACTTCAAGGGAAAATATATTTAAGCTAGTTGTGTAGGGAGTGTCAACAGTGCTGGGAAACTGAGAGCTGGCAGGAGCATAAGTAGAATTTCTTTGATCTGTGAAATCAAATCATAGAATCGTTTTGGTTGGAAGAGACCTTTAAAATCATGAAGTCCAACCATAAAGACTAAAGAGACAAGACTAAACCATGTCCCTCAGCACCACATCTACATGTCTTCTAAATACCTCAAGGAATGGCGACTCAGCCACTTCCCTGGGCAGGTTGTTCCGATGCTTGATTCATATTTGTCCTTTATAATTCTATAATTTAAAGCATGATCACTTGTTATCTCTGCATTTTCACTCCTTACTGATACTTATCTTCCTCTGAGAATCTCTTGCAAAACAGTTCCTAAGAGTAAAATACTAGTAATTTGGAAGAGTTTAAGTTTACAAGTGCACCAGCTTCAGGCTTGCCATCCCTTCCCGATGGGAGTTTTTTCTCTTCATCCCAATCATGATGAAGTTTACATCTGGAGAACCTTTTAAAGATGAGTATTGCAATGTTCCTGGCTCATTTTGAAGAACAATGTTTATTTCCTTTTGAAGTATAAAAAACAAAGACAAAGTTGGTAAGAACTGTGGGTTTTTTTAATTCTGTTTTCCCAAGGTCTGGCTTTTGTTTTCTTTAGTCTAGTACACAATGTTTGCTCTGTATTTTAGTTATTGTCCTTCAATGCGAGGACTTAAAAATGTTTTCTGTATTCTCTATGCTTTGGAGCTGATTGGACTATTAATCTCGTATCCTTTTATGTATATGTATATCACAATAATCTGTAGAGGACTATAAATATGGTTAGGAATGTCAATACATCTTTTGGGGCACATCCCTTTGTGGGGGGGTGGGTCATAAGAGGATTTTTGGAAACCAGTTGTTCATTACAACATGTAAGTACAGAGAGAAGATTAGTTTTTAAACTCTGCCTGTATGCACAGGTGAAAACTCCTTGGCTGAATCTCTCAAAGTAATCAGAATATAATTATTAGATCACCTTTCTGCTGTTTTTGATTGTTTTTTGTTTTGTGGTGGTTTTTTTTTTTCCACTGCCCTTTGTTTCATCCTGGATATTGTGATTAGGCAGGTAATAAGGATTTTCATGATTATACAGGCCTCTAGCTTTTTTTTAGTGCCCTCATGCCAGGAATGTTGGATGCCAATGGTATGCATATTATATAATATATATACGTGTATATACATATAACCACTGCTGTTTCAATGACAGTAGCTAAAATGGTAGATAAAAGTACAGAGGATCATAGCTCATTTTGCTTGGTTCATGCTGTTGTCTTTTAGTTTACTTAGATATAGCCCACAGGTCCAATGCTGTCCAAAGAGGTTTGCATTGCTGTCTGCTGTACTGCGCGCCGCAAAGTCATGGTGCTCATCTGCAGTAAACAGAATGCTTTCAGGAAGTTTTGTTTCATGGGTAAGCTAAAGCGTAGACCCTTTCTTGGAGGCCTCGGGATTCCTGTGTGCTACAGTCATTTGGGAAGCCTGAGTTGTACGACAGGACCTGTAATTCAGAAAACTAGGGATATGTTTTACCTCCCTTTGCAGTCAAGAAGGAGCCAGTGTCAGGGCCAGAGTACAGCAGAATGGAATTGACTCCAATGGTAGGAGTTGTGGCTGCTCAGCAATGAATGGTAGAAGCAGAAAAGAAATGAGAGAGTTTGGTCAGGTTATTAGAAGGTAAGAAAAGAAGGCATGTTGACAGAATTTTTAGCCCCTCGCTGTGTAGGCCTTAATCAATTTCTGTAAGCATTCTGTAAGCATCTGCTTATGGCAACTGTATTCTATCTGTGCCATTCACCAGGGCATGGGTGAAGGAATTTCTTGGTGCTCCTAATATCAGCTCTTGATGTTCATGCAGTATCAAGCAGGGGTTCCTTGGAGCCAAGCAGCATGTGTAGCGTGAGAGTCCTTTTTTGAAAAATGAGGCGCAGACAGAGAAGGAAATACATTTTTTGAAGTTGGCAAGAGTCTGCTGCGTTGTACACTGTATTCTTGCTGCAAATTGTCTGACCGTATTGACATGGAATCACTGCTTTTAAATAGAATAGTATAACTAGAACCTAGTTTAGGTCATATTTTAGTCTATTTAAACCTCCCTTCAAAAACACTGTGTCCAAAACTCAGTATTTAGCATTAGACCACTGAAGATGCAGGTTTGTTAATTGACTCTCTTTAAAATGTGTTCCTATAAAAAAAAAACCTGAGACAAAAGCCCGAAACTTCAGAAGGAATCACCATCTACTTTAGGTGAAAGCTTTGGATTTTATAATTTTATTATTGTAATTTCTGTCTTGCTATCTGAGAGCAGAATTTTCAATCTGTCTTATCTTATAGCATCTTTTTCATTCAGCAAAACTGAAGGTCATTTGAATTTGAGTGCAAGACTGGGTGTACTGGCCAAAAATTAAGTTTTACATTTCTCACTATTTTTGCTTGTATGCACTCAAAAAAGAAAAACCTGCTTCTTGGCTTTTAGCTCTGAGAAGCTGCGGAGTACCTCCAGTTTGTGATGAAATGTTTCTGCTGTGATGACAGCCCAGGAATGCTGTCTACTCTATCGGGTCAGCTTTGGAATTCATGGCACTCTTCTTTTGTTCATGTCTGTGATCTTGAGAGGAGCTTCTTCCAACAGGAAAAAAAATACAGATATTTTTAAGATACGCCACTTGTTTCAGGTTTCTTGCAGTTGCTCAGTGACTTGTTTTCTTCAATTATGTTTAAACTTGCTGATACTGGAGAGCCTTCTTGCTATCTGAGAAATCACTACCAGGTTTCCCAGTACTTCTGTGGAGTCTTGATGTGTGTCCTCAGCTTATTCTCCCTTGAGCAAAACGTGGTTTTAACTATTGTCAGTGGCTAAAGCCAGACCGGGTCATCACAATAATTCATTCTGACTGTCATAACACAAGCCAAAGAACCTTGCTTCTGTTTCTGCCCAAAGCATATCTTTAAGGACATAACATCCTAGCCTTTATTTAGCTGTGGATTGCTCTGATTGCTTCACACGCTGCTCCTGATTCTCAGGAGGAGAGTTCCTGCTTCACACTGTGTAGGGGAGCTCCCTTTAGACGGTTTGTCATCACATCTTTTGAATGTTTGGCAGAAGTTTTGGTTTTTTTACTTTTAAATGTGAATTCTCTATTAGAGTATTGTGCAATACCATTTTAGTATGGAAGGAAAACTGAACTTTGTAAAATTATATGGGCTTGTTTTGATTTGGGAGAATCTGAGCATCTGGAACTATCATAGATGGCTACTTCAGACACAGTCTGTCCAATATATCTCCAAAGGAACTTGATTTTTTTTTCCTTAGTATGTTCAGAACACTTCTCTCTCAGTTACTGCTTTAAAAATCAGTTCAATGGTTCCAAGTTCACATCTTTTTCTTTTAATCAGATTTTTATTCTTCTTCCTACTTGTTTGGTATGATAAATATTCTGGTTTTTGGATACAGCGTATATGTTGCTGTTTATATATATATGTGTGTGTATATATCTGCATATACTTTATGTAAGTAAAAATTGGATACAAATGGACTTGCACAAATAAGCTTTACAAATATGATTTTTTATAAAAGACATCTTTTGTGTATGTGGAAATGAAAAGTTATCTAGCATCATCTTATTTTCAGTATTTGATTCTGGCCTTTTTCACACCATAAAAAACATAAATGAAGGGGTTTTTTACAAAATATTCATAAGTTTCCAAAAAGTGATGTATCCAGACAGATTTATGAAATTACATAGAAAGTATATAACCAATTATTTCTAATCTGTGATTTTCACTAGTTCCTGCCTTAAAAATTCAACTTTTATACTAATTGGCATCCAAGAGATAACTATCAGTTCTAGGTAAGCTATGGCAAATCTTTGTAAATATTCTATTTAGTATGTTTATCTGCAAGTTCAAAAAAAGAGGAGCCTTCTTTCCTTATCAGAGCAGGAACATTCCTCAAACTGTTTTTTAGACTTTACTCTTAGGTGCATCAAAATCTTTGCTTTCTCAAGTACATTCTTTTTTCTTTTCTCTTTTCCAGAACAGTTTTAAACAATGTAGTCATATTTTGAGAATTATTAATTAGTGCTTTTAAGACTAGAGCTCAGTTAATTCATTCATTACGTCTCGGAACAGGGTTGTTCCCAAAAGCAAAATTATGAGTAGCTTCAAAATTATTTCAGGCTGTGTACACTAAAACTCATCTTCATTGCAAATGGTTGAGAGCGGAATGACAAACTGGTCTGTTCACCAGAGCAAATGTCTAGACTGGCCCCCTGCGTCTGCAAGCAAAGTCTCTTGGATCCTGACTTTGTCCATATTGACAAAAGTCCTGCCCTTGTCAAAGGTTTTTCTATTAGAATAGTCTGCTAAATTAGTCTGAAGTGTATCTTTCAATCTGGAAAATGTGTTTAACCAGGAAAGGGTAAGGTCAAAATAAGGCTGTGGTAGTAAATACAAGTCAACAAAGGAACGCTGTCAAGCCTGGCAGGCCCAAAGCCTACATGACCTACATGAAACATTTCACAGTATTTCTATTGACAGATGCTTGACTGAACTTGCATCTGGCAAGTTCTGCTGAGAGACACCAAAACAGGTCTCTTCTTTCTGACCAGAAGAGTGGACATAAAACCCTTTCTGTGACTTGCCAAATGCACACAAATAAATTTGGGACACCAATTTCTATTTGGGACTGTGGTAGCAGGTTGTACTTTTCCTCTGACTGTCATTAACTCATCACAAGTTCTAATTTCACATTAGCACTGCTCACATTCACACTTTTTACAACTTCCAGTGCTAGTTTGTAGTTGGCCCCATTAGATTTGGTGTGCTCCCGTTTGAATTATTGGGAGGTTGCCTGCTTTACAGGAGGGTGTTTCTGAGTGAGTTTCATGCCTCTGGCTAGCTGCAGCAAGCAAATCTTCCTTTTTTTGATATTTGGACCTCTGAGTACAATAGACATGTCTATGCAGCTGGCACCAAACTCTTGCACTTCTGCAGAAGTGAAACAGGCCTCAAGTAGCAGCTACGTGATCATCCTGGAGTGGTGCAGTAAGTACACTTGATACCTGTGTTAGCAAGGGAACATGGATGCTAATGCAGCTAAACTGCTTCCAGAGGGCCACTGCTCCATATGCAGCCTGCCCAAGGAGTAAGCAGAGTCTTATTGTACCTGCCTGTGTAGATACCTCTGCTGTTTCCAACAGATCCTGTAGAACTGCCAGTTCTGGTCACCTAAAAATAAATTATCAGATTACAGCAAAAAGAAATAGTTCTACCGTTACAGAATATGAGAAGAGTGGAAAAAGAATGCTACTGGGAAGGGAAAAGAACTTTTTCTCTTACACCAAACTATTTCCATCAAAATGCCAGAACATACAAAACTGGGAATTGGCAGGAGGCTCCTCCACGCAGCAGTTCTCTGTTGGACGCTTTAGGGAAAGCGGCTTTGGAGCTGGATGAGTGGGGAGGCTGGAAATCCTATTGTGTGTGCTTATGATTTTCAGCAGAAGAACTGCTGCATTCTGAACTGCAAAATATGGTAGTTTGTATGTGGCAAATAAGTAAGGTCTGTAATGAATATGCGTAACTGATTATGGCGTATGCTATGAAGCAGCGGATCCAGAGAGAACAGCTTTGGTGTCTGTTACACTGTGTTCCTAGAACTTCACTTGGTGATTGAGCGATTTTAAAGAAAGTGAAAGATGAATACTTCCACACCCATTGGAAAAGCAGATATTTTCCTTTTAGTAAAGAACATCTGTTGTAGTTAAACTTATATATGAAATACTTTTTTTCTGAGAAATCAGAGCTACTGCACTTTTTACAAACAGTAAGGACTGAAAAGAGGATGAGTTGTTACGAATTAAAAGTCCCCTCCTATACAGAAAATAAATGCTTCCTTTGTATCAGCAGAGATGACTCGCATAGATTTAAAAATAAAAAACCAACAAAAAACCCAAAACAAAATACAAAAAAAACCACCCTACAGCGCCATCTGTAAGTGCTCTAGAGCTGTTGTCTTTCCTCATTTTAAATAGATGTAGTTTTTGTTAGTATTCTGGAAATGTATATATATCAAAAGCCCTGCTTTACATGCTAGACAATGTGAACAGCTAAATGTTTGTGTAAGTGACAGTAGGTAGCATTAGTCTTTGTCTCCTAAAAAGCCTGGTCCAGATAATAGTATAAGAGCCACCTTCTTTAGCTCGAAAGTTGACTCATGCTTTTAGTTGCTGATTCAGCTGAACAAGTTCTGCTTACAGCACATGAACAGCCCCAAACTGTTCACGTGATTCAGAGAATAATTATCTTTTTGGTTAGTATGATGGTGCTTTTTTTACCTCCATAAAAAATACCAAGAGTCAGAGTAGAGAGTTTTATTTATGTTTTAAAAATATGTTTTATGCCTTACTAATAGAAGCAATATTTTGGGGCTGATGTGTGGCAGGACGTGGCTCCAAGCATGAGTTAGGAGTAGTGTCTACTATTACATCATACAGCAATATTACAAGAAACAAGGTTTGGGACTCAAAAGTGAATTTGATGAGAATTTAAAAAAAAAAAAAAAGCTAATCAGTCTTGAAGGCTTTTTTGCTTTTTCTAGCTGTCGTAATTAGATAAATAGGTATAGTTATACATCAAAACATGAGGAACAGAAAATGCTATAAATATGCCCTGTTTAAGGACCAACCACAGCTTTGATACTGCAATGTGAGCTACATCTAGGTGATTTATACTAGCCTGACTTAAGTTAGTGGAGTATGGATTTTCCAAAAGTAGGTATTGATTAAAAAAAAAAAAAAAGGAAGTGTCCAAATTGTTTAGTACTGCTGCAACTTAATACCTAGTTCAACCTATGATTTTCCAGTTCATCTATGCATAATTTTCATCCTGTCATGGATTAGGTAAAGCTTCCAAAATACCCTAAGGGAAATGTAGAACGCTGATTTACAGTGCTACTAATGCAATGTTAGAAACAAGCTGTTATGCCTTGAAAGAGCAGCGGAAGCAGTTATATGCAAGATGTGATTGTTTTATGTGAATAGAGATAAAAGTGACATGGCTGATGAAGTGAGCTGTTGGAAAATGTCATTATATTCCTCAGTAAGTAAATTCCCTCTGTCGCCCCCCAAATGGAAAGAAGTCTCACTAATGTTTTAAAAATCTGTGTTTCTTTGTAAAAAGCACTTTTCATTCAAAAAATCTTTTGTTTGGAAAACTTTGTAATATGTTTTTCCCTGGAACACTTTTTCTTCAAAATATTATCGTGGAGGGCTGGGAAGTTTGTGGCTCAGTTTCATTATTTCATATGGTCTTCATTTTCTCTTACTAAAAGCAAATTAAATGTTATATGTATGTGTGTGGGGAGTTGTATTTATAGTAAGAGACAGAAAGGAGGGCAACCTTCAACCTGGAAAAGGTGACAGAAGACTTCAGGAATATTTTCCCATTACTAATTTAGACATTTCAACTTAGTGATATACGGTCAACCAGTAAATTTCTCTTTACAAACTGGTCTTTACTGATGAAACACAACATGTTTACTTTGGCTGCAGAAGCTTTAAGCAGACAGGGTATGAGAGGTGGACAGTGCCAAGTTAGTTGAAAGGTCTATTAAACCCTTTTAAAGTGGGCAGGGAGGAACAGTGCTACTTACTTATTTGAACTCAAAGTACTAAAATATGAAACTGCTTTCTGTGGTAGTAGAGAAAGTGGATTTTTTTCCTATTTGAGAATGTAAGATACCATTGGCAGGTGGCTGTTGATTATTTATAGACTTACAAGAAATCATTATCTTCTATTACAAGTAGAAATATTTAAACTTACAATCTTCTATAGACCTATTTTGTTTACTTAGAAGTTCCTGAAAGAAAAGGAGTGAAACTCATATTAACACTGAGGCTAGAAAAAAAATTTAAATTCTTAACAGTGCTTTGAGTTTAGCCTGGGAGGATACTGTTTTTTTCTGAAGCTGGAATGCAGTTCTGCAAATTTTTCTGCATGACTTTTTTGAGCAACCTTATGTCCAATTCCTTATTTCAGTAGGACAAAAGAACTGCACAAAGGTATGTAGTGGACTGGGAACTCAATGGTTGAAAAGAACTTTTTGCTTACTGCAGCATATCCTAGACATCCTGTCAAAGCTTCAGCACACTCCAGTAGCATTCATATATTCATATTCAACGTAAAAGTTATTCCTTATGTAGCTTTATATATGCTTTCTTATTATAATAGGAGAAATGAACAGAGAAGACCTGTTTATACACAGGTCACCACAGGTGACAAACACATCGGGCTTTATCTTCCTGCCTCCAGACTAGAATTCTCAAAAAGGAAAAAGTGTGTGTGAAGAACAAAAAGAATATATACCTGAGTGGTAAAAGTATTCTTATATTTCTGTTTAAAACTAGAGGTGTCTCTGTGTAATTCCCACAGATATAACATTATGGTTACCTTTAATAACTCAGTCTACAATTTCAAATGTATTTTACTACAAGATTTTAAGTGTTCAGTCTAGCCCAGAAAATGTTATCTGCATGTAACAGGAGAGAGTCTGTTTAGAAAATTTACCTCTTGACTATTTGAGTACCAGATTCTTGCACTTTTATTTCCCAGTTGTGCCTGTTTTTATGAGTAGTACTAGTTAAAGTAGTACATAAAAGATGTAAGGATGGCGAAAGGGGCCTTTTAGCTTACATCATAGTAGTGTGATTTGTTTCACAAAAAAAATTCTTTAATAAGAAAAAAACAGAAGCTAAGGGAAGGAGTATCTTCAGCATTTGTGGCATTTGCAAGTTGCTTTCCGTACTTTAAAAGTGTTCCAGCTCTTTTTCTTTGTAATAGAATGCTGCTTCCTAATTTAATAACTTTCAGGATAATTTTTGGCCTAACACATGATTGGAGTAAACCTAAGAAAACTGTAACACTAAGAGACATTTTTGTAAAAGTTAAGGTTAACTTCTAATATGCCAAGAGAAGAACTTTATTTCAAATTTGACATGTCTTTTACTTTTAAGCAATGACTTGAAATAATTTCACATTACACAAAATCTTTATCGAGTGCATGTTTTCATACCTCCTAAATTGTATCCCCTATATTTCTGCAAGATATGTGCTTCTTTCTTGCTCAGTAAAACTTCCCCCCTGCCCCAAAGTGTCATAACCATTGGAATGGTTTATGTGTATTTCCAGGAGTAGGTACTTGGAGGTTCACATTTTATGAGTAGTATCTGCTTTTGTGGTCTGTTAATTCAAAGTAATTTGGAGGCAGAAGGATAAGCCACCAGCATGTGGATAGAGTCCAAATCACAATGATAACTGTCATCCCTCTTCTTCTGTGCTTTAACTCTGGGACATGCCATGTAGTGAATTACCTTGCATTAAAACAGCAATGTGTGAATTTGTTCTTAGTAGCCTGAGGTAAATGTGAAATTATAAAAGTAATTAATTAGAGTCTTTATCTTTATGGGCTAAGCCAAAGTTTCACAGCTGAGCCTATCTAGTGAGCTGCTGCCATCAAAAGGTTAGCTTCTCTGCCCTTGCTATGTCCTCTTCTCCCTCTCCTGTGCTTTCCTCATTCCTTTACACCATGTATAGTGGTTGTCAGGTTCTTCTGGGACCTGGTTTAGCTGGGATATAGCTAAAACTAACCAACCTTATTTTCTGGTTTACTTTTCTCCCCTTTTAGAAAATTAAAGCATTGCATTGAAGGAGTGTTCAGAGGTGGACCAGGTCCATAAATCACTTAACACATTTCACAGCCCATATTTCTAATTCAGGTCTTTGGCTCTGGCCATGAGCACGATAGTTACCATGGTTTAGCTGAGTGGTGGGATTATTTTTTTTTTTAAAAAACCCGTGTCTTGCATGTGAAAGAGAGCCATTTGTTCCATTATATGGTTAGAAGTCAACTGAAAGTCCTAAAAGTGAGCTATGCTGCAGTGTATCTTTTATAGCTTTGAAAGGTTGATTTATGGCAGTGCACTTTAGATGTTTGAAATCCTTTTGGATTACTTAGTAGTTTGAGGCATCTTAAGTTAAAACGTGATGTTGTGCAGGAAAGCAAAGCAGTCTGGGTTCAGCTCTATGATGGCCAGTAATTTCTGACTACTTCATACGGGAAAACAAGACCAGAGAGAAGTGTATGTTGCAGGAAGGAATCCAGTGCTTGGCTGATCCAGCTCCTCTTTTCCCCTGTATATCCGTGACTGCATTCAGCCACCACAGCAGCATCAAATGAACAAATGGGATAGCCAGTCCTCTGCTGCGGGAGTGCAGGAGTCCGGGATGTGGCCACCCTTCTGCCCACGCCCGCAGGTTGGTCAGAGGTAGTTGCAGGAAGCTACTGGTGGGCTCCACTGGCTGGAATCCTTCCGTGTGGCTCATGCCGTGGCAGGGGAGTAGGAAAACTGTGACATTATTCTGTGCTAGAGACTGCAGAAGTTGCAGAGTTGTTTCTTAGTTAAGTCACTTTTCTAAACCTATAGCAAGAAGATATTAATCTAAATAGAATTTGAATGAAAGCAGGTAACTTCCATTAATACAAATTCAACTGTACAGACTTTTATGTAAAACTTGGATGCAAAAGAAAGCATATATACTATTTCATATCATTCTATGAACTCTAGAAAATGTGTTGAAACCGTTCTGAAAGGTATAGGCAAAAGATTAGAATTTAATAGATATTTGCTTAGATAAATAACAAATATAATTGTATTTCTTGCTAGTATTTGATATATTCTGCATGTTTTTGAGGAGCTAGGTCTTATATAGCTTGAATATAAAAAAAGGTACACTCCCTGAAGTTCAATTAATTATTCTGAATCCCTCAAATTTTCAGTATTTTAATCAATTTTTAGTTCCTTCCTTTAAACTAAGTTGCTTTACTTCAGAATTGTTACCATTTTCCATGCCTGTCTTCAGCAAAGATGAGCTATGCGGTTCCAAGGGAAATGGAATGAGGTCACTTTATGGAAATTTTTGTCATATAATAAATATCATAGGAGGAGAGTGTAAAAATGGAGCATAAAAGTGATAGAAAGCAAATTGTCAGTGACTGGCAACAGCTGAGAGTAGAAGGAAACATGTGGCAGCAGGAAGGTGTGCAAGAGGAAAGGGAGAGAGCAATGCAAAAGGAGGTGGAGTGGAAAGCTAGAAGTGAGTTCCCATTGTTGAAAAAGGATAATGTGGCAGCTTTGCATACCCCAGCAACAGGGGAAGGTCAACAGCTGTATATTCACTGAAACATAGACAACATGTTTAAGTCTGTATTTAAAACTGCATGTTGGCTGTAGATGATCCTACAAAGAAACTATCAGAATGCAATGACGTACTTTGCCAAGCAAATGTCCCTGCAGCCCAGCATGCTGCCTTACAATAGTCCTAAGCAGATGCTTGGTGAGGAGGAGGAATAAGGTAGGCATCCTAAAAGATGAAAAGGTAAAAGGCTTTTCAATTTGGCTTTAATTTTGTGTTTCTTGGGATTTCAGTCACAATTTTTTAATAACTGGAGATGACAATATTTCTGTGTCTTAAGTACACCTATCATTCTGCCTCGTTTTTAATTTCCTGATAAAAATTGAGTTTTTGAAGTCTTGATTTTCTTCGGAAAAAATATTAAAGATCATTTTTAGATGATAAATACCCTCTCCTCTAAACATTTTTCGTATCTTAGATTTTGAAAATGGGGGGCATTTTTATTTTTTCTACCAGAACAAAAGAATCTAACCAGCCTTAACTTCAGCAAAATATTATGTCTTTTCCTATGCAGCTTTTTGAAAGGAACCTGATACTTAGGTAACAGTAGTGCTAATAAGGATTTAATAGTTTTATTTCAGTTACATAGATTATACTTAGGCAACTTGACCCAATGGATTGTTGTTTTCCTCCATTTCAGAAAACGGTCTGTAATTCTTATATACTGCTCATTTTGAGAACGAAGCAAGCTATCGATCAGTACATTCATTCAGACCCCAACGTAAGAGCACCTGCCAGTTGCTGTGTATTAAATTTGCACGTGCGCTGCCATCTGCAGAGTGGTCTAACAGAGGATTAGGATGTTCCTTAGCGCCACTCATTTGGGTTGCTGTCCTAAAAATAACTAGATAATGCTACTCAAGGTAATTCCCTAAGAACACTGCTTTCATCCACTGCCTACTGTTCTTACTTATAAACAGTAAGCTATCATCTGAAATACAGATGAGTCATGTTATGCTCATTTTTTTTTTTGTGTGATTTAGAGTTGATCACAGGATGCAGTTTTGCTCTGCATGGCCTATTCTGTCATTTAAATAATCCACCAACATGTACAGTCTTTTTACTTTCACCTATTTGCCGCGTTATTAGGGAAGACAATCTCTGTTATTCAGAAGATTCAAGTATTGTTTGATACTGGGGTAGGGAGCTGTGAGCAGTGGTGCTTGTGAAACATTACCCCAGAAAGTTACTACCTAATTGTATCCTGAAACTTCGACAGATTCTGTCTTAATGCATCACTTAGTACAGGCCCAAAGCTTGCCTTTGTAGAAGGCAGGTGTTCTTAGTTAAAGATCGAGATGTTTCCCCAAAAATTAGCATTATTCTACTTTTTTTCTTTGGGTAAATTGCTGAGTGGAGTTCTTTTGCCTTGTTTTTTTTTTATACTATTTTCTTCTGAACCAAGAATCAGTGATGGTTTCTATGCTCTATATAAGTATTAAGTGTTAGAGAAAGATAAATACTGAGTTAAAGGATAGCCTTAGGATGATCTAGCCAGGTTCTTGTTCCTCCTCTCTTTTGTGTTCAAAAGTTATTTTCAATAGATTAATTTTTTTTCCAAATTGTGCACTATTTGACTTTTCCCATGTTTCACAAAAAGTGTGTGGTGAGCATATCTTAGAATTGTTAGGATTGAGTTATCTCCCAGACACCACTACGTGTCCCAGCTACGATCTACATGGCTGATTTTTCCATGAAAGACATTAAGTGTGTTTTCATATTTATTCTTGACCAAACTCTGTTCACTGATTTATTTCTTACTTTAATATAAAGCGAAAATTGATAGCATCACCATTGCTGGACTATTGTGTGTTTGTGGTACCCATTATCATCCTGTCCAGAGACAGGAGTCAGCTGTGACGGTGCTTCCTCTCTCTGGTGGGAGAGTGGAGGACCGTGTCATGGCTGATGTGGGCCAGCCATGCCAC
The DNA here is from genome assembly GCA_033628505.1 of Tringa tobata. Lineage (NCBI taxonomy): Eukaryota > Metazoa > Chordata > Aves > Charadriiformes > Scolopacidae > Tringa > Tringa tobata. Next base: position 2,037,503 of record JAHREE010000280.1, read on the forward strand.
CCAGACTGCAGGGGAACAGATAATACTGGAAGTTGTAAGTATAAGGTCCTACTGCAGTATTTGCAAGTTGAATTATTTTTGCTTTCTGTAAAATTTTTCTAGGCTATGAGCCGTTTTTCAGTAATGTCACTTCTCATACCCCTGCGACACACAAAAAAGTACTCTGGTGAAATTAATTTTTAATATGATGTTTTGTCATTCAAGAAGAATAGTATTTATAAAAGGTTGGTAAGTAATCTTTCCCTGAACTACGTAGTGAATGAACTTGACAGTGGACTTTTTCAAGTGAAAATGAAATGTTTGAGAAGAGTGATTAAACTGTTGCAAGCTATGGGAAGGCAAGGGAGTGAGTGCTTTCAAAGGATTAAAAGTTGAAGAAAAATCATCGGTAAGTCAGGGAGGAAAGCAATCGTAGAATCATAAAATCGTTTAGGTTACCTAAATTGGTTTAGTAATCACCTAACCCTTTTCTCATCCCTTAAATAATTAACAACCAATTCCACCTTATTCAAATTTAAATTTGGCCAAGACAGACCAACCTTTAATAACCTTGGGTCAGAATTATGAAATGCATGTGTGCTTTGAACTTGACCGACAAAATTACTAAATGTAAAAATAAATAGCTCTAATTCTGTTTTTTGGAAAGTATTATAAGTGAAAATTCAGCACTTGAACGTACTGATGGGATTGGTAATAAATAATGCACCATCCTTTGAGGATACACTTTGGAGATCTTTTTGGCCACCAATGGGAGATATGCTGAATCTCTAAAAACTGTATTCAGTAACTGACTATTATGGTAAAATAAAGCTCAATCAGCAATGGCTGTGTTTTAGGAGAAACAATATTGTCTGGTACGTTTCTCTCTCACTCCATGTTCTCCTTAAATTTATACCACAAAGTAGTTTAGGCCATGATTATTAAAATGCATACTTTTCTTTCTCCAAGCTGCTTTTAAAAGGCAGAATTATCAATTTTCATGGCAAGTCATATGAAACTCTTTTTACCGACCACAAAGTCTTGAAGTCTTTCATTTTAGGAAAGTTGCTTAGGAAGGTCTTCTGCACAAATAAAAATTATGATGTTACATTTAAAGATAAGTTTGGCTGCTTTATATGCAAAAATATGTTAAAAAGTAAGTGCTTTTAAATTCTTGGTGCTGTTGGGAGACAATACCAATTTTGGCAAAATAACATTTTCTTTGGGGTGCTCTTCAGCTGTCTCTGATTTTAATACTGCTCCTGTTGGTAAGGTGTGTGAGGGTCAGGGTGCAGATCTTTGCAGGTGATGACTACCTGCAGCAGACCTCCGAGGTCCTCCACCTCACATTTGAGAAGTCCCTAAGAACATGATGGGAAGCAGGATGACCCAGTTGAACAGACCTCCTTAAAGAGGTGGTGAGCCATTTCAGAGCTTGTATTGTCAATATAACTGCAAATACCTGGAAAGAAAGACTATTAATTACCTCTTCAGAAGTACAAATGTTAGTATTCAGTCTTGAGCCCTGAATCAGTCGAACTAAGGTTAAGGATGTGCCTAACTTTAGAAGTGCTGATCACTTTCTAAAAGTACCTTCAGCATTTTTGTTATATAGTCATGCAGAAATCACAAAAAGCATTGAGCTTATTGAACAATATTGAGTAATACCAGTGCTGGGAGCTACGGGGCCAGACTGGGGAAAGGTGGGTTTTGATAGCAGCAGCTTTCAGGAGCAGTGTGGAGTTGGAAGGAGTAGATCCAGGAAGAGAATCACTTTGGGACTGTACTTGGGTGACACAAGCTTTAGTGGGAGAGAATTTGACAGTAAAATCTCAGGGGAGGTGCAGACTTGACATTAGGAAACACTTATTTGCCAAGAAAGCTCTAAGTTTCAAATTCAGGGACCCATTTTAGAACAAACACCAAAACAGCTTTAAGATTCGGATTTTCCTTAAATTCCAAAGTTACCAAATAAGCTCAACATTCGTATTCTGTCCTTGGTTCTCTGCTTTCCCACCCCTCCAATATAGAAAGGCTGGGGACTTTAATTGAGAGCTGTAGTTGTGACAGCTTTTATGCCTTCCTTTTACAGACTCGTTTTGGGGCACGTTGATTTATGTGTGTCCTGGAGTGTAAGTTCCCACACCAGGCTAAGATACGTCTGAGAGCCTCTTGTAACAAAACCTCTAGTAGAACTGGGTCAGACACGTTAAAATAAACATGTTAAATTAAAAAAAAAAAAAGATCTAAAACAGTAAAAAAGATGATAATTTAAAATAATGTATTACTAAAAATCTAATAGTCTGCAAGACAATTAGGTGCAAAGTACTCATGTTAGTATTGAGCAAACTAATGAGTTCTTTTGAGTTATCATCGTGCGCTATTTAATTTCAGGTATGATGGGAGTGTGTGGGCAAAGATAAGTTCATACTTGCACTTTACAATATGAGCTATGAGATAAGGCACAGAAGAAGTTGTGTTGGTGGCTTCTTATGCCAAATTTGAGCCCTCCTGTATTAATGTATGACAGTCACTCTGATAAGGCATTTTTTCACTTTATTGAGATGGGTACTTTGAAAATGTTGCAGCTTAGTCTAACTGTATCCATAGAGTGGAGCTGTGACAGTTAGCATGGTGAGGGTCAAGTAGAATCTTCATTGAAAGTTAATTTTTATCCCTTAAAAAGCCAGTTTTCAAATCTTAAAGTTTTAAGTAAATTAAGGCCAACACCACAACTGGTTGCTGAGAAGCCTACAGTTCAAAGTAGGATTATGGGGTAAAATTTATTCATTAAACATAATGAATAAGGTAAACAGTGAAAAATACCTGAAGTATTTCTCCCCAGCTTTGGCCTAAAAATAGTCAAATCATTTTAGAGGAAATCTTGGGAGGTAGGAAAAAAAAAAAATCTAGTATGCCAGGTATCTGTCCAAATCTTGTTAAAAGAAAAAAAAAAAATGAGAGAGTGTTCAACACAGCCTCAGTTTCATAGGCTGTGATAAGCTGCTTCCCCAAATAAGATGGTCATTTGTGTAACCCTATTCTTACACTTTGTCATGCAGATACATTTCCAATGTATTTAAACAATAAGAGCAGGCATCAAAACAGATAAAAGAAAATGATGTATTTGTTTTCAGTCTAATTTTTTGGCACTTTTGTGCAACTCACTTTTTTGTTAAGCTAAAGCAGTTTTGCCTCCTGCTATTGTAAGTGTTACAAGGCTGCTTGGGAATATTTTAAACAGAAGTCTTCTGAACACACAGGAAATATTCATTGTTAGTAGTTTCTTAAATGATCAGGCTAGTAAAGATCTAACATTTGATTAATCTGGGAGACAAATAGTATTTCTTTCAATTGGCTTATCAAGTAGGACAAAACCCCCATTCAAAATGCATCCCCTTGGAAATGTGAGTGAATTACAGCAGAAATAGTTTTCTGATTCTGTACATTGCATGAAGGAATATTAAAAGCATTTGAAGGCACAGCTAAATCATTCTGCGATTCAAGCACTGCATTTAACATGAGTGGAATACTTAGTGCTATTTTAACATTTTGTATCGTTTCCCGAGACTTGAAAGGAATGTCTTTTTCCGACTTGCAATAGTGTTTATTACTCAATTATTCAATGCTTACTAGTATAATCATAAAATATAAGCAAAAATCAGCATATTTTATGAAGCTTCTTGGTTTAGATAATAAACATTTTTCTTTTTAGAAAACACTGTATTGGATTTTTTTCTTAAAAACACTATGGTTGGGAAGGGTTGTAATTACTATGTATTTTAATCATCGATCTACTGTGGTTTTCAGTGTCCAGCTACAGGAATTCATGTTTGTCCTACCTTGTAGTTGAATGAAAGCTGTCCCTCGATAGAGGGAGTGTCTCCTTGCCAGCTGTCACCGAAAGTCCCTGCTTTCTGAAGTCAGAGGTGCTCCTCTTGCCGCAGGCATGATTCACAGCAGTGCTCAGCAGGCATTTCAGAAGAGTTAGGAGGCAGCCCTCTCATTCAAAAACCCTTTTTTGGTGGCTTTTGGACTTTTTAACTTATTGAAAAGCTGAGCTGAATCATATGCTGGCTACTGACTGACGGGTCTGCCTTCTGATTCAGTTCCAGGAGAGAATAATTTTTTGTTTCCCAGCAGAAAATGTCTGTGTATGAGAGGTGGAAGGGGATTGGGGATTCTCAATTGTTTAACCCCCGTGTTCTTATTTATCTGTGTTAAAGAGGAGCATGAAATTTATTTGACATGTCTCTCTGATGGGATGGGCTTTTTTGGAGAGTAGAAAACAAATTCCTTTATGTTCTGTAACCAATAAAAATTGCTTCTTAGGAGAAGAAGCTACAGCATTTTCCCGAGTTTGTTACTCTATTCATATTCTTGCAGCAAAATGCAGATTTCAGAAGGGGTAGATGAGCTTCCTAGACGATCTTACAAATGCCTTTGTGTCTGTTACCCATTTTTCTATTTCTGTGAATGTACAGGTCAGATATAATATCTCTGAATTTTTTCCATATTAAGGAATGATAGGTAAGTCCAAAATGTAAGTGTTTCCTGGAATGCGAGAGAATAATCTCAAGTCAAGATCTTTTCTTCCTTTCTATTACCACTTCAGAATCTATTCATTCGAGTGTTGGATTTGGATGATTTGGAAATTCCATCTTTTAAACACTGGTTTCATGCCTACGATAGTCCCATACCAGACTTTTAAAGATGACTCTGTTGTGCTTTATGGAATCCATATTTTATCTCTTGGTTTGTTTTTTTTGTTTGTTTGTTTTTATCTCATTGATATATCTCTTATGCTGATACTTATATTCAGCATAAACAATTCTGTCTTATCAAAGGAAGAAAATCTTGCTTTTGGAGTGTATTCAGTCACTGCCATAGCCCTTGGGAGAAATAAAAAAAAAGATTAGAAAGCTAAGTATAAATCCTGAAGATGACAGTACAGGGTGTGAATTATCATCATATCCTTTGGTTGAGGCAGATTCATCTTTTTTACAGTCACTGTTTCATTTTGACATTTTTCTGTTGTGAGACTTGTAACTACATACTGAGTGCTTTTTAAACACCATGAGTTACGTTATTGTGCCATTTCAAAATGCAGTATCAGAAAAGTTAAATACTTTTGTTAATTTATATAGGCTACTCTGTCATGTTCTCTGCCCTTAGGTGCAGAGATACTTCAAACCATTTTTCAAAATATAGTGCAAAATACTTCACAATTTAGATATCAAAATTATAATTGGCTCCATTGCCTTGAATTGTATCTGCAACAAGATAGGAAATACGTTTTACTTCTGATTCTTTTCTGCATGTATTTAAAAGACAGGTAGATGCAGTGCTTAGCGATATGGTTTATTGATGGTTTTTGTCCGTGTTAGGTTGATGGTTGGACTCAGTGATCTGAAAGGTCTCTTCCAACCTAGACGATTCTATGTAGTCAAAATCTTGTGAGACTAGTTTGTCTACAGCTTTTGAGCTTCCTTTTGTATTCTTTGAGAGCTGCTTAGCTGACTGATTTATTTGTTTAATATGAGTCTGTCCACTCTAAGGATGAGCAAGTTTCTGAGGTAAAATTAATTTCATTCAGATTGCAACTCAGTTATGGCTCTAAACCTGAAATGAAAATAATTTGTCTGAAAATTTTAATGTAGTACCATAGAGAAGACGAAGTGGGAACGCCAGTGTTAGGGTATTGCTGCTCTGGAGGCAGTGATCCCATTCATTTCTATGGCATTTTTGACAGTGACTTCAGGAGAGACAAGCGTTCCACTAAACTGCAGAACTTCTCTACATCTAGAGGGACAAGCCTATTAGAAGGCATGTCTCTTTCCAGGTGATCATTTGTTTTTTGCTGTACCTTTTATCATCCTTGAGGGGCTGAGCTTGACATGCAGAAGGGCAGAACAGCAGGGCATAGTACAAGTGAATGGGATTTCTGTTTATAAATAAGTTTAGAAGAAACAAAGAAATTGTCAAGGAAAGGAGCACCCGCAATTACTGGATGTGCTGCAGCATCTCTCTGTTTCAAGAAACTTGGGATTGTTGTAGAATGGGGATAACAAAATACAAGTATCTCATAGGAGTCTGATGAATGTTCATAAATGTTTGTAAAACTCTCAGATGACTTGATTGGGTGGTAATGCTGACAGTCGTGAGAAAGCCAACATTAATAAATATGTGTGCAAAGTATATGCAAGTCAGTTACATTACTTTTCTGGAACTTCAGTCTCAGCTATTTGCTTCACATAATGGATGGATAACTTGATTTTTGTGATAGATCTTATAATGAAAGTGACACATTCTGCCCTGTATTTATTGAGCTGGCCCTTTAACATGTGTCTGAACTTCCTTAATGCATCTCATAGTTTAGGACTGCAGTATCTATAATCTCGAGTGGTAAGTGTTGCAAAAGTGCTGAGAAAGACAGGCATTAGCAGCAGGTTGGCTATTGATCTCCATAAAATCATTTCTATATATGTGGGCCTGAATTCAGTCTTTGTCGGTTCTGATTTCTGTTTGAATTGTACTTGGCCGTTCACCCATCACTGCTGGGTAATAAACATGGCTGGGATGAGGACAGGGTAAACCATCATTCCTTTGCAGTAGATCATTGCTTCTTCCCCTCTCCCTTCATATTTTCCTAGTCCCACTTTCCCATGTCTGTTTCTTAAAAATTCATTTCTTGGGAGACCCTTGTTCCTCTCCAGAATACTAAGGTAGCTGAGAATTGAGGTCATTGCTGTCAGCTGTGGCTGCTTCTCCGCTGGGGAAAGGAATTGCGGGCAAGGTCCTCTTTGTGCTAAGGAGACTTGGAACAGGATGCGTTGAGTTTCTAGGCTGGAATAATGAATTATGTAATCCTGCTGGCACGGCAGGGCCATGTGGGAATAGAAAATGCATAGGAAAGATGGAATCTTTGAAGAATTTTACTGCCTAAATCCATAATGCAAATTTCAGAAGTGTGTATTTTAGATTGTTGCTGAAATGTAAAAGAAGAGCACTTCAGCTCCAGGAGACAGTCTGTGCTGTTACATAAATTTCGAGGACCTATATTATAAAAAGTAAGAGTTTCTTATTAATATAATTTATAGGTGGTGGTTGTTGTGATGATGGTGATGATGTGCGAGTAAAACAACTTTTTGTTGTTCTTTGCATTCATGGCAGTAGCGAAACCATTTTCCTGCAAATCTCTACAAATAAAATTTTTTCAAAAGGTAAAGAAATCGATCATGATGCAGCCATCTGGTGTGGAAAATTCTGACTGACTGGTAGAAGTTTAGCAGTCGCTCAGTTCAGGAGAGGAAATGCCAACCCACTCTAGCTTTATCTGGAGTGCTTTATCTATAGATCATTCTTTTCATGCCTTTTTCACAGCAAAGGAAAACTTTGAAGGACAGATAGTTTTAATCCTCTTTACAAAGCTTGTTCTCAACGTAAACCAAACCTGGGTTATTGTCTTAAATTACTTGTCATTGCAATACCTATAGTACTACAAACGACATACAAACTGACTTCATTGCAGTAAATCCTGCATGCAGCAAAGTATCACAGCTATATGACTTTTTAATAGGCTTTTATTAATCTTAAATGAAATCATGTTGCCGTGAACACTGTAGTCGCATATTTCTTTTCTCAAATCATTCTCTACTTGACATTTAACCACTCATTTTCTATACAGCTTTAATTTAAATATGTCATTAGACCTTTTGATCAATATGATAGCAGTGCCATAAAACACACAAAGTTAATGTTGAAATCTAATTTAAGAGTGCTTCTTTTCTCTGAATACCTAGTTACTAACCCTATTATAATGAATGTAATGGCTGTTAGTTTTGTTTCCATTAGAGCTGTAGAGAGGTCAGACTCTGCTGCTTATTGTAGAATTCTGGGTTTTGTCTGAGTTGTGTTGATCTGCTTTAGAAAATAAACTTTGCATTCAAAGTGAAATTTTCATTTGATTTGTTGGCACATTGATACATACTTTTGTACATCTTCAAACTTGATTTCTGTAATTCATTCTTTTAGTCAGAAATCAATACAAATTTCAGTGTAAATTGCTTATCAGTATAAAATATTTCACTTGACTTTTGAGATGTTTTGTTACTTGCTACATTGCTTACTTTTCTGTGTTAATGGCATTAAATCACATTTGACTGTATCCCAGTTTTCAATAATGTGAATATATTTAGGGTTACGGGTTGGGTTTTTTCCCAACTAAGTTTGAGTACACTACCTACAATAGAGATTTGATCTTTCTTAGAAATTACCTTATGTATAATTTCAAGAATACATGTCTTCTGGATGAATACATGTCTTTTGTAGAAAACACAGAGGAAAAAAAATATATGTGTAATATCATTAAAATAATTACGTCTTCTTCCTCTGTTTTATTCAGTAAGTCATTTCAGACTAACTTTTAGAGTTAGTCTGAAAAAATAATATTTACAACCACTTACTTTTTTCCTCAAGAACAAAAAATTGAGCTGTTTTGCAGTAACCTTATCCCAAAGCTAACATTTATTTCTAACATCTCAGAAAGCCGTGAAACAAATGCCATATTGATTTGCTAAACTTGAATCATGATACATGATACATACAAACCCAAGAATATTCTTGGATTTGTATGCTCTTTGTTTCAGTGGAGAGAGTGAGTCTTTATTTTTACACGAAAGTTAAAATGACATCTAAATAAAGAAGAGATTCTTTAATGTTCTCTTTTGTGGGTAGGAGAACCGGGTGTTTCTTCAAGAGTGGAAGAACTTGTGGTCTCTCAAAAGCTCTGGCTGCTGTTTTGTCCTCAACTTCACTTTCTTATATTTAACTGACACTTCTTTCATCTGTACGCTTGAAGACTACAATTCCTTTCATCTATCAGATGTGGTCCTCCCTTATCTATGTTCTTATTTTCTTCACATACAGCCACCTTTTTTCAAACAAGCACCAACCTACGTGTGGATAATAAATTCTACCTTGGAAAAATATTTTAGGTCCTTAGACACACCTATACCTTCTTAAAATTATTTAGCTTGATCACAGGCTTTAGCCTGGACTAAGCAGCTTTTTAAGGCTTTGTAACATACAAAAATGCAAACTAATTTTGAAAAAAATGATCTGGGGGAGGACAGTGTTGTGTTTAGGAATGAAAGAATATACAACACGTACCTGCAACACATATCTGAAATGAGCAAAATAAAAGACATGCACTCTTAGTTGGTTGTGAGCATTACTTTTCAGCATTTTCAGTTGCAAAATGATATAAATTACATGTAAATAAGTTTGCTAAGAGAGAATGATACTGCAAAATGTTTCTGACTGTCTGCTTGGCTTAAAAAAACCTTTGTTCTTGAAAAGTGTAGTACTAACATGGAAAACTTTTCACCCATTAAAGAATACCTGCCCTGAGCTTGCCCTGTTAATGAGCCAGAGTTTATTCTGTTATCACAACTGCTGCTTTGCTCTTGAAAAGAAAAAAGTAGAAAAAATATATTTAAAGCTCATTAGGAAAAGCTTTGTAATGGATACTACTCTGAATGCCAGATGACATATTACCGGTGTGAAATGGGGATGTCATTAGAGCTCTGGAGCGGGAAGGCATACCTGCCATCTGGCCTACCTTCACATTATGTAAATCAGTTCTCTCTGGACCTTAGTCCCATGGGCATAAAGTGGTTCCTACTGTGCCATACATAGCACTTGGCTAATGAAAATATTGAGCTGGAAATTGTAAGTATTGTAACCTTTAACAGAGGGGACAGGCAAATGTACAAAGGCTGGAAGAGCAAGCCTGTCATCTCAGGAGAAGGATCTGTGCATCTCTTGGTCAGGCTGCTGAGCATCTTCTAACCACAGTCTGAGGGTCCCAGTGCCTGTTACCAGCCAGGTTTCCATAAAGCCTTTGGTATGTTTGGAAAATAAATGCATTAAAATTCATAAGAAACCTAAAAATTTCAGTCACGCTCTTCATAGAAATGCACAGACAGATAAGCAGGGGCAAACAAAAGCACTTGGACCTTGAAACCGAATTTGTCAATAGTAAAGAGATTTAAGCTAAGACTTCTTTCTTGTTCCCTTAATTGAGTTACTACGTGGCATTAAAGTACTGTAAAACTAATTAGGAAATATAGATAGAAAGAAGATAGTAATGGCTTATATAGTTATCAGTTCCTTATTTTTCTATATATTTTTATTAAAATATGGAAACTATATTTTGTTCTGAATGTATATGAAATATGAAGAGATCAACACTTGAAGTGATTTTCTGCTCTCCTATATAGTTTATAGTTTTGCTTAAAATTAACCATAAAACCTTATTCACTTAGCATGTTACAACTAGGCTTCGACATACACCATTAGTTCTGGCACAGTTTCACATGGGCTCTATTTTAAAATAATTTGTCTCTGCAAGATATACTTATTCCGTAGCTTTAATATCTAGTTACAAATAGAGATCCAACAATGAAGACTGACTGTATATAGAGGTTTGTGTGTCTATTTTGGATAAGACTGTTCCTAACATAATATTCTTGTGTCTTTAACGTGAAGGAATGCCACTGAAGCTTCATGTAAAGGAATAGAGCAAGTTCACACTAAAATCAGTCATTACCTCTTTAGTTATTACCATGTTCATATTATTTTTATTTTTTTGTAATTTCTATTCTGGCAAGATAATGTGTAGTGTGGAAAGACAGTCAAGTTACTTCGCATTAATTTAATGTTTATTGATCTCTGAAAGTGCACTCTTCCTGCACACCAGTTTTTGAGGGAACCTCTGCCTGCTATTCTGCCCTGCTTTGCAGTGTTTACTCTTTGTCATCATATGCAGATGTCACATGTCTATACAATTTTGGCTTTAAAAATATATGAAAGATAAGGTGATATATTAAGCATAACATATCATTTCTATCTTTTTAATTAACTATCTCCTTTTTCTTGGGTTGAGGTAATGTAAGGTTGGGAATTGAAGACTAACAATTTTCGGTTTTAATCATACATTTATTTTACAATTCTGATGGTCATTTAAGTGCTTGTTTCAGCATGTGCTACCCAAGATCTGTCCTACAAGAAGATGCGTTTATAAGAGAAACGTAGATTCAGTCCATAGCTATTTGTTACCACTACAGTTATGACTGTCATATGGCAAAATGACAAAGTGAGATTTGAAGTCCTAGGGGAAGAAATAAAATTTCATTATTCGTAGTTTACTTATTTATTCACTCTTTACTTACACTTTAAACTGAACATGCTACAAACCCATCTGATGCTTATGTTGTAGGCTTTATAAATCACTTTCTGGATGAAACTCTTCAACCTGTCTTTCAAATTTACATAAGAACATCAGGAACTAAGTAGATTTATCTTATAATGAATTTTAAATCTTCTATTTCATATGCCATTACAAAAAGGTAGTAACTGAAACAAAATTATAATATTTTAATTTTGATATATATTATTTCACTAATTGATTTGTTCCACAATGTGTATATACCAAAAAAACTCAAGAAAAAAATGAAAACAAGCTCTTTAATAAAAAGTTCACATACTTGATCTGTCCAAATGAAAAAAAAAAACCTAATTAAGTAGTGCATTTGAGCACATTTCAAGGGAAAGCTCATCTGTGTTATTCAAATCACTCTTTCTTTTTTTCTTTCTAAAAAACCAAAAAAAGCCAAACCCATAAAACTAACAACTAAACGTTTGATATGATTAGATTAACATGCCCCCATAAAGAAAAACATTAGCTTTGGATTCAGACATTTGGTGCTGTTACTGTCATCAGAATTGACAAATCTGTTATTTCCCACTGAAAATCTGTATAAATATACTAAGGCACATGGGAAAAATATTTTAAGAGCTTGGGAGATGGCTTTTTGGGTTTTTAAAATTTTTAAAAACGGTTTTCTAGGGCATTTCAGCCCATTTCCGGATTACAGTTAGGAATGTAGCTTCTTGTGTCTTTTTTCAAGTGAATGTAAAGCTAGCAAGATCCTTCCAGCACGCCAGCTACAGCCTCTTCTTTTCTGGCCCCACATCATATAATTCATTTCATAAAACCGTCCAGCTCACTTTTGAAACTCTTCAAGTTTCTAGCCTTCAGCAGCTCTTCCGGAAGGCAGTCCCACAACCTCACTGCTCTGATGGTGAAGGAAGTTTCCAGCCTAAATCTGTTCATGGGAAGTTTATGGCCTGTTGCTCCTATGCTTTTTTTAAGATTAAATTGTCCTTCTCCCTTGCAGGGATGGGAACTAATGATATGATGTAGTTAACTATTCACATCATTCTTGCTCTTGCAGTGGTTTTTTTTGCAAGACAGACTGCCTGTGTTTTGGAAGATTTGCAGAATATGGACAGCTAGATATTTACTCCGATGAGACCTCACTAGTGTTTTTTCTCTTGTATTAATTCTGCTGTTTTAATTGAATTTACTTTGTGTAGTATGTCTGAAGAAGTTGGTTGTGTTTTACAGAGTTCTGGGTCGTACCGAAATTGCATGTTTTCCTCCTGTCTGATTCCTCCCTGATGAGCTACCGTAATGAAAATTTCTAATAGTCCTTGGCATCAAATTTAGAAGTTTAAAAGTTAGGCATCTAAGTAAGTCTTCCAATTGTCCTTTATGGATGACTATAGAAAGAGGGAAGAATCTCCATTCATCCCATTTAGACATGTGTCTAAACTAGATAATAGAACATTACCAGTGACTTGTTCACATCTTTCTACTGATTATAGAAGGAGACTGAACAGCTGTGAAGATACGAAGTTTTTAGATGGACTGGATAAGATGAATCCGATCTTAACTGCAGGATGCTGTACTTTGTAATGTTACATTTCATCCCACTCTTCTGTCCATTTTTTCTTTCATATGGAGTTCATCCCCCTTCATGCTTGCAGTGGTTCTCATTTTTTTTCAGACTTCTTGCATTCATTCTTATGTCAGGGTGAAATCACAAAGTAAAATAGTAAACAAAATGAATGCCAAAACTAATCCAGGAGGAGCACTACTGGAGTAATCTGTTTTCAGCCCAGAGGTTCCCCTTTCAGCGCAGTTCATTGTCATTTCCTCTGCAACAGTCCCTTTAGTCGGCACCTTCATATTCTTTTTCTAATCTTCCTGTTTTTTATGGTTTACCTAGTAATGTCCATTGTGACACCTTACCAAATGTTCTGCTGAAGTTCAGATAAAATCTAATCTCTCTCTGCAGTTCTTTTGTCTGGAAAATCAGGTATCGTATCAAAGGGAAAAATCAGGCTAGTCTGACATGACCTACCTTTACTAAAGCCATGTTACATTTTATTCTATTGTCCACTTACCTTCAAGCCATTAATTATTCTTTCCTTCAAATTTTATCCTAAGATTAACATAGAGCCTGAGGTGTGAAAGGATAAAGAGTTTTGAGTGACTTTTTATTCTCTGGTGTTGGCACAAACCTGGTTATGATTTGAGCATATTTTGTAGCTCTACTGAAGTAACATCTTCATCAAAAAAACTTTCTATTGGATCTGGTATTATGTGACCATTTTTCAGAGTTCTGAGATGAAAGTGTGCTTGTGAGCAAATCTGCGAATGCATTAAGCTGTTTAAGCTTTGCTTGTGCCTTGACTAGGGTTATGGGCGTATACTTGTCTCACCACATTGTGTTCACTGAAGACTTCCATTTGATTTGGGGATCATATGTTGATTTCTACTATGGTATTTCTACTTCTTCCCTAGAACTACATTTTTTTCCAACTAGATAAAAGAGTTGTTGGCATTTCCTTGAGCATCTGTTTTTCAAGGCATAGATGATTTTGCCATTTTGAGAATTTTTTCTTTTCCTAGTTGTTTTAGACTCTCTGCTTTTTCAAATATCTTTACTTGTCCAGTTGGATCTGGAGGCATTATATAAAAGGCTTTCCCTTTCCTTGAGATGCAAGTTCCAATTAATATGTAAATATTTGAGATAAAGAAATTCATGTGTCCTTCATCAATGTATTGATATTTTTAGCAATTTTTTGTCTCAGAGGACTAATATTTTCAAATGCATCTCAAGGGAGCTCTGGAAAAGGTGCTTTAAAGTATGTTCTCTCTGCTGAGTAGTTTATTTTACAGCTAAAATAAATAGGTATGCATGTTTAATAGTAAAATTAAGCTTATATTACTTGCACACTTTTAAGAGAGTTTCTGGTTAATCAAAGGTTGTTTTCAGTGACGGTATCATTGCTTAAGTAAAAAAAAAGTCTTTATTAGTGACAAAACTTTTACAAAAAACATTGACTAAGATATCAACACACTTTTAAGTCATTAAGAGGTAGTAGGCTAAAAGACATTTTGCAAAGGAAATGTAAGAAAATAATGCAGTGGCATTACATCACTCAGTAACAAGTTCAGAATTTTTGTGCTTTAAGTTCGCCTGAAGGATGTGGAAAGGAAAAAAGGCCAAATGCTTGTAGATCCCTGCCCCACGGAGTGGATGTGGCTCTCCCATGACAGTACAGGGCCTTTTGCTGTCTAGATTTAGAAGTGCTTTGAGAGGCCAGCATATCGAGCTGTTTGCTTTACAAGAAAGGAGAAATACAATTGATTAACACCATTTTGGACTGCAGCTGCTTTGTTTACTCCTTCATTTGTTTCTCTGAACTAATTGGACTGTGAACCTAGCAACCTAGTTCAATAAACAAGGCAGTACAATTTCAAAGAATACCACAACTGACTATGTTCTTATGAAATCAAAACACCTCACCAACAGTGACACTTGGCTGCGTTTTTTTTTTCTGTATTAAGTGGAGAGAAAGAGGATTATTTAGCTAGTTTGTTCAAATGTTTAGTCAATGAGGTTTCGGAAAGTTGCTCATAAAGTACAGAAGCCAATATTCTCTTTTGCAGATATGAAAGGAGGCTGTTATGTGCCCCACTGGGAATGGTCTGTGCTATTTGCTGTGTGCAAAAGTCTTTGCATGACAATCAGAGTTCACTGGGAGACCCTTTTTCAAAAAAAAACTCCGTATTACCAGTTTCTTAATCCAGGTTATGGAATGAAGCAGAAACACCTGTTGTTACCCACTGTAGTATCCTGATGTTTGGTACTGGGATCAGCAGTTTACCCTGTGGTTTTGTTTCATTCAGTTTAACCTAATCTAAAATGAAATACAGATAGTTAATTGCAAAATTTGCAGTAAACAGCTTAGTTGCAAAGTTTTACGAGAAAAGTGAATGCAAGTGAAAGTAACCCCACATAACTTTGCTTAGCATAAATAGTAGTTTAAAGGGGTTTTTTGTCTCCATGCCCTCTAATACTCACGGTACTGAAGCTAAAGACATCTCATTTTTCCCAAATTATAAGTATTTGCAGAAGACAGTCAAGATTTGGGGCTTGTCATTTTTATCTGAATAGTCAACATTCATAGGATCATTAAAGAGAGGATGAAGAGGATGGAAAAGGATTTAATTCATATTCATAGAATCTTATGCCTCTAGTCATTTGGTATTCATTAATCCAATTCGTTCTTGCCTAGCCATTGATTGCTATCTCCTGTTTTAGAGATGTTCCTGTTTAATTGGCCCAGCTGAACAAATCTCATCCTTCCAGCCAGACTGTGTTTCATGTGGCTGAGCATTGGACATCCACAGTTAGGCATCTGTTGTTTAGATTCCTTTTTTAAGCAAAGGAAAGAAATGGGCATTTGTAGTGTGTGACTCACATGATCTATTTTAGATGTCTGTTTACACTGGGATGGGAGGAGCAGGGTGCTAGAGACACCTGTTTGTCTCCACCAACTATAAAAGAAGCCTTGCCATCCTGCACAAATTTGGGGATTGTCAACCTTAGGTGGGGTGATTCCCGTCCTTAAGGACTGTTCTTGTACTAGGCTAGGTTTTTGCCAAAGTAGTGGTTCATGGGGAAGTTCTCTCCCCTTCTCACAGAGCTGGGAAATTTCCACGTCTCAGTGGGAAACTTCTCATTCTCCCTCTTTGCTCGCCCCACAATTAGAGTGTCACGTAGCTGGGCATCTCAGGAGAGAACTCTTGTTTAGGACCAGTCCCAGAAGCAACCTATCAGTGCTGGTATTAACTGCTTTGGGAGCTTCTGACTCTTCTTCATGACAGTGCAATTAAGGCAATGAAAATCTGCCTTGGAAGACCTGGGGAGCAGACAGAGTTCCCAGAGATGCTCTTTTCTGTGATCTCATGTAGTCTCAGGACAAGCATTCTGCTTGCAAGCATTCTGCTTGCACCTGCAAATGTTGCTGCAGCAAAGGGAAACAGACTATGGTAATCGATACGGAAACTCAAAGAAAGTCATGCTTTCACAGAAACAGAGTTTGCAGTAAGTAGAAAACATTGTAGATGATCTAAAAGTGATGTAATTGTGGACAACTGTAAAAGGGCACATTTTGAAGCATCCCTAATGTCCAAGTATGAGTGTCTTCAAACACTTTGAGTTGAACCTGAGTGCGTGTGCTCTTAGATTCAATGCCGAACTAAAGCTGGCTTAATGCTCCTAATGCCTGATCCAGAATGCCCATGGCGTAAAGCACTGAGGTAGAGTAAAATCACTTTGCTGATAAGATTTCTCTCCAGAAATATCATCAGGTTAACTTTGTCCCAGGAGGCTTCTTTGAGGCCTCTGCCACTCAAACTTTATAAAGGATCATGTATTTGATCTGCATTTAGCATAAAACCAGCGTAGTCATAATGTCAGCATAAAGAGCTTTTATAGTGTGCTTTGGGAAATTTGAAAGTAATGTGATTATGCCCACACCTGACCTGGTGCAAAATTGTGTTATCTGCTAGAGCACAGATCTGATATAAATGTCTATGGAACTTAGGTTTTATCCTGTTATACTTCTGTGAATTAACCTGCCTACTCTAAGGAGAATAAAAAAGGAGTGATAAAAGAAAAGAAAAACCAGCTGGTGAAGGTATTGAGATGACGAAGTTGCTTGTATTGCAAATGCATGAGTGTTCCCTTCCCTAAGGAAAAGTGAATATTGTTCTAGTTCCTGGAAGGAATGAAAACAAGGGGACATTCTTATCACATTTTGGAAAAAAAAAAAAAAAAAAAAAGCAAGCACATTTTAATAAGACAACACTGTCAGTGCTTGATTTATTCGCTTTTAGTTCTAGATTTCCTAGTAGGAAAAAAGACAAAAAGAATAAAGAAGGGGAGATAGTAAGCCTGTAATACCCCTTTGTGGTTCAAACAATATTCCAGATCTTTGCTGGTGTAGATTTCATTAATTAAGGAAACAGCAATATTCTCAATATCCTAGCTGTTCCTCTACATTACAAAGCACAGAAGGGCTTTGGTTTTGAAAGCTAAAATATAGCAAACTGTTAATGGAATTTTATGTTTGTGCTCCCAAGAGATTTAAATGAAGTCTTGAGGGTAACCACAATCCCTGGCGAGAATCCTCTTTCTTATTAAAGCTGACCTGGACAGGGCTTGCTTTCATGCCACATTTAAATTGTCCAGAGAAAAAATTTTCTGTGGGAGACATTGCACATTCTTCTTGCCTCCCTGCCTCTGACCAGCCTAGCAGAACCACTGGATCTTAGTCATTAGCAGCGAAGAGAAGGAAACCAATACTTCCCAGTTCTGGAAAAGAAAACCGTTCAAGAAAAAAATACTTACTAGATCCCACAAACTAATAAAGAAAGGTCTGTTTGATCGCCAACAACTTACTCCTGACCTCATGAACTGGAAAATATTTTCTGTTCTCCTTGGGTAAGTCTTCTCAGTGAATTGTTTCAGGATTTCTTGGGATGGATGGATGAAGTAACTTAAAAGGTGACTTGTTTAGGTTTTTTAAGTATTTTTTTATTTATTTATTCAGTATACTTCAGTTTGCTATTTATTTGGCCTGAGCAGAAGCAATTAGCTGCCAATAGAACATTAGCAGTGAGCTTTCTGTGATATTCCCTCTACAGAGTTAGCACCTGCATTAAACTCTTATTCTAAATCACCACCTGGACCTGCCTCAGTCTCTGCATTAGTAAATTTTAAAAGCTGATTTGGAAAAGTTAGACAATATAAACAAAACCCCTCCTAAAAAAAAAAAAAAAAAAAAAAAACAAAAAAAAAACAGAACTGGTATATTATTTGCATACATTTTTATATCAAATACATACTTTAAGGTACATTTATTTTTGCATTTACATAGATTGAAGTTATTGAAACTGCTGTATAAGTCCAAAGCAGAGATTTGCTGAATATAAACTTGCTTGCTAAATGAAAACTTGTAAATATAAACCTAGAGTAAATTCTTATGGTCAAATGTATAAAGTTCTGTGGAACTGGATGTGTGGTATTGTTACTATCCTACTTTTTAATGCAGTTAAAAACAAAAGAAAGACTACTGATAAGATACAGGATCTAACTTTGCATGGGATCTGACTCTGTGTGCAGTACCAGCTACTTTATAACTGCTATCAAACTTTAGGAAAAAGAGATCAACTCCTTTTGAAAAAGAAAAATATCAGAAGACTTTGAAAAGGATTGGAGCGGAAAAGGAACCAGAAGTTATGTGTGCAGTTTAAGTAGGCTGAAAAATTTTTAAATTGTTTTCCATTAAAAGCAGATAAGTGTCTGCTAAATATTGATACTGGTGGTAACTGATTTTCTGACAAAACTGAAAACAAAAAATGATACATGATCATGTGCTATTTTTGGAGAATTGTAAGTGTCAAAGAAATCTGTCAGGAAGCCAGATAACTACTTAAACACAGAATTACCACTCTGGTAACTTACATCAATCTTATAAGGTGACTTGAACTGGCTTGCTGGCAAATTTGAAAGCAACGTGAAATATGTCCAATCACTGGGGATATGGCAGGCATCCACCTTCCAGCATGAAAGCCAATATGTGGCATTAATGTGTATTTCAGAGAGAACTAACTTCCAAATGGCTGGAGAATACCAGCCAGCTGCCTGCACAGAGAGCAAGAGAAACCAAAACCCAGAGGGAGAATGCCAAAGCTGAAATCCTTTAAGTCTCCTGTGCCTTTGCACCAACTATTTGCCTTATAGAGCTCTGTGCAAAACCAAACAGGAAAGATCTTAGACCTGTTGCACTGCCAAATATTTCGTGGTCGCTGGGAGCTTGAGAGTTGAACTACGAGACCTATGTGGTATGTGAGAGGGCTGGAAAGGATTGTTTCAAGTAGGGAGGCAGTGACAGCGCTGCTGGATCTCAGTAGCCTGCGTAGGTGCCAGACGGCCTCTTCCGAGGAGTTTAAAAAGGGCAAGTGGTCCGACAGCTATTAAGCTTATCCAGTAAGGTCAGGTGAAGTACAAACTCCCTAATTGCAGTGATCTCTCCACGTACCACAAAGAGGGAGAAGCGCTCTGTGGAGTTTATGAAATCAGAGTTAAATTCCTTTCATTCAAATATACCCTCCAGTCTTTAAAAGCTCACTGTTCTCCCATAGACCTGATATACCCATTTTGTGACGGAGTGTGCAGTGTACTGAGAAAAAGATGCATGAGAAAAAGCTGTGTTGCAAGGCTGTCCCACCCAGAGGTGGCTGTCATGGTATGAATGACCTTTCTTTGGATGAGGGGCCTGGAGCCCACTGTATCAGATCCATGAGCAAAAGTAGCAGCTCCAGTTGGACAAGCTAAACGTTAATGATCCAAAGAAAAAGAGAACTCTGTTGGCTTCTCATAGAAACTTTAAACTTGCACAACAGCACTAAATCCCTGGGAACACATGAGCTTGGTACTTTAGATGAAAGGCTACATGCAGAATGAAGGGCTGCCATGCCATTTGTGGGAGCTGGAACATTGAACTTACTGGGCAGCAAGAGCCATGTGCTCTTTTTATGCGCTGTGAAGTAAAACTCAGCACTTCAAACTAGTTATGATGGCAACTCTAAGAAAAAGTTCAACACAGTGTTTCACAGCATAATACTACCTCAACAACAGGCCTTCAAGTCACAAAGGAGATGGAAGGAGGTAGTTCGTGGGCAGAGTCCAAGAAGACATGACTTATGTTCACGTTGTGATCTTTAAAATCTCATTTCAGGAGCTCCTTAATTTCTAGCCAGCCATGTACAGTGCCTATACATACAGGCAGCGTAGCGGTGATGTACCCTTAGCAGAGAGATGATGCAGCCATGAGGGATGCGCTTCTGAAAATCTCTGTCGTGGAGGGCAGGTCTGGCAGGGTGTGACCTCCACATATGTGGCTGTCTCCTGTTCTGCCCGGTCTCGAGGCTGTGCTTGCACCCCAGCAGCCCTCACATTGCCAGATACTGTCACAGTTTTCCTTTTTTCAGCCTGTACTTGGGAAGCAAGAAAATACTTAGAGTCTAGCCATTAGAAATACTCCTAATGCTGCCTAAAGGTGGCCATGGGCAATTCTCCAATACCTTTTTTGTTTGACAGACTTTCAACTGACTTAAATACAGTTACAGGGCATGTTGCAAAGTACTCTCTTTTAGTCATTCTTTTTGCTTGCTCCTTGCACCCAGATCTTTGCTTCTTGCAATAATTATGATGGGATGATAAGTGCCTTTCTCCTGTGTGATCATAAAGTGTTTAGGGTGAATGTAATATGAGCCATTTTGCTACTACCATATCAATTAGATCAGCTCCAAAAAAACCTGTCATAAATTCTGTTTTCTGCTGCTGTTGTTGCTCCCTGATCAGAAACCCTACCCACTCAAGAGGTGGCTCTTTCTTTTTTCCCCCCCAGTTCCCAAGCTTGGCCCTATGACTTCCTCCACTCCTTCTCCCTCTTTTCTGAAATTCATTGTTCTTAGATTGAAAGCAGACTCCAAAACCTCTTTTCTTCTGCACCGTTCACTGGAGAGAGCAGGAAGGAGTATCTCTCAGTCCCACCGAAGTGTAAAAGCACCCAAGAACATTTTCTTCAAATAGTTTTGGTTCACTTAAAAATGACAAACCAGATAAAAGTTTTACTTCTAATTTGAAAAAACTCAGATGGCTAATCTTTCTTTAAGAATTTGGACAGAACCGTGGTCAGCAGTGGAATGATTAGTTTTACAAAATTACGTTGTTTTCCCTTAGAGTCACTGAGCTACTGGCACCATAAGGGTTCGTTTTGACACATATCCAATAATACATTGCTCGTATAAAGTTTTATCTGCTGAGTATGAAATGTTAGAATTATTGACAATTTTCTAATTCTTCTTTTTATTGGGTCAGGCCAGCAGCTAGACATAGTGTTTCATAATACAGGTATGAGGATTTTAAAAAAATTGTGATCATTAAAGATGTCTCAGTCTGCTGCACTGTGTGAAACATTTGGTTTCTCCTAATATACTATTTAGCTTCTGAATCATATAATTTCAGTACCCCACACTATTAGATTTTTATAATTGCTAAATTTTAAACAATTGTAAAGGCGCAGGCATACGTTGTCACTTGGGCAGTCTTTAGGAGCAGCTGAACGGTTTCAGTTCATGGTTAGAATTCAGCAGCAAGGTCACTTCTGAATTTGGTCTAGATTTTTTAGATGTGAATCAGCAGAGAGCTGATTTGAGGGGCTTTTTCTTTTGAGCCTTGCCTAGGTTTTGTCCTTAACGGAGTACGAGAGAATGGGTGAGGTTTTTTTTCAAGTAATTCAGTTCATTGCACAGGTGAGTTTGCCTTTGAAAATTTCTGTGGCTTTTTTAAAATCCTGTTGTAGAGAGGGGTATGACTGACAACTGAATCTGTGACTGCACTGTTAAGGAAGAATGAGAGTCAATTTTTAAAAACCTGTCTATACTGAAATAGTATTTATTAAACAAAGATTAAAAGGCTATTAGTTTATCATCCCATAGTCAGTAACAGAAAATTTTTAAACTTTGTGTGTAAAAACCTGCAGCTGTCCAAATGAAGCCTGTCCTCAGTTTTTCTCCTGCTTTGTGGCTCCTTGTTGCATATTTCCTCACAAGTTGAAAGGCTTTGCTTCACTGGCATATCCTCAGCCATTCCAGGTAATCTGACTAAATTCTCTTGCATCCTACTAAATGATGAATCACTGGCAGTAGCTGGGAGAGGCTCAAGAAGAACATTCACTGCTCTGTGAAACTTGCTCCCTCTGGCGTTTCAGCAGAGACAGTGCTTGGTGACGTTTGAATCCAGACATACAATTTAATTACATCATAATAATGAGGAACTTTTTTCTTTATAAGATTTGTAAAATTCTTTTTAAAACTTACTGTATTAAACTCTTATTGTGAAATAAGATTTTGTTTGGTCAGTGTTATCATAGAGACGCTGGTGTCATTGCAGTGAATATAAAGAGCAAAGTACATGCCTTCCCATAAGGCACTGAATGCTGTCATCCTTATAAATAATCCTTCCATTTTATTATATTATTTAATTGTATTCCCAAGTTTTATGCTTACTTAATTAAGGAAAAATAATTTTTCAGTCTCATTTTGGAACTTCCATATAGAAACATAGCTTGTTGTTTCAGTTTTGGATTTTGTGTATAATAGAAAACTGTTTGTATCTGTCAAGCTAGAAAAAAGATGGCATGTAAGCGTCCTTCTAATTTAAATTGTTCCCAGAATATTTCTAGAAAATCTATTTTGGGAACATGAATTATCCTTGATAATTAACTGGTGTTATATTTAAGAATACCAAATTTTAGAGAGAAGGCAATTTCTGTATCAATCTGACATGAGGTATTTCAAGGGTTTAAGCCTAGTCCCAGGGAAATTGATATTACAAATCCCTTTTACTTCTTGAAGGATCAGGAGCAGGCTATCATGAACAGGTCATATGCATAGCAATGGAGGGGACAAAAGTACTTGAAAAAGCAGGAGTTTGACTGATGCCTGGGAAAGGCAGGTTAAAGATAATGACAGAGATGTTACAACCTCCCCTGCAACTACATACTTTAATTGTTGTCTCACTGAGATCAGAAAGCATTATTGGGGAACAACCAACTTGAAATTTCTCTTGAACAGTTTCTGTAAAGATGAACTCCTTCTTCAATTGATCAGTATAAGACATGTTACAGTCCTTCAGTTCTCAACTACTACACAAGAACTCGATATTTCCTATTATGGCATTATTTGGGGGAAAAAGCGTCTCAACATGGTAGAAAACTTTGTATAAGCCAGTTTTCTGGGGTTTTTTTGTTTGGAGTGATGTAGTTCGGCTGCATTAGAATTTGGACACATGCTTACAACTCAAATAAGGCTGACTGAGTAACACATGAGACACATACTGTGTAGATGAACTTTGTGTGTAGCAATTGAAATGTTTCTTGCGTGCCTAAGATTGTAAGTCACTCAGACAAGTTTCTTACCACACCATAGGGAAATACTGTCACCTCTTTGGTTTATTTCTCTGCACGTAATAAGCCAGAGTATTTTTCTCAGACTTGGAGTCCTGCAATCATCTCTATATGCGTTTTGTTTGGCTTACATAGAGGACATTTTAAAGAAGCTGAAAAGGAAGAGTTTAAACTCCCCAGATGAGCACTGGGAAAGGTGTTTTTAGCATGGCATTTTACATGGGGCATGTTCCCAGGCTTGCAAATGGCATAAAAAGTTACTGCCTGCCAGGTGAGATGGAATGACTGATTGTATATGTGCACATTAAACCTGTCCCCACGGTGAAATAAAGCGTTTGCCTAAACGAGGGAGAAAAGGATGCAGGTGTGCAGGTCCAAGGTCTGAGCTGCCAGATGGCAACTGCTTAGATTTGATTGTTTGATCACTTCAGCAACACAGAAATTAAAATGAGAGTAGGAGTAGGAGCAAAATCATCTTGTGTCTTTTGAGTGTATAAAATTTGAGTAATGTGTTCAGTCTGCAGTCACATTACTGTTTTCATGAACAGTAGCCATTCATACTATAATCACACACTGGGCATTCACCTTTGGCATCTGAATAGCTACCAAATCCAGGCACCTCACAGTTGACTGATTTCTCCAGTCCTGTTGCAGCTTACCTAAATATTGGCTGTTGTTCCAGTCCTGCCTGTACCAAATCTGTCCACAGCAGACTCTTCTTGGGTGAATTTATGTTGTTATCACTTACAAGGATATATTTCATTCTTCTAGATTATTTTTCCACTTTACTGTATTGTAATTGCTGTCTTTCTGCTCCTCTGTTTTACTTTCTAGTATAGTTTTTGTTGTACCCCTAGTCATTCTAGCCAGCAGTGGAATTGTCTTACCACAGTTTGAATGTCTGCAAAAGGCAGGTTTAAGTTATAACAGCTGGATGCAGGCACTGTGTGTCCATCCTTGCTTTGATATCTTATATTCAATTACATTAATACAGAAAACATACTACTGGCAGAACCTGCTACATCTTTGATTTATTAGAAACCTTATTTCATGTTTGCAGTGAGTGAAAGGAATAAACACTAAGAGCATTACATTAGATTCCCTGTCTTATCCAAGGATGCTGACATAAACTGTAGGCCAGAGAAAGCCAGCATCATTTTTACTATCAGAGAGACTTTGGCTGTCCAACCATGAAGGCAAAAAGAGAAATCCAAAGATAATTTTATATATATTTTTTATACTTTTTTATTATAAGAGAATGTGCAAACATATGCCCACAATTCACAAAAAATACATTTCAATAACCAGTAATATCAAAGACTACATATTATTAAGTTCTATGTTGCAACTTATACATGCAGCTTTGGCAATTGCGTAATGTACACTACTGAAGCACCACACAATTCCACGGAATCATAGAATGGTTTGGGTTGGAAGGGACCTTTAAAGGTCATCTAGTTACTTTTTTTGGTTTTCCAATGTGTTTATGGCATTCCAAAATGCTTACCTTATCTACTGGTCTGACTCTGTCAGAAGCTGTCCATCTCATGGCAAGATGTTCTTGAATGGATTTAATATTTTCTTACACAGGTGTGTAAGCTACATTAGCTCTTTGTTACATAGAGAGACTTGAAATTTCCTGCAGCTGAACTCCTATATGAAAATTATCTCTATTTATAATTAAATATATTTTTGTCTCCAATTTTTTCCTACATAATTTTTGATGTTACTGTATTCTGTATTCCACTAGTGGCAACAATACCATTTTTAGAAATTTTACATGTAGAAAAGCCCTAAGTAATCCAAATGTCTAACAATTATATGAGCAAATAAGAAATTACAGTCCTTTCTTTAAAAGTTCTTAAAGCCTTTATGAATACACACACACACCTGAAAATTTAAAGTTTCTTTATGTACGGTTATTGATTTATTCTATCCGCTAGCCCATAAATTTTGTAATTATAATGGTATTACGGCATTTTTCATAGAGGTATGTTTATCTCTCTGTATATATATATCTTATAGTCACATATGTAATATAAGCACATACAGATTTTGTTTTATAGCAGCCTTTACCAATGAATACAGATACAGGCAAATTCCTGAAAGATCTGCATATAAATATATCTGGTATAGTATTAGCAGACAGGCTTATGTCTTTGATACTTAAATGGTTTCTGATGCCTGACAATTTTCATTTAAACAGGAAAAAAACCTTCTTTCTACTTCTGATTATTTTTGCTTATGTTGAGTCCTTATACAGCAGGGAAATCCCTTTTAAAAAGCAATTGTGACATAGCTACTGTAGCTAATATAAGATTGGTCTTGATAGGAGCCTTTTAATGATAAAAATAGAGAGGTCTACTTTGTGTCCTATATCTCTATAAATAGTCTGAGACCAGCATTAATTATAGATACATTTTGCATACTCAGTTCATATCTTCTAGTAGAAAAGAGGTAATAAAAGAAACCCCATATAACACATGATATCAATACAAGAATCTGACATTAATGTTCAGATGTCAGTCCAAAAAATCAGGGAATGAGGATTAAAATGTTCAGTCTCATTATTGCAGAATGCATAGAGCTACATGCAAACATGCTGTATATGTCAGTGCCTTTGGCATGAATGGTGATTTAAAGCCTGAAGCTGAAACAGAACTCTTTATATGTCTGTTTTCTTGGGACTTAATAGCCAGTCCTGCAGTCTGGAAAACAAAAGAGCTATTTGTGTGGCATATGGTTTCTTTATAAATATTCAGGGAAGAATTTTGTTGCTCCGCAGAAGCTTCCTCTACAAACATTTTAAATGCCCCATACTTACAAATAGGAATTGTTCATGCAGTCTTTACTTTCATAAATACTCCATCCTGTTTGGCTTAGCCCCACGTAAGTGGGATGTGAATGGCAGGACTTTCTTCCTTGCAGCCTAGTGAGGGTTTGAGTGGTAACCAGGCTCTTGCCTTCTGTTTCTTCTCATCAACGAATTTTTTAGTTGGGGTATAGTGTGAGGAAAAGAGAAGTGGAGCAGGGCTGTTGGTGGCAGAGTGGAGGTCCACAGAAACCCTTCTGCTCCACAGCCCACACACCCAAGGAGAATAATGGGAAGATACCTAGGAGTGCCCACTGCTGTAATGAGTGGTGTAGTTTCCCAGCCACCCCCTTATCAGGGTGCCAAGTACTTTTGTCCCCTCCATTGCTATGCATTTGACCTGTTCATGATAGCCTGCTCCTGATCCTTCAAGAAGTAAAAGGGATTTGTAATATCAATTTCCCTGGGACTAGGCTTAAACCCTTGAAATACCTCATGTCAGATTGATATAGAAATTGCTTTCTACATATTTGAAGACTGTTATTATTTCTCTCTAAGATTTGTCTTTAAGCTGTCAAATCACCCAGTCTTTTCTATTAAGCCTTCCCCTACACCGCACCATGACCTCTGATGGTTGCTGTTTGCAGATCATTGCCATTTGGGGTCATTTCTGTGGAACTGCTCCTTTCAGTTCTGCTCTGTCTTGTAAAAGTTTTATCTAGAAGTTGTAGGGGTTTTCCCAAGGCTGTTCTGCCTTCATGATGGCCAACATATAGAGAAAAAGAGAAAGAAAAAAAAAAACACACACCAGAAAAAAATTAACAGCCCGGGAAATAGCAGGAATTTGTCCTCCTGACACCCATGTTTTGATGATTCTTGGTAACAGAGGGGTGCAGCTCCCCAACCGAGGGGCGCTGGGGCTGAGGATGCTCCCGCGGAGTTCCCGGTTACCGGGTTCCCTGCAGTGGGGTTCCCGGGAGCGGGGTCCCCTGCTCGCTAGATGGCACCACCCGCACATCGTACCGGAGAAGCCCCGCTTGAGAGGATGAGTTCCCAGACAGGGAAGTTGCTCTCTCTCTTTCCAGCGCCCCATGGCTGAAGTTTTGCCACTTACATGGCAAACAAGTTATGCATACATGTAGGCTTTGTTTTCTGCAACTCTGCTGGCTTCTTAGAGGTAAACGAATGCCTTTATAACACATCTTACTGTGATGTCTTAACTGTAACCTGACTGTCCTTGTCATTTAAGCTTTTTGGGTCTTATCCTGATGGTACATCTTCCAGGTAATTTCCTGTATTTCTTTAATACACGTGGGTTGGAAATACAGTCTGCAATCTCATCCAGGAACTGGTTTATGAAGCTCTTTAGGCCAGAACCATGAAACGTACTTGGTAGATATGTGATTTGAGAGATGTATTAACAGGATAGCAAATGTGAGATCCCGGGCAAGAAGATTCTTTCATTGTATGTAATAAAATATGACAATAAGCTTAACAGAAGGTGATACATCACCTACAGTAGAAGTAGTTACTATTGAACACTGCTTGTAAGTTAGAATAATCATGAGATCATAGAAAGCACACATGACTTCTAACTTGAATTTTTATCATCAAGAAGAAAGGTAAATAACCTGTTACAGATCTCCCTTATCGTCACACTCTTCTGTATTGGCTTTTATTTTCTGTTAAGTTTTTGTGATGCATTTTTAAAAGCCTCATTTTACACATAGTTTTTCCCCCTACCCCATTCTTGCAGAGCTTGTTGCTTGCGGTTTCCCGTTGCGCGTCAGGTCGCTGTTGAAGTGTGGATGTGACATCTGGACAGGAATGTTAAGTAGCCAGCAAAACTGGAGTCTACATACAGCTCTTGGTCCATCTGTACCCATTTGGAAAGTTTGCAACTGTAGACCCAGAGGCTGGAATTAACACCATTTGTTATTGTCAGTGCACAGTTCCTTGGGAAAGAGAAAAAGATCATTTCTTGTTTTAAGAAAAAAATACTGGGTTTCTTTACAATATGTATATATATATGTATGTATCTTTGTATGTATGTGTGTGTGTTAGTATGTACATGTGCATGTATAAGAGGTATATAATGCTACTGCTTCCAGTAAAATTTCGAGTAATATTTCAATATTTCTGAGAACTCTGTCTTCATTCTTACTGTAACAAGTGCCTCAAAATAGCTGATGCATATAAAGCTTCAGAAAGAGTTTCAGTTCCTCCCTAGAGCTCCTTTAAGTTGAGATCTACAGAAAAGGGGATTACCTGTAATGTCTTCTTGGTGGAACAGTACAGCTGAGTAAGACTTTTAGTTTGTTTATCGGCAACCTGTAGTCTGGGTGTCATTAGAAAATATCTGTGGACTCTATTTTATTTCTTCTATGCATTTCATTTCCGTGCCAATCATAACAGCATATTTCATGCAAGCCAATGGACTCAAGTAAGCCTCATCAGATGTATATATAAAAACGTACTCTAATATTTGGCTTCCTGACAAATTACGTGCCAGCATTTCTTTTAGACTACAGCAGCTTCCTGAAAAGATCCCATTTCCCGCCTTCTTAGCTGTATTCAGTTGAACAAAACAATTTCCTCCTTCTGTCCCAAATTGTTTCGCAGGTTTTTTTGATACGTTTACTAGGGGATGTATTTGAAAGTTGTGCAAGTTGACCCCATGTATAGTTTAACAAGCATTGAAGTATGCAAAGTTTTTCGGGAAAAGGCGGTGATCACTGCAGATAGTTATAATGTATATAAAAGAATAATCTCAAATATACTTCTATGGCAAAGAGCAAGCTTGTGTGACAAATGAACATATAAGGATTGGTAGCTTCAGCAATCCAAGTACAGGTAAAGATGCAGGTTTCTAGAATATTTATGGTAACTTCCCACTGGTAAGTTGTCTCCCTGTAAAAACAGGAGGAAAAAATGGTGTTGTTGCTTTGAGTAATCACTATATCAGACACACTTTCTGTCTTTTATTTCCAAGCATAGGTAAGTGTATTGCATGAATCCTGTAAGAAGACGTTCTTGACCGTGTTAAAAAACCCAGATTTTTCCACCTGCAGAATATTCACTTTAGGTGTTCACATACTGCAGTAGGGATTATGAAGTTCTGGAGAATCAGACTGATTTAACTGAATATGTTTTTCCAGCAAATGATATAAACCCTCTGCATGGGTTTAGTGCTCAACCTGTGGGTTGCAAGAGTGTCATCACAAATTAACTGATCTCATTCAGTTTGATAAATCTGGTGTGTTGCACCACAAATTAGGATGCTAATGTAAAGCAAGGAAGTGAATTATTTTGAGAAAGAAATAATTTCCTCTAAAATGTAGCAACAGATCCTGTCCTGCCTCCAAAGTATGTTCTTCCTGCTTTGTAGTGTACTGTGGAAATGTTGCTATGTTGATGTAAATATTAATATAAAACCAGAAGGAAAAGAAAAAACAAGGAAAGAAAGAAACACTGTTTCCAAGTTTTGTATATACAAAACTATGGAAGGTCATTCAAACTACCCACATCTAGACACCTTTCTAACAAATGTCACGTGGTAGCAGTTCTCATGAAGTCAGGCTGCAAACTTTGCCGCATACCACATGCTTCTCATGACTTTTTTTAATTTGTGTTGTTATCCTTTACTTAAGGAAGGGATCTGCAAGCATGGGATGAGACAGGGCAAGGACAGCAGGGTGGGTCTAACTCTGGCAGTGGGAGCAGTTCTAGACCAGCAAGGCAGAGGTGTTCTGAGCTGATCTCAGCCATTTGGAAACTCTAATAAGAATAGATAACATATACAAAAATAGCCTGGCTTTCTCTTCCAGTATCTGTGAACCTCAACAAGAAGGAAGAAAAACTCTACATGCAAAAAAACCATGCAAGCATCTGGCTCTGGCATTGCACACCTAGGAGACTTGACCATTCTGCAGCCAGGACACTGCTGATGCGATGGGCGATGAGGCAGGACTAGGAAGCAAGAGGGTGAAGACTAGGGGCAGATGGAATGGGGCTGTTCTTTCGGGTAGGAAGTGGGGAGTGAGAGGGGTGTCAGGAAATGGTAGTTTTTAAGCTTGCTTAAAAGGCTTTTGGGTAAAAGTAGTTACCAGTTTATGTTTTCAAGAAAAGATACGGCCTCGCCTTGAAGCTGAATTTGGTGAGGGCCAGCCCTGAAACCTGCAGCCTTGTGGTTCTGGGCTGGCTATCTCAGGTCTTCGGTCCGCTGGGAAACACTGGGATAGCGGGGCAGGGGGTAGATGTTCAGCTAAGAGAAGACAGAGCAGCAATAACCTCTCATTTTGACATTATGACTTCCATTTAAATATAGCTAAAGGGCCTATGGTGTTCCTGACAGCCTTTGGCACTGGAATCTCACCTCAAAAACGTGAGGGTGGGAGAAAGCATGGTAGTTCCTGCCTCATTATATCAGAGCAGAAGAAACAACAGCAGATCTCGGCTGCCTTAGAAGAATTTCTAGTTGTTCAGCCTCCTTTTGAGACCTCTCTTTAGCTACCAAAGCATTTTAATTTTTGCAGTAAGCTTCTCTTAGGCCACAGGAGTAGAAAATGAGTAGAAGAGGAAGTGACCCGTGAAATATTTTTAGAGGTGATATTTTGTGTGTGTTCTGCTGAAGTGTTTCATTCAGTATATTAAATATTTATATAGCCCTGCAGTCACTATTAATCCAAGTAGTCATGTTTTCCCTAGCCCACCATGAATCCTGTCCTTATGGTCACCCCTTTGAAATTAATCAAGGTGAACACAGAGTTGTCATCACTGGAAAATAGCTTATTATTTTAGAAAACTTGATCTATTTCTGCCTGGCCAGAGCTGGATGTTGCTAAAAATATTGAGAAGGTTAATGTTACACGAGCTGTAAATGTTTTCTTTAGCAGATACACAGTCAAAAGAGGCAAATGGAGCATCAGTTGACCCTGTATTTCCTTCGGTAATATGGGATTTGTTCAAAACGGAAGTGCTGCCTACAAAGTGTTTACTTTATGATCATAACAATCCTTACTTTTCTGAGAACATAGGAGGAAAAG
Source organism: Tringa tobata (assembly GCA_033628505.1). Lineage (NCBI taxonomy): Eukaryota > Metazoa > Chordata > Aves > Charadriiformes > Scolopacidae > Tringa > Tringa tobata. Next base: position 2,068,580 of record JAHREE010000280.1, read on the forward strand.
TTTTCTCTTTAATTTGATGTGACATACTGATACATGTTCTGTATCTATGGGTAAGCATTATTAATAGATTACAACTTATCCTTAATACTGGTCTATTTTTCATTTCTCTTCGTACTTCCTAGCTCCTCTGTTCTGTCTTATTTGTGCATTTTTTTCCCTTTTCTTTCCCATTCTGTTCCACTCGTATATCCAAGAATAGCTTGAAAGATACTCTGCTTTGTAGGCAGCCACTTGTATATCTGGGCATGCAAGCTAATTCTCAGCTTCAACAAGCAGAGGTTCATGATGCTGCCAAGTGCGGCCTCGTGACGGGCAGCAATTCACTGAGGTGTCATTCTGAATTCCTGGTCTCCACTGGCCAACCAACCCACACTCCTTTTTTTCCCTTTTCTCCTCCCAGAAATATTTCTTCTCTCTTTTTTTTTCAGGTGAGAATGAGAGATTTGGTACCATAATACTAATATCTTCTTTGTTCCTAAACTCAGTATCCTCTTTTCATGTCTGCTCCTAGTTAACTTAGAGGTGTAAATAGCTAGTATTCTTCCTGCCTGAACTGGACCAGGATCCTTAAACTTTTGTTCTGCACAGTAAGAAATTGAGACAATTGCAGAAGACATAGAAATACAGAAATTACATCTGTAACCCTTCTTTTTTTCTCTTAGGACATTTTCCTCCTCCTAACCTCCTATCTTCCTGGACTCTCATCCTTTTATTCTATTTTTAAACGTCTTTATCTCTTGGGGAAGGAAAGGGATAATTTATCTCTTCCTGCTGCTCCCCGTTCCTGATATCTGCCTGAACCCAGGCCTCCAGAATGTCACCATATTTTGCCCAGTCATCGCTGCTTCATGCTTCACTCTACTTTCTTATCTGGCTTTATATTAACATTTCCTTCCCTCTCTCATTTTGCTTCAGCTGCTCCTACTAAAATACACACTTGAGCTTAAATTAAAGGAAATGAAAGACATCTTGTCTAATGTAATTTTAACCATCACCCTGTTTCTCCTTTACTTGCTTTCACTAGATGAAATGTAAATTCTTTTGCAAAATCTTCTGTAATTAAGGTATTTTTCTTGTGTATCTGTTGAACACTTGTGTTAGTTGTTGGATATGTTTACTTAGACAAGAGAAGAAGACAACAACAATGGTCAAAGAAGTGTCTCTTCATTCTAAAAGCCTGAAGTGCTGTAAGACTACAGTGGAAAACAGTGTACAGTGAATATTGTCTGCATCATTGTTGATAGTAACACTTTATTTCAGCTCTATTCTGTTTATCAAATTAATAACTGTTACCAACAAGCTGCATTCAGAAGAAAATTAGGGAAGAAGTATAAGTTCTTACATCAGAGCTGCAGAGAATCTGGCTATGGGTATTGATAGCTAAGCTATCAAATTGCCTTTGAATTTAAAAGAGAGAAAAGTCACATTCTAAAATACTACTTTCATTGTAAGAAATGGTTAGTTGTTAAAGCCACTAAATATAAGCTACAAAGTGGCAGCTGAAAGTTTATTTTTTTTGGCTGAATTGTAGGGATTTTTTTAGCCTCATACCTCTCTGCTTAGCTAAATGGTATAAATAGAGGATAAATTATTTTTAATTCAATCAAGTAGGTGCCCCTTAGAAGCAGTGACAATACTGAAAAATACACTGTGTTCCTGTATTTTAGTTCTGGACTGAAACCTTGCCAGAAACATGCCTCTTGAACATTTCCCTTTTTTATAATCCAAATTACGGTTAAGGGATGAAAACTGCAGTGTCCTGGCAGTGTGGATTTACAGATGTTGAGTCCAAAGGAGTCCAGAGGCAGTGGGGTGTAAACTGACCCTGCCAAAGAGAAGTGGTGTAATAAAGAGCACAAGAGAAATCCACAATTATTTTTTCTCCAGAGAGAGGTATTATATTAGGACATCAAATTGCACACATCAATAAAGTAATTTTGCGACTGTAGTAGAGGAGGGCAGTTGGATTAAAGACTGGATTCTTGTCTGTGCTGGAGGGTTTTTGCCAGTCACAGCGTTACACACTCAGGCTCTTTCTCAACCTCCTTTGGTGTGGAGGTTCTTCATTTCCAGCTGTACATAATTCCCATCACACTTGCTATCGCATCTGTATTGCAAGTAATTAAACTGTAAGGTAAGAAAATGCAAAGAACTTCTTGATCAAATTACAATGTCGGACACGACAAGAAAAAACTAACCCAAAACTGGACACTAAGAGAAGCTCCAAGAATATACATAGAGGAAATTATATGGCTTTGAAAATACAACAGGACATAGACCTGATAAGAGGCTCTGGCAGGACTTTAACATGTGGCAGTTCTAGACAACTCATTTTAGTTACTTATATTTCTGTCTTCTGCTTAAAAAAGAAATATTTTTTCTGAAAAGATTCTTAGTGGCAGTTATTATTTTTGAAAGTGTATTTGGAAGATGATTATAAATCCCTGCTGAGGCTAGTTGCTAATTTACTATCCCAGGCTGTATTTCAGAGATTTCAGATAAACTCCAAATTTTTAAGTAACAAAAATGGAAATTGAAAAACTGCATTTGCTCCATGGCAACATGCACATAATGAATTACAAAGTTGTGCATAAAATGCTGAGATGTCTGCTTTCCTGCTCCACATCATCGGATTAAGTTTTCTTTTACAATCACGGGGGGGTAGATATGTTGATTGTTATGTTGATTGTCACAGTCATCTTGTTTCCAATACCTTATGAAATGCTTTCTTATATTTTGAGAAAGTGTTTGCACTGCCAAAGAGCCAGGGGTTACTAGTGTAGGCTTTGGCATGCACACAGATAGCTGAAAGCAATAAAGAGAGACATTCAAAGTGAAAGGCATTTGTTTTCTCGTTGTTTTGGTTTCACTGATTTATGGATACACATTAATACAGGTCAATGTCCATATAGCCATATATTAAGTGATAGTCATAAAACAGAGGGATCCAAATGTAGAGATTTTATTTTGGCCAGTGTACAGATAGCAAAGTGTCCGTTGTAGGTCTGGTGGTGACCGCAAGTTCCCCATTTTGATACAGTGAATTTGTAGACCAACAAAGCTTCTCTAAAGCGTGCTTATAGTTCCATTTTTAAAAGTATTTTGAAACTTGGATGGTCCAAAAGTGTTACCAGGAAGGTAGTGCAGGCTATAGACATTTCTTATTTCTCAAGAATGGTCTTTGTCTGAAGAAATACTTTTTTGTTTTTCAAGAACAGAGCTGTATGACAGTTGCATAAAATCAGTCATTACCATTAACTCACTTTTTCCTTTCCTCTGTTGGCTCTGGTAAAACTAGTTCTTTTCTGATTTCTGACTGACTTTGTGCTCAACAGAGTTTTCTTACTGTTTTTATGGTTTTCCTGCTTTAGAAAAACAAAGTGCAGCACATGCCATAGTAGTAATGCCCTTGGAAAAAATGCTTCATTTCCCACTGTCAAATCATTCCATTTGATTGTGAAGGTTTGACATGATGCTATTTCTCCATAACATGTTAAAACTTCCAGAACTCTTTTTGCCAACAAGCTGCCCATGGCTCTGCTGTCCTCCTCAAAGCCCGCTCTTGGCCTGGGATAATGAGCAAAGTTTGCAGCTTTTATTTTATTTGGCTTTCAATAAAATCTTGCAAGCTTTGGTGGTTAAACTCCTTTACACGTATGAGTATATATTTGACCAAACTGTCTTCACCAGATGCAATAGTATGTTAGGAATTAAGTTAAACTCTACTTTCCCGGGCCATATCCCAGGCCTAATTATAGTAGACTATGCTTTAATGAGGGTTCTCCTAAGGTATCTCTGTCTGATATGGCAAACAGCCCAGAGGCAAACTTCAGATCCCAGTGTCAAGAACTGATTCATTGCTTGTCTGCAATTAACAGTTGGGCTTAAGGGTCTGGATAAAAAACTAGAGTAAGAGTCTCTTTCAGCTCATTTGTTAAATACAGAGTTGTTGACCTTTTCCTCTGCAGATATAACTCAAAGGCCAAATATCATAGTTTTATCATGTAGCAGATACTGCACAAAGTATGGATGGAGCAGACAGTGTTGATTAAATTTACTCAAAGTCTTTAAATTAGTTGCACATCAAAGAATAGTTTTACTTTAGGGTAAAAAGAGTGATAAATCACTGCATATATAAATGAACTTTGCCATCTCTCTTTTTAATTGTTTGAACCTGTGAGAACTAATGCCAAGGCTGCTTTGTTTGTGTCCCCCTTCATTCTCATGTGATGTTTTGCATTTTCCAAAACAACAAAGAAGAAAAACTGTTGTAGTTTACCGTATGAAATATAATTACTAATGTTAATACTGGAAAAGAATAATGCAGCTTCTGCTCCTAAAAGCCTTATTGCTCATTGCAAACAAAATTCACACCCCAAGAAAGAGGGGGAGAAAACACTACAGGAAACCTTCTTTTGTAGATCTGGTTCGTTTAATCAAATAAATCATTGGCCTTGGGCTAGCTCTCAAGGCAAATGTCACAGCATCACATAATGCTGGCTGCAGGAACAGGCTCGTATTCCCCTGGTACAGGCTGTTACACAGCCTGACCTAAATACTATGAAAAACTGCAATAGTGACCTGGTTATAAGTTGGGAGATTTTGTTTGAGAGACTCTTCTCAGATATAGTAGTGCACTCTGTAGTTTTTGGGAAGAAGTCTGTCAATTCACAGTACAGAATAAGACATTTTTGCCTCCTGTGTAGTTGTAGTGATAACAGCCAATTCAAAACATCTTTTGGGAGACCTTTTTTCCTACTGTCTGTAGATGTTTGAATGTGTAATTAATGAAATAGTGTTATGTTTAGCACCTTTCAGTCTTTCTTTGATACTACTGTTTCAAACATACATGTTCTCTTTCATTAAATAGCTACAGTTCAAGTGGTTTAAATCTTATTTTTTCAAACTAGAGAATAGCATTACTCACATACCAGAAGGCTAAGTAATGTCTGGGATTTATTAAATCATTCAGCAAAGTTGACCACAGACAGTTGCATATAGAACAAATGCTGGAAGAAAAATAATTTTCTGTGATGATGTTCATTATTCTATTAACACACACAGACTGAAAGCCAAAGACTTGGTATCATTTCTGTCCCTACAATTAGTATATTTCTTCGTTCTTTAACTATCTTGATATTTTTGGTCAGAGAGGGTTTGAATACAAAGGAAATATGTAGTCTTAGATCATAAAAATGATAAAAAAAAAGGCAAGTTTAATGTTAATTTGATGTCTTGGTAAAACAGCTGTGGGCTATAACAAGGTAAATATTGGTGACTTTACTGCCAACTTAGCGTTATTGCATGCTTCTTCAAATCTTGCATTCCAAGTATAGTTGCAAAATTCTGTTGTTGTTATATTCAGCACAAGGAGCATAATTGAAGCTGGAATTGTAATTGGGTATTTTTTTGCATCTGTTCCTGCTATTCCACAAACTTTGAGTGAGTTCGTTGTATCAACCTTTCACAGATAAGGTGCTACCTCTGAAAAATCAAAAATATTAAAGTGGATGTTATTGATCAGACAATGCTAACCTAAAGTTACCTAAAGTAACTGAACAGATGTTCTTGGAAATTTCAGGTCCTTACCATTTTCTGAACATCAAACTCATTTTAAAATCACAAATTGAGTATCCAAAAATTGAACAAAGGGAACAGGAAGTAATTATTTGTCGTGAAAGACTATAATCTGTAATTTATGTATTATTTACTCTCGGGAGCAAAAGATCATCAAACAAAATAACTATAGAAATTCCATAATAAAAGAAAAAAGTCATGCAAACTTATTTCTGCTACAGTGTATCCTCTTGATTTCATTGTTTTTTTGGTTTATAGAGTTACAACTTTTAAACTTTGCTTCGCCTTTTTAAATTGTTTGCTCATAAAAGGATATTTGTTATGTGGATTAAGTGGTTTGTGAGTAGGATTGGATAATACATAATTATGTTTTAATTTTTTTAGAAGACTGTGGGATGTATTTCCCAGAAGTAAAAAATAATCCAGACAAATATTTACAAAGATGTCCTGAGTCTGTAAAAAAGTGGCTGAAACAACTGAAGAGTGCTGGGAAGATTCTGCTATTAATTACTAGTTCTCACAGTGACTACTGCAGACTCCTGTGTGAACATATTATTGGGTAAGTGCAATGTCCATTTGAAATTATATCTGCCAGTCAGCAACTGGAGATAAGCCTGAGGGAAGTTAATTTGAGTTTCTTTACGTGTTATGGATTATTTGGATCTGAGGTTTCTGGTATTAATCTCTCTCGTAGAGTGTAACATGGAACCTCAGACAAAGTAGACTATCTATAAGCCTGTGAGCTGTTACCTGACCCGCAGCACGCTTATATCCTGCATCTTTTCTGGGCATCCGATGGGATTGAAGATTACAGGGAGTATCGTTCAGGCCAACATCCAACTGGGGACATCATCTGAATCCCAATTTCATCATAAGTTTTTGCTAGACTGCCTTATTAAAGCCACTCCCTTTCTGTGCTCCTCAAGTGGTGAATGCAAGTAGTAGTAAAATTTCATTTCCTTGCAGTAAATCTGCATGGAAAAGCTTACAAATACTGCTTCCCAGTGGTGGCTTCCAAGAGATGGTTGTGCATGAGAAATGTGCATTTACATATCACAGCAGAAAAGATAAAACAGATAGTTGATTGCACTTGGTAATTGGTTGAGATTGCAGCTGCTGATGCCAACAGCTGTTTTCTATCTGTAATGTGTAAGAACATGACTGGTCAGATGAAACTCGTTGAAATGCAGCAGAACCATCACCTGCACCCCTAGTAACCAATTAATCAGTGATGCAAATAGCTAGGTAGGTGACACTGTGAGGCTATTCAATAAATAAATCAAAGAAACAAAGTAGTGCAATGTGAGCCAGCCTTGGCTGTTAGAGTATGCAGGGGCACAGCAAGGAAATACAGCAGCACTGTAAGAAAACCACAGGTAAGGTGAAAAGCAGAATTGCATTCCAAAACCAGTCTTGCCAGTATCGCTTCTCTTTTGTACTCTCTAAATGATAAATAGAGCATCAGTTTTGCTAGTGTTCACTGCCTTGCTTGAACATTATACTTTCTCATTTGAGGGGAAAATCTACCTCCTCACAAATGAGTAAGATATCTGTGAATTAACTATTTTGTGTAGATCTACCTAGTTGTTTTCTGAAAAGAAAATTTGGTATAAACCTAAATTCTTGCCCACATATAATGATTTTGGCTTTCTTTTCCTTGGTGAATAATGTTTCAGATGTTTAAAGCAGCTGTAGAGATCCTGCTGGCAGAGAATAAGCAAGGTAGCAGAGCGGGTCAGTTATCTTTCAAAAGACAGAAAAGAGATGTTCTGCTAGAAGGATACTGGATTGCTCTCTCTTTCCACATAAGTGTAGGATGTTCTACAGTGTTTATTGCAATCATGTTTTCCAGTGACTCATGCAATGTGGCTTCCGAGACATCTTCTGCAGAACTGAGTACTCCACTGTCCATTAGAACTTATTGAAGTACAGCTTGCCTGAAAATAATTCTAAACTTTTTATTGCTTTTCTCTGTTCATGTCTCTTATGTCAGACAATAATACTCTGTTGCTTTTTGCAATACTGGAATACGTTCTGGGTTCACACCTATTGTCTCTATCCTTAAGTTTAATTTTACCAGGCCAACTGCATTTTATTCTTGACATCAACCCTTCTAGATTACATCTATGTAGTCCTTTATTAATTTCTTTCCCTACTTTCAATTAATGAGTATCGTACTAAGAAGTTCGGAACTGTAGATTGTTACATCAAAAAAACCCTAAGGATAAAGATGAAAAGCAGTTTAACCTCTTAGACTGCTAATACTCTTACCAAGAAAAAGGGACGGGTGGGGGAAAAGTGTTTAAGGTTTAGTTTTTATTACCATTTGGTTGGTAATAAATTAATTTAATTTTCCCCAAGTCGAGTCTGTTTTGCCCGTGACTGTAACTGCTGAATGATCTCCCTGCCCTTCTCTCGAACCATGAGCCTTTCGTTATATTTTCTCTTCTATGTCCATCTGAGGAGGGGTGTGATAGAACGACTTTGGTAGAACAACATAAGAACCTGTGTTTAAGTATCTTCAGTTACTTCCTATCCCATCACTTGCCTTCATATACTCTGCTTTATATGGAAAATCCCTCATTTATACTTCTCTGTACTTGTCTATGCATATGTTGTCACCTGAGATTAAAATATGTCATTTGTTACAAGTTCTCCTGAGATTTAAAATCTCCCTGGGCCAAAGATCTTTTTACAAATAATGAGTGATCCTGAAGGTACAGCACTGTGGGTTCTCAGCCATCTGTCTTCTCACTTCTGACAGCCTCAGGAAAAGAAGGGCAGTAGTGACACTGAACAAGCATCAGGAAAAAAGTGACAGAAGAAAGTGCATTATAGAGGTGTTTTGCTGTTTTCTTACATCTTAAAGAGTATTTAGTGGCATCTTAGCTAATTTATTGGTTTGACTAATTCAATTTCCTTTACTTTCTAGAAATGATTTCGAAGAGTATTTTGACGTTGTGATCACAAATGCTTTGAAACCTGGTTTCTTCTCCCATACCCCAAACCAAAGGCCTTTCCGAACTCTTGGTAAGTTGCAGTCATGACTCCCTTCTCCTCTGCTTCCCTCTATCGAAAGAAAATCTAGCACTGGGGGGAAATATGGACTCTAGACAAGTCTCTTCCAGAGACATTAGTAAAAAATTGCCTTAAGACTGAGGAGCGCTGAGAAATGAAGTGCTGAGTACAATGAAAAGGCAGAGCTGTGACAATAATTTAAAATGGCATTGGGGGTCAGATATTGCATCACTAATAAAAAAGTAAGAATCCTTTATTGTGCTGACAAGGTCATACACAGAAAATGAAATTTATTTCTGGGAAAAAACATAGCAGAAATATTTTAAGAATTTAAAGGAAATTCAAGGAATGGTACAAATAAAATTGCGGGGTGAAGGAAATGTTTTATGATGGAAATCTGACAGTATTAAATGTGTGTACTTTGGCTTAATAATGACAGAGTAAGCAAAAAGGAAGTTCCCCTGTACTCAGTTTAATTAAAACAATCCAAAATGTTTGGCAGTGTTGTCCATTAGGTAATTAAGGTTGTAACAAAAGAGATTTACAAGAACAGTGTTCATTGAACTGCTAATAACAATAGTAACATGGCTGAAGACAATTAACTTTTCCATATTTTGCTAAATACCCTTCTGATTAAGTGCTGATTAAGCATAAGTCAGCATATATTGAACTGTATTTTAGCATTTTATGACAGGAAAGTCAGCTGTTACAGCCCAAAAGAAATTTTGCCTGTGGAATTTTTAGAGCAAAACTAGAATGAGCAGCAGAAATACATGTTGAAACTGCATTTTAATGTTTCACCAATTTATATATAGGAAAAATAAGTAAGAAATATCTTAAATATGATTTTTAAAGGATTAGTTTAAATAGGAAACTGCAAAGTTGACAATCTGAGAAAAAATAAGCTCAGAAAAGAAATTGAAACTATTTATATGAAAGGGGGTGGGGGGGAGCAAAAACATAAAGGATGAAAAAGGCTCAGTTCTGCAAGCATTTTATTTAGTTTCATATAATGTAAATTGAAAGTAAAATATAATTCACTTTTGGATATTTTTTTAAAGAATCAGATTAGCCTGACTTCCGAAGGAAATCCTGCTGTGTCCCTCTGTCAGTAATCCAGCCAGCAACTTTTGAACCTGTTGGCTGGTTTCAGTAAATTTAATAGACAGCCAGAAAGCTCCAAGATATTCCAACAAAGTTGTTTTTGTGTGTGCAAAATGGAGCAGAACAGAGGGAAAAGACTTGAAATTACTGTCTCCATTGAGAGATATTGTGTAGCATTATCTTAATCACATTTTTAGATTGTACATAAAAATTTTCATGAAGCTGTTTCCTTCTCGTGAGCTTCAAACAGAAACAGCATTCCCTGCATCCTCTCACTGACCTACTGGTTTTCATTCACTTTATATTTTGACATTGCAAAGAGGCTCTTGAGGATTGATCACCCATTACGTGAATAGCTTATTAATACAGAATAAAATGTAGTTTATGTTCTGGTGACCTCACTATCTAAATGTCCCTTATCTAAATAGATAAGGGACACAAACATAACTAAAGGAATCATCAGATAAATAATTTGCTGAAACTACTAACCTGTGAGTGGTTGTTTTTTTTTTAAATATATTTGTATTCGATTGACAGTAACTGGTTTCTTCTGGAAGACCAACCAGCAAAGAATTATACATATAGGACAGGTTTTTAGGGACACGTTTTGAAGTAGTGAAGAGGTTGTTTAAGACTATGAAGTCTAAACCATCAAAATGGGAGCAATAATATGAGACAATGTCCAAAATAATAATGTATTATTATAATGTATCTTTTGCTACTCTCCTTCTGTGTTCCTTAAAACAAATGTATAGCTTCGGGGGAGGCACTGAGAGTTTCACCCAGTCACCACAGATACCAAAGAACACAGTTTGTTTCTCAAACAGCATACAGTGGAGCTTCTAATACGTTGCAGGGAGAGTGATTTTTTTCATTTTCTAGATACTTTTTTAGGCCTTTCTTTCATATCAGAACCATTGAAAATTCAAAAATTCAGTTTCTAGTTTCTGTCTTCCTTTTCTCATATAGATTTCGGGCAGAAGAAGAGTTTAGCCATTGTATTTCAGACCTTCTCTGAGAGCACTGGACACAATATCTCAGAGACACAAAAATTCCTTATTTTTGCTTTGAAATAGGAAAAAAACTAGAGGTGGACATAGTAGTAAATATTTCTTGAAGCACAAAGAGTAAACTTTTTTTAGTGTAATTTAGGGAAAAATCTCCAGTAAGTGAAACAAACCTTGTTCCTTTGTTACAGAAACTGAACTGAATTAACTAATCAATCCTATCCATTTCTCCAGGGCTGACTTTCAGTCATGTTCTTCAATCTACCCATGGGTCTGAATTACGATAAATTCCTAATAATAGCATATTACCTTCTGTTCCAAGGGAGTTGTGTTATAAATGGACTTAAAATATGGATTGTGTTCTTAACTTCAAACACCCAAGTGTTGCATTGTGTACTGGAGCTAAACTTTATTTATATGTAACAGGAGTCGTTCTGCAGATTAATAAGGGAAAGGTTTTAAGCTTACTAAAGAGAAGGATAAATTTTTAAGTGTATAATTACAAAAAGGTGACTGTGTTAGTAAACATCTGAAGGAGGATAAGAAACAGGACAAGATGACAAGGATGGCGTTGTCTAGAAATGTGATACTGGGTAACTGCTCTGCAGAAATATTTTTCCAGTAGACATGTAATTTTAAAACTAATCCATTTAGAAGCCATGAAAAATCATTTTAATTGTGCAATTAAAAATACATCCCAGCGTCATTTGAGTCTCAAGACATGAGTCATGTAAAGCAACCCAAACACTGTTTGAAATTTTAAAAGATTCATGTGACTGCTTTTTACTAAACTGGGGCACTGGAAGGCACAATAATTATTTAATTTGCATAATTTTCTTTTGAACTACCATTCTGTTAAATGGAGGAACAGTTTATATGTATCTTTTCCTGTTTTAGGACAGCTACATTTATTTTTACCTGGCAAAACTGTTTTTATAGTTGGGGTAGTTTATATAGCAAAGCACGTAGTTTATGAGAAAAGTGCTCAAAAGGCTTTATTTCCATAATAAAACTACCCGATAATTTCCTTGTTATTCACAAGGTTAGATTTTCTTTTACACAGGGAAATTCTTTAAATGGTTCTTGAAAGTACTAATAGCATCTTGAGCTATTGAATCTAAGGATCAGGTCAAAAATTTTTGTGTGAATCCTATGTTGAGAATGCAGGATTTTCTTTGCTTTCAACAGCTATATCCAGTTAAAATAATATATCATTCTGTGAAGGACTTGAAGGAATACAAATAGCAAATAAAGTTGTGACTCATCTGATAATCTGCAGTATACCAAGGTTTTTATAGCATTTCACAACAGAGCTTTCCCTTTATCACGTCTGTCAAATTTCTAGCCTGATTGACAGTTCTGATCATTGTTGAATATACATCTCTAGAATGCAAAATCAAAATATAAATGCTAAAAGTAACCCTAAATTTCCTGAAAGCCTTCTTTAAGTCGAGTATGCACAGGGAACTCTCACTTGGTCCTAAATAAGACATATATTTTATTTCCAGCTCAGGAACAGTTACTGTCTTTTTGATCTGTTTTTTTGATTAAACTGAAAATGTGTTGCTGATTGTTCAGTGTCTGAATGTACAGTGCCTATTTAAGCATGTATGTATAACTTCATATATATGTGTACATATACATACAAGCTGAAAACAGTCCTATATACGGAGCGACAGTGGATGCCATTTTAGTGTGAGACCGTGTGCCCTTATTCAATGTCCAGAGAAACAAACACGTTCTCCTTCTCCTGCAGAGTCACAAGTTTTCAAAGCCCACTTTCAATTGCACTTCTAGGCTGTCTGCTTTACTCTTGCACTTGAATTTCTCTCCAGCTTATGGTGCCTCTGCTACAAGATGTAGCCCCCAATTTAGGAAATGCTTTCAGTCCTCCAATTTTTTATGATTCTCTGCTAACTGCTATTTTAACAACACACTGCAGAAGCTTTTTTCCTCCTTCAGTCATTCTTTACTAGCCTTCTAAAAATATAGGAAAATGCTATAAAATTAAAGGACCAATTAGAAAAGAAAATAAGGGGACAGGATATAAAATGACATACTTCTAGGCTGAAGACCATCTTTGATTATTAGGGGCTGCAAAACTTCAGAAGAAGGAGATCCTATGTCTGCTATTTGAGTTTTCTTCTTCCATCCTCTGATGTCTGGGCTTGACTATTGCCAGAGATGGGATACAAAACCAGGTGGAGAATCAGAGCTGATCCTATATAGCTGTTTTTATGCACTTATATTCTAAGGCCTTTTAGAACCGAGGAGTGAGATCAGGAAGGGAGTGCCTTAATTTTCCTGGAAGTTAAATTTATAAGTCATATAACTTCTTTTTAGGTCATTCTGTCTATTTGAGACTTCTGTCTTTACTGCCAGAAGAATACCAAAATACTACCCAGTAAATATTTTAAAGATCTTCAGTAAAACTATACAATATCTGTAAAAAAGTGGAAATTTTGACACGGATGATATTTCACTGTTACAAGGGAGTATATCATTTAGATAGTCTTGCATTTTTCACTTATTTGAAGAACGCAAATGCCATCTCTAGAAAATTCTGATTAAATTTTCAACCGAAACATGTTGATTTGTCTACAATATAGCTCAGTTGCTATAATGGTTATGTAATAGGTATCTCAGTTGCTACCTCTACAGTGAAGGCTACCTAGATAAGAAAAATAACTTTTTTCTTTTTTCTTCCATGTCAGCATGTGAAGTTAACACTCAAGAAATCTTATCTAGTCTTTTTGCTTATGTTGGTTGTTCCGATCGTCTCTTCTTAACAATTGTCTTGCTTTAGATCATCAGATTTTCCTATTTAAATATAGATTCAAATCCTTACTCAAATGTATGGGTTGTGGTCCTCAGTTTGCAGAGACTGTTGTATTTTTCACAGATTTGGCCTCTACTGAACTGCTCCAGCCACAAGTCGTTGCTGGGATTAAATAGGACTTTTTCTTCTGTCGTTTGACATAGACCCCTAGTACACCTTTATCACTGAACACTGGATGTCGGATGCCCACTCTTCCCCCCATGAGCAGCAGAGGAGATGGGGTGCAGAGGAAGTGCAGAGGTGTGCAAGGGCATGTGTGTGAGACAAAGATTAATCAGAGTGGTTGGGGGAGCCGAGTGATGGGAATGGAGAGCATGGAAGGAGGCAGAGCAAGAGTAAAGCAGCGTGTGTAAACACACAGAGGAGAGAGATTTCACCCTGTGATGGGGCTTTCTGAATTTCAAGTCTTTGCTTTTTGACTTCTGCCATTACTTCAAGGTGGGGACTTATTCCAAAAGCCTCACATGTCACACAGAGAGCTTAAACTGATTTACCCAAGTACCGCACCAATTGGCACTCCCAGCTTGCAGCAAGGGATGGAGCACTGCCTTCCTGGGAGGCTCTCTGGGCTCAGGTAGCATTTTGCAGGGAAGCCCACAAAGGACCTCTTTTCGTGCATCTCAGAAGGCATGAGCAGAATAACACCACAGAGGAGACCTGTGTAATCTATGCCCCTGGTGACTCTGAGTATTCCTTTATTTAAAGCAGCTGTGCTTGCTGCCCTTCTTCTTGGATAGTGCCTCTTCGATTCAGCCTGTCTGGAAATATTCTATAATATGAGACCACATAATAATGCATATTTGCTGTGAGCTTGTGACAGAGTGGCATATAAAGGTTGCACTGGCCGTGGACTGCATTGTTCAGGAGGAATAAAGTCTATAACTGTTTCCCATATGTCTTCTAAAATGACTGCATTATAACATTCCACAGTGCCACATAGTCTGTGAAAGCAATGCAATTCTTCTGAAGGCAATCTTGTTTAACAATTCTTTATAGTGTATTGGCATTGTTTTTCATGTATTTTCTGGCAATTTAGGAGAGGAAAAAGAAGGGTTATAACTAATAAATAATTGTATTTTGTACTCTGGTTTTCAAAACCAGATCCTTTGTGCCTCATGAGATCATAATGTTAAGATTAAAAGTCACCTAACCCTTTAATATCAGAAACAGGTTCTGTATGTAGCTGGCAGTAGGAGGTCCACTGTTTTAAGGGATAAAGTATCTGGTTCTATACCCAGGCCACCGATAAGAAAGAATTCCCCACTCTTAGCTAGAGATTTTCATTTTACCCATCGTATATGGAGAAAGCAGAGTTTCTTATTAAGCAACTGATTGGTACACATGATGATATAGAGAGATCTTCATATTCAGTAATAGAACCTGATCATTTTTATTTTCCATTATGAAAACCCATAAGGAAGTTTTGGAAGTGCCTTACAAAGATGATTCTGTCAGCTGACACCCTTTTTGACAGCATGGTCAATGCCTGATTCCACTTCCTGAAAAGCAGCCAGTAGGGTTGACAGTGGGACACACACACAAACAAATTTAATCTCATGTAACAGGGTTTGTTTTCATGCAGATATTCATCATCCACCAAAGAAGCTCAGAGGGTGTTTCCAAAAATCTATAATGACAGGCTCCTTGGCTGGCTGTTTCACTTCCCATCCTTTGTTTAAATGATCTTAGTCTAAAACTATTCCACTTTGTGCACTGCATTTGCACAGATATCAGCCACTCAACAGATTTTTATTTTTTTTTTCTGACAGCATAAACAGCTGTCTCAGGGAGTTCTGGTTTCCCCATATTATTTATGTGCTGTAGACAAACATTGGAAAAAATCAGTGTATGTTACCCGGTAATCAAAGGGATTTACCAATTAATCTTTTTAAAGTTTGCTACGAAGTACCTGTGTGTAGTTTGAAATCAACAGTTTGGGAATCATTTGAGAACAGAGATGATAATTTCCCATCATGTCACTAACGTTTATAATTAAGTCATGGGATAGGTAAGATGAGAGACTGTAGTTAAGGACCTCTTTTCTGTTAAATTTTATGTCATGTTTGATAAACATAGTCTTAGTTGACAATAACAGTCTGTGTTTTGTTTTTAACATGTTCAGTACAGTGCTCTATGTGAAAGCATTTAAAACAGGTACAAAAAGTGAAATAAAGTTGAGCTAGCACGTACCCACATCTTTTTGCAGAGTAGACTGTTCAAGTCAGACAGACACAATACATTTTTAACAGATGATAGCAAAATGTTGGTGTAAAGCTTCATTTTTTTCTGATAGTTTTCAAAGTCCTTGGCTACCATATTTGATGGTCATTGCCTCATAAAAGAAGTGTTTTGAATATTTTGGTTCCACTGCAGAGATAAAGAATTAGAAATTGAGGAAGTAATTTTATTACTAATAGGCAGTGTATTGTTTATAACCCTTTTGTAAGATGATGCCAAGGCTACTCTGCAGTTTGCAGTGGTGGTGCATGTATCCACTCGTACAGTGGCATCGTTAAACAGTGGCATCGGTGTGATTTCTGCAAGTTGCTTCTCTATAGTAGTTAAACTGTATAGTAGCCAAAGAACAGCATTCCCTTACAGTACATCCTTCCTGGCAATCTGAGCAGGGAAGCCATTCCTTTCTCCAAGGAAGAAGAATGAAGAAGTTTGGTTTTGTTCTGGGGTTTTATTTGAACGGGCTTTACTGGTATTTGCTTCAGAAGTGTTGGGAGGCCAGACTGTCATTGCATCGTTTATATGTAATCTCACTGATAACGGGTTTCACGCAGGCATTTTACAGCACATCAGAACTAGAGGTTGAGTGGCCAAGCTTGGTTTCTGTTTCTACCAGGAGGGCACAGCGCTGGCCTAACCACGGTGATTCCCTGTAAACCTGGAGCATGGGCCAAGCACTGGGATTTCAGCTGATGGCCCCTCCTAACTGGCATGGGAGGTACCTGGTTATCAGCCAAGCTGACCATTGGAAATTGGGTTGAGTTGCTCGCTTCTTGAGCTCCTTTGGCTGATGCCTCAACCGTATTAGTCAGAGGAGCTACTAGGACACAGTCTGATTCTTTAACATTTAGTTGGTTTTCTTAAACATTGAGACTTATGCAATAACACGACACGTGTGAGTAGGAATTTCTCCACAACCCCTACTGCAAACCTCTATCAGTAGTGCAATTTCAACCACATTTGAGTGTGGCCTGGTATCCTCAGAGATATTACAGCCTCTACAGGCTGGAGAGGAAAAAATTGGTCTGTCACTGCCAACTCAGCGAAAGGCTGAAGTGTAAAGTTACCCCAATTAGGTATCGGGAGTATCCATCAAGGAGAGTCTGGCCACAGGTGACCCAGCTACCAGGAGAGCATCTATCAGATTTTGTGCCCTATTAGACATTCAGTGAATCCAACTACAAGACACAAATTCATAGGAAGACAGGCCCCATTATTTCCCTGCTGTTCATAAACAACTCCTTGTTTATTAGGAAAAAAAGTAGAAAAAAAATATTCAATAGTCTTTGAAGTTTGGCACCTCTTTGTTTCTGAATATCAAGATGAATGGTGAACTGCGGATGCATTCTCCAAGGCCCGTCCTTCTTTAAAAAAAAAAAAAAGTAAGTAAATGTGTTGAGCCAAGTCTCCTATATATGTTTGCATAGTGCTCAAAGTACCTTAGAGGTTAAAAGGAATAAGAAGTTATTCATCCAAAAATCAAAAGAATTAAAAACTGCAATGTGCGTCTGCATAAGGACAGCAGGGGTTGCTTCAGCTGATTATCTTTGATATTAAAACCCATGTTTGGCACAAAGCTGATAGAAAGCTAGTTCAAAGAAAGCTAAAGCTGCTGCTTTCAAAAGAGCGATATCAACAATATTCTAACAATATTCCTTTTGTTAAAAATGGAAAACATGTTTAGCATAATTGCCAGGTGCTCCAAAACCAGAGTTCTTTATGCATGGAAAGTGTATTTTCATTTTCAAAAGGAGCTACAGTAACTAACACTATTGCAAAATCTTAATTATTGATTATATTATATTATATTCAAGGCCTGGATAAAACAAACCTCAATTCTTTAAGGTATTGTGCAAGCACGTGATAAGAGTCATTTTCTGTTTTCAAGGAGCCCACAGACAGACCAGATAAACAAATGGTAGAAGAACAAAAGCACTGGCTTTTCTGTTAGAGCCAAGGAACCAAGAGATTGAATTACTTCCATAACCATATCTGTGACAGATCTGCATCTTTAACTAAGATTTATAATGTCCTAATCCGGAGCAGTGAGGAACTGTAAATGAAGTTTGCATAAGGACTCCATGAGAGTCTTGACTGTGAAAATCCTTTTAGCCCTTTCCAAAGATTTACCATAATGGGGAAATCGAGATAACGTAATTCCAGTTAATTCTGCTGGATTTTCTTTTTATGGTTCAGTGATATATCCTTTCAAAGAATTGGACATGCAAACTTCATGGGTTCTATACTGAAATTATTCTAATTATTCAATAATTTGAAATAATTATTGAATAAGCAATAAGCTAGAGTAATTGCTTGTTTTCGAAGACCGTTCCATACAAATGACTTCTTAAAATTAGTTTTGGTAATCAAGTCAAGTTTATATTTAATTTTAATGGAAGAAACTTTCTTCACAGAGAAGCACGTCACATGCCTTCTTAATATGGTAAATTACCTTAAGTTTCCAAGTCTGTGTACTTAGAAGAAGTTTATCAAATTACCTATTTCTGTGAGATAGGGGTTTTACAACATAAGTCATGATGATGCTTTAAATATGGTTGCCAAAAAGGTGACATCAGGATTTAAAAGTAACAGTTGTTTTAACAAAAAGTTTAGTAACTATATAAACTGCAGATAAAGCAAGTTAAATATAGCAGCTACATGTTATTGCGTTTAAATACATACGCTGTGTGATTGGGAGGTCATTAAAAGTGAAGATCTATAGAAAATCTTCAGCCCTAGTTTTATGATTTCTTTTATTTCATTATATTAGCAGAGAATGAAACCATGATACAGTCTGATCTTGATTGTACCTGCAGCACCAGAGAAATAAAGCATGAAAACTCCCACATCTAGGAAGCCCAATTCATAAAAAAAAATGCAGGCTGTTTTTACAGCAGAAGGAGCTGCTAAGGGCCTGTCCACCCCATCCTCTCCCTATAGTGAGTCTCCACAGAATGTGAATTGCCATATCCTAGTCTGTGTTTTCAAAACCAAAGGCAAATAGCTAAATGACCAGTTTGTATTCCAGACAAAACTCTGTTCAGCAAACAGACTTCTCTGGCTTAAGGGAATTCTCCTCCAACACATGAAAAGATTATTAAGAGGGGATGATTTTTTTCTCCATAGTCTCTGAGAAAACACAGCCAAATGCTATGCAATATTTAGAAGCATTGCAGTCCACACTCAACATAGATCACATTTATAATGTGATAATACTCTAACAATGTGTGATGCTGAAAAAGTCTTGGGATTTATGGAAGATTTCACACTGAAAGTGAAAGCATAATTCTACATGGAAGACAAAAGCAAATGCCCATCTTCCATATATGAGCAAGACTTACAACACTGCCATTGCAGCATTAGTGGGGTCCCGTTTTGAAATTATACCTTCAGTTCTCATGTTTATAGAAATATTCGGCATAGAAATGCTGGAAGTTTGAAAGGGTTGGCTAAGCAATTACATCTGATGGACACGTAAGCTCCCTTAATATACTTTATCAAAGAGAACAGTAAGATGTAGTAGTCTTAATGATCAAGCAGTTTGTGGCTCCTCTACATTGGACACGTGGGAGCTGGGACTAGTATAACATAATACCTGAAGAATGTCTAGCAATTATTTATGCAGATAATTCAATATCCAGAATTATAGACTAGACGTTTCTTTCCTTTTTTTTTTTTTTTAATATTACTTCTGGTTATATGAAATATTTCTTTTCACCTTCATTGTATTTCGCAGCACACATAAGAGTGTCTGCCCAAGACCTGGAGGGAAGAGCTAAATTGGAAATATCAAAAGGCTGAAAGGAACACTAGGGATACAAACCATGCGCAAGTCAGCAGTTGTTTTGGCATTGAGAATGTGTATTTCCTTTTAAACTCTTTTGTGCATTTTTAATATAAGATGGTTAAACGGATACATTCTGGTTTGTCCAAGGAACAATAAATAAAGATCCCACTGGAAAGCTTGTTAACTAATACAGATCATTACCAGATTCTGTTGCTGTATGTCGGGTGTTATACCCTTGGTAGCTTAGTTCAAAACCTGACTTCTCTTCTTGCCAAGTCTGTATCAGAGAAATTAATAGTTTTCAGGAGCTATTTTTTTATATTGAGTTGCAAGCCTCCTCCTTAAACAAAAATGGACTCACAACTACATTGTAAGGCTGATGCCGCATGTCAAAAATCAAAGAGGTCTGTCTTGAAATAAATTAGTACCAGGAATGGATATAGGAACCACCGTGTATGCCTATCTACCACGTGGTACAACTGGACTAAGGTGCTGGAGGACCTTAGGCATCTCAAGTGTCTCTGGTCACCAGTTTATTGGCAACTGAATAGAACCAGGCTACCAGGGTAGTAGAGAGCTGTGATTTGTGCAGGTCTGTTCCCTGTGTGTCTGTGCCTGCAGCAGCCAAACCCTGGCTGTCTGTGGGATGGATCAATACGAATTCGTAAACTTTACCCACACCACCAAGATGTGGTGTAAACCTGTGTGAATTATGTCGGTGGAAATTTAGTTTAAACATCACATTATAGTTCTTAATGAGCTGTCAAAATCCACAAGGAATTTCTGGAAGAAAGAAAGATTGCCTACGTCATGGGGGAACTTATCAGTATGACTTTGCAGGGAAAAATAATTCTTTGCATAGATCACATGCATAAGCAATACGTGATAGAAATTTGAGGGGAGTTATTCATGTTTCTTCTGTGTTTAATTGGTTTCTTCTGTAGGATTAAAAAATAAGTAGATGATTAGACAGAGGATTTCATAAAGAGTTACCTTGTGATCTTTTTTTAATTAAGTTGGAAATTGGGATTGAGGCAGTTTGTAGTAGAGCAAAAATAGAGAGTCGTGTATGGTACATTCCTGGCAGAATGAGGGCTGGCAACCACTGCAGAAAGCTTCTCTTCAGCATAGTTTCCATGAATCTGTATTGCTGGTTTTCATTAAGTAGCTTTAGAGTTCTCTTGTGTGTTCTTCCAAAATGTCAAGCTTTTACTAAGGTTAGTCTGTAGAATTGTTTTTTGCAGAAAGCACATGTTGATTTTTGTACTGCAGGCATCAGATCTGCTGTTGGAAGCAAGTAGTGAAAGGAGCTGGTTAGAAAGCTCTAGAAATGAGCTGAGAATGTGAGGAAGAATCATGGCCAAAGCCTGGGCTGATATCTGGTTCACTTTGATAAGACACTGAATCTCTGCCTCAGTTTCCCAGTTTCTAAATGCCAAGGCTTGCCTAATGTTTATGAAGCACCCAGCAGAACTGCAAAGTGGCAAGTGGCACAGGAGATCTGCAACATAGAGCAGCTGTGGATTTATTGCATATGGGGAAATCTCAGGTGGGTAGAGAGTTACCTACCTCAGGAGCAGCTCTGCCTCTCCCACACAATACAGGGAAATAACAGGTCAGAGAACACAGAACTGGACACTTGTTGCTGGCAAGCGATCATGGGACACTGCACCGTTTAGATGAGTAGTAAGTTCTCTGCAGTTGATGTTCAGCTTGTAATTAATTCTTGCAAGCTGAAAGCTCAAGAAAAGGTAAAAGTCATGTACCAGCTTCTTCCTAACTCTCTTTGTTCTTCAATCTTTCTTTATTATTCACGTAGGACTCCAGATGTCTTAAATTTAGGTATCTATGTTGCATCTTTTTCTAGGTAGAGTTAGCAACCCCAGGACTTCTTCTCTTCATTAGTAAACACATTTATTCTGACCTGATTCTTATCTGCTGTGAAACCACTTTATATATTATTACTGTCCACAGATCCAAGGTGTCTCTGTGATACTGCCAGACTAAGGCTGAGCCTTCCAAGATGATTATTTTTTCTGGAATAACAGTAGCAAGAGATTTTATCAGTGAAATTCCTGCATACAGAGATCTGGCACGATGCTCTTGGTTCTGAGAAAAAAAGGTAAAGTGCATTTTCATGTAGACACTAAGTGGTTCTGCAAACCACACGAAATGCACAGATAAGGAACTGGAAAAGTATCACAGGTATCATTTCTCTTTTACTTAAAAAAACTCATTACTACAAATCTTTCATTTCAGTCTTCCCATCAAAGTGTAACTAAACATACTTTGGCTAGAAAGGAGTAGTTTCCATTTTTCCTTGCCATCTCCATCCCGATTACATTGTACTGGGATTTACAGTGACTGTTTCACACATAAATACTTTTCTTCTTTGTTAGAATGTTAATTTCCTAATGTTTTTCATTTTGATTATTAAATATGAAGTTCTACCGTATCTCAACAGATCTAATAGGAACAGGGTTTCTTGTTCTTTTTCATTCTGGGGACAGGCCTGTTCCCATAGCAGACCTTAAAAAGCATCTGAAATCTCTGCCAGTTGTTCTAACCCTGTCACAATCTTTGTCCCTCCTTTGAATTCATCCGTGACTGTGGTCCACAGGGCCATGAAATTGTCCCCAGACCTGAAGACTGAACTTGCTGTCACCTCACTGTCTTCTGTCACATGAAGATGCCTTGTCCTTCCCTTCTGCTCCCCATCTGCCACAGGTCTTAAGCCTCAACAGAGAGATTGATGTGCACACCCTATATAGACAGGAGCTGCAAAGGGGCAAAAGAGGCACAGACCAATGGAAAGAAGATGAAAATATTTCTTAGTTTCTCTGCCCCCCCGGAGAAGTTTTCCCACTCTCCCTCATCTCCACATTCATGGCCTGAGCAACATCACAGCGCAGTTACCTTTTCCATTATCCAGAGTCTGCATAACTCCAGTTCTGCCTCCTGCATCTTCATCTTATTCTGCCATCCTCAGCCACTTAATGGCTATTGTTACCACCGTACCAAAATACTGCATGAAACTTAATATATTTACTCTCATAGGACTTCTGATGTATGGGAGCTTTAACGTTTCTATTTACATAGGAAGTGCCTGATGCCAGGTAGGAAATCTGTGGCAGAACTGATGACCCCCTTGTCCCAAAAGCCAGACTAATTCAGACCAAACCATGGATGCAGTGTCCTCGCCCTGTGCAGCCGACCACGATCTCCCAAACATTGGCTGCATGAGGATGCTTTTGCCCTGCTGCGTCCGAAGAATGAGCACCCTTCCCAAGGATGTCCTCCGGCACGGCTCCTCACACCTCTTGGGCAAGGCTTGAGGAGCCGCCTGTGGCTTGGCCATCTGGCTCCTCAGCTGGCCCCCACTCCAACGGTCTGGGGAGGTTTCCTACTGTACATTCTCCTTTTTCTCCTGTTTCACTGTACCTTGGCGTAGTGCCACCTAATTACTCACCAGTGCAACTCCAAACAATTTTCTTTCTATTGCACTTTCTGTTAAGACTGTTAAAGGTACACTGCACAACCCCAGATTTTTTTTAGAGTTTTTTTAATTTTTCTAGAAGGGATAGTAGTACTACAAAATGAAGTAGAGAATACAGTAAAAGCATCCAAAGGTGTTCCTTTTGCAATAAAATTGCAAATTTTTATAATTGCATTGGGATTCATTAATGATACAGAGATATGCCTGCAAAAGGAAATTTTCTGAAGCTAAGATCAGGGTTAGGTCCTGAACTGTCTTGTGGTGCCTCTTGAACATTTTCTTAAGCAAAGGGAAGCAAAATATAAGTCAGAAAATATATCAGAAAAAAAAAAAAGTTAGATTTTGTTTCCATAAAAAATTTGATTAGTTTAAGGCATCCGGTTTCGTTTAGAAATATTGGAAATGATCATAATCATACTTACCAATACATAAATAGCAGGATACTGTGAAACACTGAGAGAATACGCTGTTTCCAAGTTCTGTTCTTTTGGGGTTTTTTTGAGAACTTTCTACTTTTCAGAAAGGAAACAAAATGTTTGAGTTTTTCTAACCTCTCCACAGTGGCAGGGAGGTGCCCGGGCCCCTGCGCTCTCCAGGCTCAGCAGCAGCACCAAGCTCAAGGAACTGATGTGGGTTGCGGTGGGGTTCTATTTTAATTACTGAGTCAGAGGCACAGCCTGAGTGAGGGTTTGGTAACTGCTATCTGCAGCTAGAGAATGCTCATACAGTTATTAACAGCAGAAAGATGTGTGGATTTATATATTTATTTATTCATTCCTACATTTCATTTTTCACCTGTGGAGTCTTGAGTCTTAAGTTAGTCTTTTATGTTGATGGAAAGGTTGATGTAAAACTGGCCCTTTCAGAGGCAGCTGATATTTGGAGAGCTGGAACTTCAGACACAATTCATCAATAAAATTAAAGTAGGGATATGATGTAGTGTAATAAGTTAGGAGAAAAGAAAGGAGCTTTCTTAGAAATCATAATTCAACTTGGCTGTATAGTTTTCATATAAAAGTTAATGAGAACGTCTATTGTGTACTCCAAGAAAATGAGTATGTGCAATAACTATGTATGCTCCTGTCTACTTCACAATTATTACACCCTTTGAAATAACATATTTTAGGGAACTGAAAAAATAAAAAACAAAGGGCGCTTGCAGCAGGGTCCATATCTTGCTTTATGGAGATACATTTGTTCAGAATCAAAGAATCAAGTTATCTATTCTAGTTTACATATATTTTTTATACCTGAAGTATTAAGATGTAGGGAAAAAAATTCTTTCTGTAGCTGAGGATTAAAGAACTTTTGTTCTTTTTTTTTGTTTTTCTTTTGATGTCTGAGGCCAAAGTAAATGTTGGCAGGACGTTTTTCCCCACTACACTGCAGTGTCAATTTTCAGTGGGGATTATTGTCCAAGAACAAATTGCAATAAGCCTTATTTCAGTAGGTATTACCAGAGAGACTTAGAGACTTAGGATAAATTGAAAGCTTGTGGTCTGCACAGTGCAAAGTAGATGCTTTGTGTGTCTCGATTTTATTTTAATTATGAAAATTGAGACATTTTTCTGAAGTGACAGGTTAGGCCAGAAGTGACTGGTGGCCCTCATCTCATCTTCTGTGCTTCCCTCTGTCTTCTGCTTCCATTCACTCTTCAAATTTTGGTACAGCAGTGAAGCATACCCCAGTAAGAATGGTTATAGACAGTTGCTTGAACTAAATGCATATTCCTGAAATTATTATGTCAGTTTTTTCCTCAATTACCATACCTCTCCTAACTTACTTGAATTCAAAATGCTTTCTGGAAAAGCCTGTTTCTCTCCATAATTATATACAGATCTCTAGAATAACTATGATACTAATATATATAGGGTTATTTGGGGATATTTGTCTGGATATTGGGAGTTCCTCATTTATAAGGCTCTGGAGCCTTCTTACAAAATTAAAGAGGTCCAGAATAAAACTGTTCTGGGAAGGCTATTTATTTCTTTTCTTTCTATTTTGTACCTCTCCAAGATCCTAATTAAAAAGAAAAATGTAAAAGTACCTGCAAGGAAGAAATGAAACTCTGTATTTATATCCCTCATACCCTTCCAAAATAGAAGTTCTCTGAGTTATAAATATAGTTAAATAAAATTCTGGAAAAAGCTTCACCAGATCTGCACATGAACTACATTTTAAAATGAACTTGCAGATGAATCATTTCCCTTTTCCAAGGAAAAAAGATCTTGTTTGCATTTCATCATATCAATGTTCTAAACAGAAACATTTTCTTCACTACCCAGACTGTTCTGGGAAGGTATAGAGTTAAAGTTTGGACAAATTTGAAAACGCATTACTAAATCTGTAGTGAGATGTTATTTTCAGTTCCTGTAACACAGGAATCAAAACTTCCTAAAGAAACTTACTTGTTGATTTTTCTAAAGGAAATACTGATTTTCTTACAAACAAATAAAACTTCAGCCTTGTCTTTACATAGCCTGTTGTTTGGCACGACTAAGCAGTAAGGCAGATTCTAATAAAAACTAAAAAGGTTTTAGTAAAACTAAAAATGTAAAACTTTGGGGATTTTTTTAAAATTTATTTCTCTTCTCTAAGAAGTCTGTGGTTACATCCACAGGGTAATTTGAAAATATACTGTCCTGTACTTTGGTCTTATCAGGCCATTTAAATTAGCGAAAGAACAGAAGTCCATTGTGAGAAAAGGAATTGTTAGTAATTGGTGAAGTAACACATGAATTATTATGAAATAGTTTATTTTTTTCACAGGATGGTATCTGTATTTTTCTCTCAGCTTTATCTATGGTGTTCTTTCAGAGTATTACCAGCTTTTAGTAGTACCGTTATTTAGTCCTCCATGTGAATGAGCACATATCTGTTGGGATTACTATGCATGAGAAAGAGATATCACTGCCTATGTAAAATTAAAAATCATGTTCCAGTTTTCAAAACTCAATTTTTACTTTGATTAGTTCAGCATTAGTTCACGTCTCACTAACCATAAGGCACCCCCAAAAAGGCAGAATGATGCAAGGGCAGGAAGGGGAGGGGATCTTCAGGCGTTTTCTAAAAAAAATCAGGTTGGACAGACAAAAAAGGAGACGGCCAAAATCACTAGTCACTTTGGGAAGCCTTAACCTTTCCTTTTAGCACATCATGCTGCAGGAATAATTTGTTCCTTATCTCTTCCCTGCAGTCATCCAGTCAGATAGGAGACTGGCAAGCGCTTGGTGCATATGTTGGGCAGATGGATTTCAGAGCTGCTTCCAGGGCACAGAAGTAATTCAGGGATGGCAAAACACACAGTGATACCTGCTTGAACCCTGGAAACCACCCAGGTTTTGGGTGTAGGAATTTGGGGTACTACCCTACAGAATGATGCCCACAGGGTATAAAATTTTACTCACGACAAACTTGTAGGTAACCGCTTTCTTCATGGAGAGCATGCCCACAGGGGAGCTCTGCGGTTTGTGCCATCCCGTCCCATTACCTTTACAACAGGAAGAAGCCACCAGAAGGATTTTACTTATGCAGGTCCCTTCATCTCGACTGCAAAATGATGGGCTTTCCTGCCCTGAGTCCCCTTCTGGAAAAAGAGAGTTTGTGTTTCTCAAGTGAGCTTGAAATGCCATCTAGAATCAGACTGTGCTTGCAAGCCAGGCCGGAACATAACCCGACTTTTATATTAATGCTCTCGGGGCCTGGAATGATGTTATTTTAAATTGCAGAGAGGCCTGTCAGTGTGATAGTCGCGGGTCATAAACCGTAGTTGTTTTACAGCAGCCCCTGAGGCAGTGCCCAGGGCTTCCCTGTGCTAAACACACGTGCCCATCTGCGGTGAGAGCCCGCGAGAGCTGCCCATCGGGAGGCAGAGGCAGGAGCGGGCACCAGCACGAGCAGAAAGAGTCACCACCTGCTTTTATTCTATTGCACAGTTCAAAGGAACAAAATATATCAGTAACCCTAACAGCCACTCTAGCTAGATTTGTATGGAAATGAGTAAAAGGCTGTCAGGAGAAAGCTGGGAAGGCTGGAGAAAGGGCTGCTGGCGAGCTGTACGTGTACCGCAGCTACACCGAGCGCATCTTCAGCTGGCATGGCCTCTGGGTGCTTGGGGCTGCTTGCCCACCCTGCTCTGCCCAGGCGAGTAGGTGCGAGGTGTCCTCAGGCTCTCAGGTGAGTCGCTCGTGGGTCTTCGCCCTGGTGTGTAACCAACACTGGCTGTAGGGCTCCCAGCCAGAGGAGCAGCGCAGGGTGGTGGCCTCAGGGCTGGTGAGCTGATGGAAATTGTCCTCAGTGTAGGTGTGGCAGAGTGTAGGTGAGTAACTGTGGAAGCTTAAATTTGTCCTCACCTCTCAGCTTCTCTCTTAGCCTCGGGCTTCCCAAGTGAGAACCTTGTCCTATGGGCTGGGGTTTAACAGTGTAAATGCCAGCCAGGTTAGGGACAGAGCTCCAGGTTCAGACCCTGGGCTGAACATGTGGTGTGGCCACAACCACAGCACTGCATGTGTTCAGGTTTCCATCTCGGTGGCTACCACCCATGAATGGGTAACAAAGCAGATGGCAGTCAGCAAGCGTGTGCAGTCTTTCCCAATGAGCAACTCTGTGCCAAAGTAAAATACCATCAGTTATCATTTAAATGGGAATAAGCTTCACTGATTACTTTTTTGCATATTTATTCAGAATGAAACTAGATGTTCCTCAGTCCGTGTTATAAACCTGCAACACACTTTTAAAGGCACACAAGAAAATTCTTACAATAAAAAGGATATTGACTCTTTTTAGTTATCTGAAAAAACATATCTGCTAGTGGTGACAGGAGTACATTTCTGAATCAGAAGACATTTCCCAAGTTGTTAGACACACCGATGTGCAAATTGCCATTCCAGCACTATTAATATTGCCCCAGTATGAGTCAAACTTTTGTTGTTGTTTTTAAAAAGGAACAGTAACTTCCCCTCAGGAAAACTGCTCTGAATCACTGTTGAGGTTTGGGCAAGTATTTTAATAGAATGATTTTCTGGATTTAATTATTTTAGTTTTACTTGCTTGCTACCTTTACATTTCTTGTCGTGGCATGTTTTCAGTCTACAGGAATCCAGGTTGCAGTGATATATTAGACTTCAGAAGGAAGCAAGTTGCTCTATCTAAATCATCTAAGAAATTCTTCTTGGTTATCCAGTCTGTTTGAAATTGTCAGGATGTCTCCTTTTCCTCCCGGCTTATAAGACCCTGAAGCATTAGCATCCCCGCCTATATATGTGTTGCTTCCTGGTGAAGGAATATTTATAGCATTTCTGACCTTTGAATGAACTTCTACGAATCAATTACAGCAAAGTGGAAGGAAGGTCAGTGGCAGTTTTCCTCTTGTCTGAGTGTAGCCAATGTTAGGCATGGAATATCCAAAATATATTAGGAACTACCATAATCACATTTATGCAGCATTTTTGCAGGAAATTTGCAGATGTCTTCAGTGCCATCATGTAACTGCTGTCTGAAGAACAGAATACAAGGCCAGAGCTAATGTTTTTTAAGTTGTTGTGCATCAATTTTTACATGGCACAACTACTACAAGAGGCCTTAAGACCCAGTGTTGAAGAATAATTTTCTTGACAGCATTTTGCCACAGGGACAGTGTAAATGGATTGGAAACCCTCCTTGTTAATGACTTACTGCAACTGAAACACCATAAATTTCTTCCCACTTCAGATTACAGAAATAAAATTGACAAGGTCACCCCTAGATGTGTGAGCACAAGCAGCCATATGAGATGTTTTAGGCAAGGTTTGCCCATTCAGAGTCATCATCTCTATAACCATACAACTCAAATATTATAAAGGACCTTTCTTAGTTCCTCAGATTTCTGAAGCTCCTTCCAAAATGAAGGAGCTCCCATAATGAATTAGACATTTCAATGCTGTTTGCTTCCTCCAAGAACAGAGAAAGAAACAAGGCTTTGAAATTTCCCTTCATTTCACTGCCTAAAAGTGAAGTTCCTAACTTCATTAAATCCTTTCCTTCTCCAGAGCTGGCACCTCTGTAAAGTGCTTCTTGCACTCTCTTTTCCCAACCAGGGGATCCTGGCCAACTAGTTCAGATTGTAACTGTAAATTAGAAGCCTAAATTCCGGATGCATTGAGAGATGAATCCCATTGCTAGGGGTGACAGTAATAGATCTCACAGAGTGAGAGATCTTCTACCTTGTAATTAGAGTGAATTCTTTCAGTCAGGACTGCCCCTCATGCCTTTCCAGAGAGGCAGTAAAGCAAGGTCTTGCTCTTTGCTGGAGCCTTCTCGTGCTGCTGGAATACATAGGGCTCCTATTTGCAAATGCAATGTTGTTATTTTGAAAATCACTCTTATAATAGTTCCATTTTTCTCTTGTATTTTTCTGATTGAGTGAATGGAGAGACAATGACAGCTATACAAAACTTCGCAAATTTCAAGAAACTTTTAATAGCTGCTGAAAAGAGTTGTTTTCATAAGTTACTTTTTCTATGTCTATATTGTCTGAAGATTGTGTCTGCTTGGTCAGCCAGGCTTACAAATATGCCTAAAAATAGAGGGAAAATAAAACAAATTTGCTGATGTTTGGCAACTTCTGTTTGGTTAAAAGTTATTTGGTCAACAGGAAATTAAGATTTATTTTTTTTTGATGCTATTATTATCATCATCATCATCATTAGGTTTCTGAAGAAGAACAAAGGAAAGACATTTCCATACAAGTTCCACATGAATTGTTAGTGTCAACTTTGAATTTCCTTGTTTTTTCCTAGTTTATAAAACACCCTTAATATAGAATTGTTTTGTCTAAGAATAAATCCTGTGTTTATTCAAATTCTTAGATTCATAATATTAAAGAATGATTTACTGCCTCTCTCTATGTACCTATTTCCCTCTGTTTGCTTCTTTTTTTCTTTCAAGGACCAATGTACTGCACCATGCACACCTTCAGTGCTCCTAAATGTAAATCTGTCTTGTCATTTCACTGTTCTCCAAAATTTGTGTTCCAGCTTTCAGCAGTCTCTGACCAAATGACGTTTACTCTTAGTCTTCTTCCTAACATATTTTAAGTACTTAAAAAAATTCTAAAAAGCAAGAGAAAAACTGAAGTCCTGATAAGACATGTTTGATTGAGACTGAATAACAAAATCACCCTTTTGTTTAACCACTTCAATAGACAGAAGTTATTAATATTAATACTCCTGATGAAATTCTAGTTCATCGGTTCACTAAGGCTAGTATTTTGGCTCCAGCAAGAAGCTAGAGGGAGTCCATCCGGCAATAGCACATGGATCTGAATGAGCAATAGGGTTATGTGGACACCAGGAGAGATGCAGCTGCTTTGGGACCAGCTAGGAATGAAGCCTGTTGCACTTCACTAGTGGTGACTGAGCCGGGGGGTGGGGGGGGGTTCAGCTTCTACTGATTTTTCTGATTCACTGACAGCTGCCAATGTGGATATATGCCAATGTGGATTACACCACCAGCAACAATATTTCTTCAAGACTGGGTGATAACTGGAACTGCTCATTGCTTGTGCTGATCTAAGGCTGCCGAATGCCCATAAGAGCTGCCTCAGTCTGTTTTGTTGTATTTATATCAGTGTTTAAAAGCAGTAGGTAATTTGTCTGTGGGGAAGGGTACTCGGTGTCTCTTACAGTCTGTCTTACCTCATGGTTTCACCTTAGATCTGTAGCAGCTTCTCCATCAATCTGGTCCATGTGGTTTTCTGCCTTCACTGCTGCAGTGTTTGGGAGGCAAAGCCTGACTTTGATTCCGACAGCTCTTCTGTGGTCCTTGCAGATGATGCTCAGCTGCTTTTCTCAAAAATGCCTGCCAGCCCCAGCTACCAAACACCTTGACTGAACCCGCAGTCAGTACCAGCACTTGAGCCAGACACTGGAACTGGTTTAATGTCAAAATAGACCATGATCTCCAAGCTGTGCACAGGCAGCTTCTCACATGTCTCACAAATACAGGAACATGGGCTGCTCTCACTAACAGTGTGCAATTTTCCTTGGTGGTTTCAGAGAATGACGAGGAGCAGGAGGCTCTGCTATCACTGGACAAGCCCGGCTGGTATTCCCAAGGCAACGTTATCCAGCTGTATGAACTACTGAAGAAGATGACTGGCAAGTTGGATCCCAAGGTATAAGTGAGAGTAAATCTTTCTGAAAATACCCTGGTTTAGTCTAAAATTCTCCAGACAGGCTTTCATTAAAGCTATTGATGTGATTGGTCACAAATTTTTGTCCTGGTTATGCTTGCTGTTGTCTAATAGACTGCATTTCAGAACGGGAAGCAGCATATAAGTCTTCTTATTGGTAGAGTATGGAAACTTTCTAGATGCTTTATTCTCTGTGCACAGTCATGCATTTCTGCAGTTTTGGGGAGAATCAGATTGCCATCAGGAAATAAACAATCTCCCTGAGGAAACAAATCAAATAGATTAAATGGTGCCATCAATGAAATCTAGGATCACATTGTTTGAATTACAAGTCTGGATGGGTGAAAATGCCACTGAAGACGGTGGGACCGGTTTTTTCCTAGGGGGTAAACTACCCCTGGGCACAGAAGAGTTCTGAGTCACCAAGAGATCGTCCGTGTTCTCCCTTGTTTCCAAAGCTGTCCAAAATTCATTCCCATTGTTTAGGGTATTTTCTTGGTAGTCTTTTCCACTGTTTCCTGGCAAGATATTTCTGTCAACCAAAAATCTCAGCAGCATCCCGGGTGCTGGTCCCAGCCAGACATCCCTGTGCAATGCTTCTGGAGGGTGAGAGCAAGGAGGGTGTGCGGGGCCAGTTTGTTCCTTACGGAGCTGATTGAAGATAAAACCCCAAACTGTGACATTAATAAGATCTCTGTGTGTCATGGCCAACTGTAAACACGGAGGAATTTTTATTAGGTTGTTTTAAAGCTCTTTTTCTCTCTGTGAAATACAGTTTGCTTGTGTTTTCCTCATATACAATGAACTTTTAATTTGCTGCTTCCCTCATAGGTTGTTTATTTTGGTGACAGCATGCACTCAGATATTTTCCCAGCACGTCACTATAGCAACTGGGAAACTGTCTTCATCCTAGAGGAACTTCTAGGGGACAAAGTTACAGTGCCTGCAGAGACTGAATCTGAGCCCTTGGAGAAGAAAGGAAAATATGAGGTAAGGGTTCCTTGCAGGTGTTTCCTGGAACAGAAGAAAGTAAGTTACAAAAAAGCCTCATGCCATCTGCACTGAGAATGAGCTTATCTTCCCAGCTGCTGGCAGCGCCAGCACACCTCACAGAGGCACTGTCCTGTCCCAGCTCAACATTACATGGGTGACACAGAGCCTCTACCCGCAGCTAAATTCCAGAAAATGAGCTGTATGTGCAGTCCCTTAAACAAAAAACATAGTCTCTTTTCAGTAACAAGAACCTGCCCTGCGTCCTACAAGGAGAAATTTCATGGCTGCTTATCGCAAGTCCATCACCTGAACTCGGCCAAGTTCATGATGTTTCCCTGCCTGTCCTGGCCAACTGTAAACACAGAGGAATTTTTATTAGATTGTTTTAAAGCTCTCTTTCTCTCTCTGTGAAGTACAGTTTGCTTGTGCTTTCCTGATACACAAAGAACTTTTAATTTGCTGCTTCCCTCATAGGTTGTTTATTTCAGCGACAGCTGTGTTCAGATAAAAGGGACTGTTTTGAAGTCTGGTCCAGTGCAGACTACTGATAGTCACCTCAGATAAATAATGCCATTTTCAGGTTGATCACAGCTGTGAAGCAGGGCCTTAGCACAACTGTCACACTTAATTCCCGCACAGAGGGTGGAAGGTTACTATGGTTTATCTTTCTCTCAGCTGCCGAAGAACAAAATAGACAGGGAATGGCACTCAGATGGCTGAGGCAGCAGCATTGCACCTCCAGCATGTTCTACGTAGGAACTACAGTGCAGCTTCACCCTCTGTTTGGAGTGTTTCTTCTTTTCTTATGCTCCTAAATAAAAGGTTGTTTTCTTCTCATTGCAGATATATATATATATACACACATACATATATATATATATGTGCTTTTTGCACTTTGCTTTGAAAAGCACTTAAGGTTTTTTTTCTTTTTAAATAATTAATCTTTGTGATTAAAAAGTGAACTTACTGATAGGACGGGTTTTTGTGCGGTACTTTTATACTAGAGATGTTTTTAATCTGACTAAGAAGCGTTTTAAAAGCCCTTGCTTTTTTATGGAGAGAAGGATAGCTTCAATGCAACTGAAACAATATAGATGTGACATCTATTTCTCTATTTTTTTTTAATAGAGATGTCTAATATTTTCCCCACTGTCCTGATTTCTTCCCCACTAGCCTATTTCTAAACAGTCAGGCAAGGACATTTCAGTCACTGACATAAAGAAATGTAATCAGTAATGTTTAGGCTTTTTCCTGGGTTGTAGAAAACAAAAATTAAGATATACAAACTCAAGTCTCCTGTCAAGAAAAATGCATTTCTTAGAAAGGGGGGAGGCAGGAGGGAGGGGGAAGGAAGAGGGAGTAGTAGTGCTACGTAGGTTACTATAATTTGATTTAATTAATTAATGCTATAAAAGTAACTCATTCTTCTACTTAAATTTGTTCATTCTGTGACTGGTGACTCTGCTGCATTGCTGCATAAAACTCACGTCTCTAAGGCTTGGAGTTTTTTATTCGACCATAGTTTCTTAAGCATTTTTAATATATGCTTTTAAAGCACACCTTTTTAAACACACAGCTGGAAAATGCGGGGGGTTTTTTCCTGGAAGTACAAAGAAAGAGTTATTGAGTGGTGTGTTTCTAAGCCCTCGATGATGATTTTGTTTTCTCTTGTTGGAATACCTCTGGTTGACTGCTCACAAGATCCATCTTCTCTATCTCTGCAGTTATCAAGCAGGAAATTGAGACTTTTAGGCAGGTGCTTGACCTTCCACTAACATTGTAATATTCCTGATAAGAGGTTGCAGTATCTCGGGGAGGCACCACCCCTGCCACACACAACCCCTGTTCAGTTTACATCCGCTGCCAGTGACAGCCAGCAAGCAAGGGAGAAATGAATCGTGTTGATTAAAGGAACCTGAACCAGGGGGGCCGTGGCAGGTCAGTGGTGTTATTTCATTACCACGCTGCTCACTGGAGTCTGAACAACAGGTCACATCCATATCTCTGCAGTTGACTGGACACCACTAACTTAACAGGACTAGTTCAAAGGGACTCCCCTCACAAGCCTATGAAAGTTTTATTTTCATTCCTCTAATCAACTTCTCCCATTAACCCTTTGGTTAAGAGGGGAGAAAAGCCAATTCAAAGGATTGTGCAAAGTCAGGTGGTTGGTTTTGGAAAGCTAGGCACTAAGAAATTAGATTTAGTATTGTTCATCAGCTGTATCATTCATTGGCAATAAAAAAAATACACTATTATTGCAGATTTTCCATGCCATGCTGTGTATACAGAGAGGGACTGAAAATGTAATACAAGATACAATCCTCCCTTCTATCAGTTTTTACAAAATATTATTAAAGAAGTAAAGTATTACTTCTAATTTGCAATTGCATTTTTCAGAAAGAAATTACAAAAACCTGTTTTCAGTTGTTTGACTGGTATTTCATCGCTATTGGAGAGGGGGGGGAAAAACCAACCTCCTCACAACAAACTAGGAAGCTAGTAATTTCCATTTTCATTAGCAGTTTTTGTCTTTTCCCTTCAGTTAAATGTATGATATAAGCCAGATACACATAGCTGTGAAATTATGGTAACTGCAGTTCTTTCAAGTATATGAGTCATAAGCAAATGAGGAAGAGAATAGCAAACTAAAAACTATTCATTCAATTACTCAGCTCCTAAGTGAATTGCAGCATGCAGGAGGAAAAAAATACCAAGTATTGTGTTGAAATAAGATTCCCCCCAGATTTGGGGGTTTGTTTGCTTGGCTGGAGGCTTTGGTTTTGCCTTCTGTTCTTTAAATGTGTGATCAATTCTATCAATGAAAACTCAAAGAAAAGCTGGAATTTGTCCCAGGATTTCGAGGGAAATGATTACAGAGGAGCTAGTCAGTGTGTAAAAAACCTTGGGCTATAGGAATGAATGGAGCAGAAATCAAAGAATTTATTGGCAGATATAGATGATATTTTTGCAGTTAGAAGGAAAAACTAATTTTTGCATTATTACCTAGAAACCGGTTGGTTGGGGGTGTCAGAGCCCTTAACCCCCACGCCCCCACCAGCCCCGAATTTCCCTGACTCCTTCAGCATGGTCTTAGACAAGGGCTAATTACTCTGTGCCTTTTGGCTCTGTTTATCTCTCTATTCCTGTTTATCTTTAAGACAAATTTAACAGTACTTTCAGGAACAACTTGATGGGCTGCTGTGAAGCCTGGTGACTTAAAGCAATAACCTTAAAGCAATATCCTGAAGTGAAATGCATTTTGTTTTAGGGGAAGTCTGCTTATAGTGATCCATGTTGTGGTTTAGCTACAATAATTATGAGTTAAATGTTTTCTATTTGCACATGACTTGTGGGGGCCAGGTTCTGTGCAAAAGTTAGACCAGTGGCAGGCTTGGCCATTTGCACACCCAGTATGGCTGTGTTATTCAGGGACATCTGGTTGTTGTGACCAACACAGCTGTGCTGGTGAAAACACCTCAAATACTTGTCCTTACACTGGCAAAAACGTATTTTGAACATTGACTTTTTTTCTATCCCTAAGAGTAGGTGGTACTGCACTGCCTTGGCAGAAGGCTTGCAGCCATCACTACCATCCCTCATATCGGATGCAGTAAAGTAATCCTGGTGCTCTGCACTTAGTAGAAAGATGGCAAATCTCCATCTAAATAATGCCTTTAAAAAATACTAACAGCTTGATTTTTCACTCCTGTCTCCTTTACATCCTTCTTTCTGTCATCTCTTTGCCCAATGTAGAAAAACTTCAGAGCTCATCTCCCTGCCTATTTGTATTTTAGAGAGATCACCTGTAAGCTGACAAATGAGTGTTACCCAAGGGTCCTATTAACAGATTCTGTCTGCTCTGTTAACAGGCCCTATTTGTCTGCAGTTAATAAAGCAAAGGTGATAGTAAGTATTCCAGGTGGTTTAACTTAGTGGAAAGCCCTAAGCTGAATGCTGGTACCATCATTTCTCTGAAGTCTAGACGTGGTCTTGGAGGCTTTGTATCTTCAACTGACACAATCCACATCTCACCTGCTACTGTCTGACCAATGTGCCTGAGAGCAACACCACACGATTGGGGATTTTGCATAAGAAAGAGGGATTGCTCAGCACTTCACATGATCTACTGTCCTCCTGCCAGAGCAAACCCTCTGTCTGGGAACACAGAGCCTCCTGGGAGCCTCCAGGCGTGTGAGGATTAGCAATATTAAGGGGGGACTACTTCCTCATTTCACAGATGTATAGATTTGTGGTACGTGGCCTGTCCTTCATGGCAGGCTATGTATGCGGCAGATAAGATAGGGACATCTTCTAGGCATCAGTTGGGGATGGCAGGGGGAGCGAGCTCTGATGCTTCCTAAGGATGTGGGCAAAGTTTTGACAGCTCTTTTCAGATTTGAGATCAAGATTTACCCTACCAAACAGCCTCTGTCATGTGGAGATAAGTCAGTAGCAAAATGATGGGAGTTCTCTACGAGATGGCTTGATGACAACTCTCCTGTCTAACTGTTTTTACTGAGGGCCTGAGCTGTAAATCCAAAACATTAACTCCTTCCTCCTTAATAAGGAAGAAATTCCCACTCTGAAAATCAGACCTCTGAAAAAATCAATTATTTTCCTCAGATTGCAATTTTAATTGCCTATTGAACCAACCATACATTTCAAAAAGCAGAAGCCTCAGATTTTTACTCTTGTCAATAAACAAGGCTCTGTCTTTTGTACAAATGGTTATGTGGACCAGCACTGGGGTGGTTGTTTTGATTAATCACCTGAACAGCTGTAACGGCCTTAAGAGTTTTCTCCATGTGTCGTCCAGCTGGCAAACGGATTTTAATTCAGCATAGCATCTACATTTAATTATAACTGATGCAAATTCCTGGGATTTGCATGGAAAGATAAGATTTGGCCAAAAAAAAAAAAAGTAAGATACTGTCCTTGTGTGTGAGGCAAAAAAAAACCCAAACCAGAAAAGAGCCCAGCTCTTAAGTTAACTGTTTTAAAACAAAAGATATGGGATTTTTTTCTAACCTGTTTACATCAGAAGATAGAAACTAATATCTGTATTTTCCCAAATCAAATCAATACTTCCTCCCCACCCCAACCTATGCTCAGAATAAAAACTGTTACGCGGAATCACAAAAAGAATGGCTCTGTGTTTACTGACATTTACTGGACTGTAAATGTAAAGGCTGCATCAACAACCTTCTTGTGATCAAAAGCCATGGACCTCTGTCATAAACAAATATTGTTCCAGCAGATTCTCAAAACTATTAAGAAAGCAGTTAAATGGAAAATAAAGTACAAAAGTTCACATATCTAGAGGCACATGCTAGGATACCTATTCTTCTATGCTTTGCTGGTCTGAAAAGATACTTTGCATGCAAATGACTTTAACAGATTTTCAATAGTGTAGTTCACAGTTTTGTTTTACATTTTTTCATCTTTCTGTAGAGGCCTCCTGGAGCTTTTTCTAGCTGCTCATAGCAATATATAGCAGGTTGCAAGATGAACTGCTAAAAAAAATCAGTTTTCCCAATGCTGCTTTAATGCTTTCTTTAAAACATAATGAGTCTACATGTTGTTGTCTGAAGACATACGTGAAAAAAAATCAATTTTTCACAATTTGCTAGGCAACCGAGTGGCTCTCCATGGATCCTGCAGCTCTGTTCTCACTCATCCCTCAGCTCAGAAACAGATAACATGATACGGGTGGCATGATTCATCCTTTGCAGTTACTCCATCCAGCACTGGGAGACTCCTGTTCTCCCTGGAGGAGTTCCCAACTGGGTTACGGTCTGTGCTGCAGCTACCCAGCTTCTCCAGCAGAGAAAGGCAGCAGGCTATTCACACTATGGAAAACAGAAAAACAGGGAAAAGGGAAGATTTTTAAAGGGAAAATATTTGCAGCCAATTTTAATGTCCTAGGGAATCCATAAATTGCATAAACAGGAGCTTGGGGACTTACAGGAAGAAGATTGTTATTGTTTTTCTTTATAATATTTTAAAGAGATGCAATACAGTATCTGCTCCTGAGATACAATACAGTTTTCCCCAAAAATCAGAGAATCGCTGGAGTTCCTTGAAATAATGTTTGTGGTTGGATAAAGAAAGATGATTTTATTTTTTTAAAGTTACATATTTATTTATTTTTCTTTCAGGGAGATCAGCCCGAAGCTCCTTACTTCGTATCTAAACAGTGGGGCTCTTTCTTCATGGACAGATTGCCAGGCCTGGAAAATGGAGAGGAAACCTTAGTTCGCACGTGGTCCTGTAAATGTATTAGCAGTTACAGCACTATTGCAATTCCTAGTCTTGAAGCAATAGCAGGTAAGGAAGACTGCTTTTTTTTTTTCCTCTAATAAACATGTAGTATTCATAGTAACTTTCTCATACTGTAGATCTGGTTTTGAGATTACATGTATCTGAAATACATTTAAAAATATTCTGTTCATATCATGCAGTACTTAATGCTAGTGGCTATTAACAACTTTGAGGTTTATGCTTTTAACAGTTGTCTGCTAAAACAGTTCAGTTTTTTGTTTGTGCCTGCAAATATTAGATGCTTAATTTATCCAGTGTGAGAAATGCAACATTTAACAGACTGTAGGTTATTTTCATTCAGGACTTCCCCACAGTATTTTGCTGTGTCTACTTTCAGTGGTGAGTTACCTTAGCAAACAAACACATTCCAAGTTACCTCTATTTATTAGACTTCCAAATATGTTTCTCTCTGATCTGGCTTGTTATCCTTCCTCAATCAGTTCACTTATCCCTTTACAGTTGAAATGGAGATGAATGAGCACAGGAATGTAATGAAGCCAAGAATGCCTAGGACTGTGCTTCTCTTTTGCTTTTCAAATGTGTGCATTGCTTTTGAAACTGCATCATTATGGACAGAGCTAGAGCCTAAAATATTCTCCTTATCTGCAAAACAAGGCAATCACAAGCAAAGTCTTGTTCTCCAAAAATTAATCTAATTGAGAAACGAGCTCAGGCTTTTTGCCTTCTTATATCAAGGCTGCGTCAAAGGTACAATTATGGCTGATCTTCTGATTTTCACTAATGTTTATCCCTGGAGGGACCATGCATTGTTTTGTATGGTTTGCAGCAATAGTTTTATTAGTAATACTGCAATAACTTTGCAACTGCAGTACGTATAACTTCATTAAATAGTGGTGGTGAGGGCCCTCTATCTGTCTATCCTCAGTCTCTCATTTTGCCTTACTGTACTTTATTAATGCACCATATCTAAAGGAATAAACAAATCATTAAATTAATGAGGTGCTTAGCTGTATGAAGAACACAGCAAGCATTTAGTTTGCCAACCCCTCTGTTGCCTACTTCATGCATAAAATCAAGAAATAAAAAGTTGTTTGAGAGAGCACTTCAGATTTGCCCAGCAGTTATTTCTACACCAGAATACATGATAGACCTGTTCTTTGCAACCATATTTTACACTCGTACGTACATTGTAAGGATATCTGAAAACAAAAAACTCATACAGTGCCACAATTTATGCTTCTCATATTTGCCGCATTGAAGTCTATATTTCAGGCTAAAGCTTCAAAGCCTAAATAGACCAAGGGAAGTTGCCAGGAGAGAGGTAACTTCTGTAAAACTCCCTTCTAATACCTTTTCCAGAGCCATTCTGTGGCTTGCTTTGGAAGTGTCAGCCTAGAGGGAACACATGGTCAGCCCCGCTCTGTGAAACCCTGCCTCCCAGCCAGCTCCCAAAAACCACAGCTCAGTTCGCAGGGCTGGCAAAGGCTTTAAGACCACAAACGTACCACCAACTTTCCAGCTGCAGGTGGAGGGGTGAGAACCAGAAAGGCGTATTTGTGTAAATTAGGAGGCAGTGTAGCTGCTTGTTGTCGGCGGTGGAGTCCCTGGAAAGTCTGCTCCTCTGTTAGGAGGGACACTGAGCCATCCCTGGTGGCATCGGACCGGTCCCGGGGCAGGGCCTGGTGTCTGTGAAACTTATAGCCCAGAGCTAAAGGACAGGGGAGGAATAACGTTTGTAACTTGCAGCTGTGCACCTGAAAGCAGACTCAAAGCTAAAGGTATGAGAACATCTATAGTTTCTTGCGGCGAGAGGTATTTCTTGTTTGCTTGTGCGGAAGAGCAGATGTTCATTATTATGGATGCTGAGGAATTCCTGACTCCTCTCGAATACCTTGTCTGACTCCTGTCACAGCAAGCTGTGAGAGCCCCTGCTCTGCCAAGCCCTGAAGTTTTTGGCTGCAGTTGTAAGTCAAAGCTTAGCTGCAGCTATTTGGGAATATCTTGCTAGAAGAGATTCAAACGGGTTATGCAAGTCTGATGCGCTCCAGCTTTTCCTTTTCTATTCATCTACTTTAATTACCAGCAGAGGACTTTCCACTGCCAAACTGCAAAAACCCAGGCCTTTCCTCAAGATCCCCCGAGCCCAAAGGCACGGCCAGGCTGCCAGCCTGCTGAGCCTAGGAGCCCAGCTCCGGGCCACCAGCCAGCACGGCCCCGGCAGGACCCGGCTCAACCTGACCCAGCCAAACGAGCCACCACCTCCCTGGAGGTGTCCTCGCTCCTGCGAGTGGTGGGCTTGGGCTCACCAGGGCTTCTCTATCAGCAGCCTCTGACCTGGCTTTTCAACGTCTGCGAGAGCAATAGCAAGTGCCACCTGCGAGTAAATATCCCAACAGCTTGCGATCTGCAAAAAGGCAGACAGTTGCTGCCATACTAACTTTAAAATCGATTCTTGTTGTTTGGATGCAACATATATCTGTGCATAAAGAACAGCCCGGTTTACTTCTCAAGACACATTTTTCACTGAAAAAGAGTATTCCAAAACTTAGTCAATGTTATTCAGTACCACTGGTATTTTACAAAAATAACTCCGTTTTCATCAAAGTTCATATGAGAATTCTTTTGAGACAGTTATCAGAAATTCATTTTGGGTAGTAAAACCCTTCAAGCCTGTTTCTATTTTTTTAAATAGAGGAAACATGTAAAAAAAAATTAAAAATAAGCTGTGGATCTGGATTGAGAAGTTGGAATAGAATTAACTTTGACAGTTGTCTTTTTTCACCAGCATGTTGTAAGTTTGGTACAGATGCCTTCTGATAGTTTCACCTGAAGAATATATACATGTAACTGAAGGGAACAATCTGATACTTACCAAAGAGGATTCTAGGGAAAGGGTTTCACAGGGAATGCTGCTGTTGCAGTTTTTGGCCATGCAAAGTATAAAATCACAGAACGTATACACAAATTGTATGTATAATTAGTAAAATGGCAGCTTGGTGAAAAGGTAATCTAATCCAATCTTCATTAGCTTTCTGTGCTAATTGAAAATAGTGGTTCTTCTACGCTTTTGTCCCCATCTTTCCTTGAAAATTCAGTATCTAACTCAAAAGGTGTTTGCATTCAAAGGTGCATCAGATATTCTGACCTATAATTTCACCTCTGACAAGGAAAGTATTAGTGGGATTGCAAATTACTGCATCACAGTTTGTCATCTAAACTCCCCTGACAGTCTCTGAAGAGGCTTTGTCCTTGTGCATGAAAAAGGCTATTTTTTTTTATTGTTAAAGTTGCCCAAAAGGGCAGAAAGGATCTTCTGTAATACCTTCTCTGTACTTCCCTCAGTTTGAAGTGGAAATCAGATAAAGGTCAAATAAAATGCTTCATTTAAGACATCCTCACCTTGACATTAAAATGACATTAAAAAGGTTTAACTGAAGAGCAGCATCATGGTTATATCTTTGTAATATTAAGAGAAGATGACTTAAGTTGAAAGTTTTCTAAGCATTTCATAGGTCTTTTATGAGCTGATTCTCCTTACCCACTTTCAGTAAGCAGAGAAGTTTTTCTCAAGAATTGGAAGGCTGATGAGCTCATGATTATCTTGACAGTACAAGGTTAATAAAATAGTAGAAGCCGATGCCTCTACTCCTATTCTACATGCCTCATTCACAAATCCATCTGTTTCTTCACTTTTCTGCTATTGAATCTCTCATTTACAGCTCCCTTACAGATTTTGACCATTTTCAAGCACAATGATACCATAAGCCAGATTTTCCAAACCAGCATCCATTACCGTGGGAATGTTACATTCAAACACACACATGGAAATTAAAAGGCGTAGGGATCTGTCTGAAAAATGGCATTTTGCATAAGCCAGTGTATAATAAATCCTCTTCCACTTCAGAAAGTTTGGTATGAGCCAAGCAGAGGCGGGTACTCTTACCTATCATACTTGAATAATCTGAACTTTACCTTCAAGGAGTGAGTGACTGCTACTCTGTGGCCATTTGATCAAATTTTGAGATACCCATGTAAATAATTATATGTCCTGCGTTACATGGATATTCCAACAATAATTGCAGAAGATCTTTCTGATTTACAAAGAAGATCAAATATAATAATATTTTATTTACTAAGCAAGTTTTTGTAGGAAAAAGTCACTAAAATAACTAGTCTTTGATCCCAAAAAATTTTCGTGATAAGTGAATGTGGAGTTTTAGAGCTTATGGGGGAATTTTGGTAAGTTTTTGTTCTTCATTGCAAAGAAAAGGTTAAGAAAGTGGGCTCTAAATTCTAATATGGAGAACACAAATAAACATTTTTTTAAATTTCATGATTCTTAACCTAGACTTCTGAACTTGTCTCATAACCTTAGAATGGTGAGGTTTGTCATAGGATTAAAAATTACTCTAAGCAAGAACAGGAGATTGAGCGATGTTGGAGCTCAAGAGAGTTGCATTTCAGAGAAGAATTAGTGCAAATGTAAATATTTTATGGAGACGGACTTCATTTTACACTTTGGAGATTTGATAACCAAGCTTGTGTCACGCATGAGGATAACGCATTTTTTTAAATCTTGCATGCTGTATGAAATCTTATTATGCTTTTCCCATATGGGTGCATAAGTTTTTGTTCATGCCTTATTTTTATTTCAAATAGCTAGTACAAGAGAAAAATCTCCGTTATAATTTATCAAAGCTGTCCCTTTAAAGACGCCTACAGATCGGTACCCTGCCACTTTCTATGGGAGTTTGAGTCGTCAGCCGGCTTGCTGTATAAATATAATGATAAAATTGCCAGTGAACCATGGCAAAGAAGTTCATGTTTCTGCTTAGAGTTGCAAATTATCTGCACAATGGAAAGCCCAAGGCAGCTGTGACTGGGGCACCAGAACTGGCACCGCCTGGGTCCCAGATGCACGGGTCTGCCCATCACAGATCAACTACAAAGTGCAACCTCACACCCTTTCTTCAACATGTATTGTAAAGGTGAATGCCCTGGAAGAATCAACTATTACCATGGAAGTCATGAATTTCACTATGCATTTAGCCATATACTCACTTCTGAGTTATCCTGAACAGTATAATTCATAATTATTGCTGCAATGAAACAAAATATG
The DNA here is from genome assembly GCA_033628505.1 of Tringa tobata. Taxonomy (NCBI): domain Eukaryota; kingdom Metazoa; phylum Chordata; class Aves; order Charadriiformes; family Scolopacidae; genus Tringa; species Tringa tobata. The sequence continues at coordinate 2,112,210 of JAHREE010000280.1, forward strand.
CCCCGTATTTTAATACATTAGTTCCAATGTTTTTTCATTGACATTGCATCATTTAAAGTAAAATCCAGCTCCTATTAAAATTAAATTAGTCTTTCCTTTAACTTGAGTGATAATTATGTGCTCATTCTTATTCAAATAATACAATAATAGCATATAATTTCCTTAAACATATAGAACTATTTATATTGTACTTTACTTGTTAATTAGCAGTAACCTTTTATATTTAATGGCTTACCTTACAACCAGGTTTTTACTTCCCAGCTTCAGTGTAAGAATGTATCTATACAATATCATTTAAAGACAAAGTTTATCAAAATGCTTTGAGGATTTAAACTGCTTTGGAGCTTAGCTACTATAAATAGTAGTTGTTATTAAAAGGCTGAAGAGGTCATTTTTATAATGAAACTTTTTATGCAAGAAACCTATTTTTACGTTTGGTGAAAAATCTGTATACATATATAACGGCAAGATTTCTGAGGTTTTCCGGTTCTGAGATTTTGATGCAGGTTAAAAAACAGGTAGCAAAGATAATTAACTAGAGAGAAGATAACGTGTCCTGAATATGTTGATGGCATTTTGCTCTATATATAAATTGAAGAGCATCAGATACTGTAAATCTGATTCATCTGTTCAAGGAAACAAGTTTCAGTGGGCTTCATTTATGAGAAAGAAAAACATACTCGACACAACAGACAATATAATGCATTTATTTTTCAGCTGCAAAATACAACTGAAACCGACAATAAACTGTGTTTCAACCGTGACAAATTACTATTCAATAAATCAGAACTAGCTTGTAAAAACTCTTCAGGACCCAGTTATTTCCCAAAGGGCCTGAAACTTCCCCAAAAGGGTCTGAAACCCCAACCTTCCCAAAGGATTTGACTACTTGATAGTAATTTTCAACATAATAAGCACAGCTTTCAGTGTTTTACAATTTCTTCAGCCTTTACTTCCTCCTCCAAATAGGTGTATTGACTTGTGGCCCTGAAGGCCGTGTCAAATCATGCAGAACCCAAAAGATTACTTCCTAGCCAATAACTGACAGAAATGTTCCTGCCATCGTTACTCTGCTCTGTGAGATGTCAAAGTACAGCCACCTCTAAAAGATTAAAGGGACAACTCATGAGCAACTCATTAAGAAAGGGGGAACCACTCAGTCATTTCTGCTTTAAAGTTACCCTTCAACTCAGGCAGCATAATTTCATTTGCAGGCTGTAATTAAAGCTATAATTGGGTTTTGACTAGATCTCAGAATTATGGGGTGGGTTTAGATCGCTTCTTTAAAAACACTGCTGGTAATACAAAGTGTTGATATTTTTTGAGTGTGAAAAACAGTGAAAATAGGTGATTCACCAAATATAACCTGCAACCTCACACGTACAAGAAAAAGTTGCTGGAAGCATTTATGTAGTCTGGATTGGTGCCTAACATGTTCCTTCTGGATTAAGATAGTAACACGCACACACACAATACAGTGTAGGCTTTGTCTTTACTGCTTAAAAAGCTTAATGCCTGTCTGTGTGTGGCTTTTTACCTCAAGGTAAGCAATATTTATCACCCATCCAGAGGAAAAACCAGGGAAAAGGAAAGAAAATGTTTGTTTTACAAGAGAGGGGAACATGACAACGTTAACCCAAGTTTGGAGAGTAAGCTTATCTTGGGGAGTTTACCTCAAAATGAAAGTAAAAGGGTGTATCATCACTGCGTTTATCTTAATACAGCTCCATTACAGTCTCAAAATGCAACTCATTTCATTTTCTTAATCAATCAGAAATGCCTGTCATCTCAAACGATTGCTTATTTTCAGGCTAACTTCTTCAACTTATCTCAGAAGCCCTTCCCACTGCCCTGAGATCCAGGATGAGTCATTCAGACAGAAATTAATTAACAGATCCCTGAAAGACTAACACCTGCTAGTAGGATCTTGGCATTCTCTTAGGATTATTTTTAGATTAAGTCTTCATCTAAATATTTAAAAATATTATAGTCCAATATTTTCTTTTGATTGTTTCCAGATCAAGCAAGAATGACACGGGGCTATTTTCTCAAAGGATCTCCAAATATCACCATTTAAACTAAAACAAAAATGAGAGAAAATTCCCTCACATACAGATGATGAGTTTTCTCATATAAACACAAAACAGCACAGGAATTTCTGAGGCTTCCCTTCGCTGCAGACTCTATCGGGCTCAGATACGAGTTTAACACACGCCTAGTGCACAGCTGTTTTGTTCAAGCCAGGGTCAGCGGTCCCTTGGCCACAGGGTAGACCCAAAATAATGGGAATTGTTACTCCCAAGATAACTGCGTCAAAACTGCATGCCACGGGCAATCGCAACAGCCACGATGGGATGGGCTTTCCATCCCCCGTGGACGCATCCCCCTGTAAAACTCTGATAGTGAAGCTGCTGCTCCACATCTCCCTGCAGTTTGCCACTTGGGTTGTCTCCAGTGTCACCCTCTTCCACGTTTAGGTATGGCAGAAGAGTGGCCAGTGAAAAAACCCACTGGCGGTGAAGTTCTTCCTCGGGCCAAGCTCATGGCACAGATGTCCGCTGGCAGAGCCGCAGGCGTCATCTCTGACCAATGCACCTGTGTTGGCAAAAGCCCTCGTGCAGGTGCAGTTAAAGCAGCAAAACAGCACTTCCACTGAGGCTAGTTTCAGTCTTTATTACTGGGTGCCCAGGAATAAACTGCGCTGGCTCGTGTGGCACTTTGCAAGTGCCAGCTACACCCAAGCTCAGAAGTTTTAGCAACTCCCTTCTACAGAGCATACCGATACCGAAGAGTCCCCCTTTCCCCATACGACGCTGTGCAGATACCCTCCCTCCTCCTCCTCCCCTCTCACTTTTGAGTGGCACAGCACACAGACAGCAGCAATGATTTTCATGTAGTTGACAGAAGGAACTCTTTCCTTGTGCTGACTTCACTATTTCAGGAGCTTTGTTCTAGCGCAGCAAACATCTGACCTCCTGTTTAGGAAAATCAGCCTCAGTAGTTTTGCTAAAAATAACAACTATCAGGTGAATCTACTTGTGACCTTGGGGATTTTGCGTTTTGCCCCTAGTACGCTGCCTCACATTCTGAGCTCTTGCTGCAAGCAAAGTAGAAATGGGTCAGGAAATAAAAGCATTTACTATTTCAAAATAACAACATCTGTTAAAATCCACCCGTAGACTGGCAAGTCACAGAGCAGATCACTCAAGGGCGCAGCCAAACTGGAGCGTTCTCCTGCAGCAGTTGTGCTGACCCCATTGTTAAGAAATTATTGTTAGAAATTGTTACCATTAAAAAATAATTTTCTTCCTTTTTCTTCAACAGCAACTTTGAAATACAAGCAAACTTTTATGGCAAAGCTCTAAGCCTGTGTAAATTACTGGAATTCCTATAAAAGCAAAAAAATTCGTGCTGGCTGACGATCTGCCCCTGTAGTTATACCACCTGGATGCTGAGCCGTAAGATGGAGCTCCATCTGTGTTTTCTAAGATTTGCCACAATTAAGTACTTCAAAGATTTTTCAAGTTAAAAATTGGGTATCACTAGTGAGGTTTTAGTTTTCCTCCCTGCGCCTTTTCCTTGATGATAATCAGGAGGATGTATTTGGATTCATGTAAGAACACAACCCTGCTGTTTACTAGGAGGTTTCCACAGCATCTGGCTCCAGCCCTGGTGACTGGCGGGGAGCAGACCTCAGAGAGGGGAGGGGGGTTCTGCTCTCTGCAGGGCTTCTCGCTCGTCACGGGGACGCTGCTGTGGTGTCACGTTTAAAAAATGTTGGCTTTGCTTTTGTTGGTCAATACTGCAAAATGGTTCTTGACATTTCTCCTGTGTATTTTGGGAGAAATCTCCTTCAGTCTTGGACTGTTTTTTAATTGGAAAAAAAAAAAAAAAAAGCCTTCCATCTAAAGAGCTTAGTTAAGATTATATTTGTTTAATGTATTGGTTTGTTCAAGGAAATCTCAAAAAAGGATTAGACGTGAGTATTGAGTTTATCAAGCAGGCCTGTGTCTGGAGTAGATTATAATTGTCTTCCATTCAGTTACTCAAATATTTTCCTGATCACTCATCGAGAATATTACGTTTTCCCTTCTTCTTGTGGTTTCCTTTTGCTTCCTTGTGGCTGGAACTCCATTTTTTATTCTGATAAAAACTTGTGGCTTTCATTTAGTTTGCTTATGCTAACTGAACAGCACAGAGACACTGAGATGTTGTCAGCTTAATAGCTATGAAATGAATCTATCCATAACACCTAAATACAGGCATGGATGTAGGTATAGATAAGTATCAGGGCACAGTGGTGTAATTAATGTCACTTAATACCTGGATCTGCATAACTGGAACACAGTAACTGACAGTGGTTACTGTTCAAACATCATCATTGCCATTTTATTTACACCAGGGCTGCTGGAGTCCTGCAAGTGAGGCAGGGCAGGAGTCCTGCTTCTGAGCTCAGGTTAAGGCATATAACCCATGAGCCACTGGGAAACACTGGTAATGCTGAATGGTCACTAGAAGGAAACTGGTTTCCACCACTCACTGCACTCAGGTGTGGGAGCAAAGACAGGAGTGGGACAGAAATTCAGGGGGTTACATCTAATAACTGACATTTCTGTAAACCTAGAAAGGGCCATAGACCTTGAGACCCTCCATGTCTGAATTCTAGGAGTCTTTGGCTCTAAAAGTGAATATCCTCTTTGTCTTGGGAACACAATGAGTCTTGGTCAAATTAGCTAAGTATGATAGAAAAATTCTGGGAATGTGGTCCTCAAGCAATTGGGTAGAACCATCTAGTTCGTTCTTCCAGTCTCAAGCTGTTTGGTTTGTTCAGGGTTTTGAATTTTTTTAGGATAGTGGCAATATTGGATAAATTTTATGCTGAATTCACTATCAGTGTAGGTTAGGACTGATTAGAGCCTCCCTGTCAAGTTATGTTTCAGAGAGGACTAGGTATGTGCCCCTTGCCTAATTCATGACTCTGGAATATAAGCAACTATTTTTTCCTGAGACTGGTTTTATTATCAAATACTGTATCTTATTTTTTGCACGCTGTTGCATCAAGCTGTGGCCTGTGCAAGCATTTCAGTTTAGCAAAATGGAGCTGCTTATTTCTTCTCTATGCCATCAGTGATAATACAGAACAAGACCAGATGTGAAATGAACTGCTGCTGTGTCCCAGAGGCAGACTCCAGACCCACATCATTGTTTTTTGTCGATGAGCCAGTATTGCTGGACTGAGTGATACCGTTGCCATTTACAGCAAAATAAGTTGGACTGAGCTTTGATGTACAATTCACACGACACCTTTGCAATCCAGGGCAACTGCAATTTATTTTAAGTTGCAAAGTTTTCAAAGAACTTAGTTTAAATGATCGTAGTATAAATGAACAATCTTCATCTATCACATTCTCTGGATTTTCATTTTTTCATAGATTTTGCATAAAAAAAAAAAAGTCTTCATAGTCTTCATTTCTCTTTCCCTGTATACTTGGCCCTTCTTCCTCACTCTGTGTTTATTCATAGCCACCAAGATTCCAAGTATGCCTTTCTGGATCAGTCCAGGGTTTTCTCATAAATATATCACACAAATAAAGCAATAATACAAAATGTTGCATATTCCAGGCAAAGCAGATGCAGGAAATTAAATCATTGAGAAAGAAAATCCTGGAAATAGAGGAAGGTTTTTACTATGTTTGTGGTACATTAGATCCACTTACTGGGTGAAGAATAGTTATCTGCTTCATGGAACTTTCAGTGACGCCTTGGGCAGCGTTTTTACATATGGATACCTACTGATCATCTTTCAAAGTCAGCTTGTTCAGACAAAACCAAAATTTAAATGGATAGATTGGCACTTGAATATGTAAAAAAGTGATTATTCTCTTACAGTCTTGTGCATTGGCTGTAGAATGGGTTTGGTGTTTAAGTTGATTGAGTAAAGCTAGTTTACCAGGAAATATCAACAGAATTACTATTTTGCTCCAACTGGTTCTTTTCTTCAGCATGAGCAACTCTGCAGCAAGTCTGCCCCATTTGTACTGCTCTTTGGTTAAACTACTCTTGGGAGGTTTCAGGCTGCTAGACTAAGAAGCTAATGGAAGCTTTTATATAAAAGTAACTGTATGGCATTTAGTTTTTATAGCTTATAAAGATATTCAGGAATATTTGCTTTCTTTTGTAGTAGTATTTGTTATTTTGGGAACCTTTGTTTTGTACAGAGCTGTCATAAACAGGCTCAGCAGCCAGTAAATCCATCGGGCCCTCCGCAGACTAGAAAAACATCTGCCTGTTCTGCTGTGCTCAGAACGGGCTCCAGAGATTTCCCTGATTCAGACAAAATGAGAAAATACACTTCTTTGACAAGCTTAAGTAACCCACTTCATAAAGCATAATTCGCTTCCAATCAAGTCTCCTCCCATTCCTATTCTATTACAGCCTCTATCTGATTTTTCAGTTGTATCTAGATACTAATTGGCTTGCTTTAGTTATGTTTAGTGTGGTTTTAAAGCTGTGGACCGGAACGTTGTCCTGGTGCCTGACTGTGAATCGCTTGTGAGACAGACCTGAACTTCCTGTTGTTTGTGCCGAAACTACTAAGGTTGTGTTTTTCTGTTTCACAAAAGCTGCTGAGCACAAAACCTCTCCAATATTCTAGCATATAGTGACAGGATATCATCACCCCAAATTTACTTCAAAGTAGAAAAAAAAAAAAGGTTGTCATTAATAACTTACTGTTCAGAAGAGCTGAGTAATAGCTTTTATGTTTTGCTTTGGTTCTAAACAGAGAACTTAGGGAGGAGCTACCCCTCTTTGTTGTCTGTTTGTTTGCTTTTTAGCCTTTCTTTTTTTTTTTAATTTATTGGAAGGGTAATTGTTTCTTGAATGAATTTTTATTTGTGTGTTTTTTTAATTTGGTTTCTTGAACTTTGAATAGGACGTGAGCATGGGAAGTATCGGTTTTCTGGCTGTGAGGCTGGGCGGGTCACTGCTGGCAGTAAAGACTTTTCTTAAAAAGCTACAGAAAAGAAAGCTTTGACTGTTCAGAACTATTTTAATGCACACAGTGTTCTTTACAGACTGGAAGTGATGAGTACGCCAAGTTACAAGTGCAGATTTCTAAGAACGCTTGGTACAAAATGATGTTGTTAACACTGGACTGCAAGAAGGTCTAAGAGTGGGTGCCTTTGGGGAATCTTGCTATAACAGCCATGAAAAAAAAAAAAGACAGACACTTCTTTGTTTTAACCATAGCCTTCTTATCAGTAGATTGCTGAGATAAAAGAGAAAGGTGACAAATTGAAGAATGAACTTGAGAGTGTTCTAGTGGGAAAACTTTATCTAGGCCCAATGAAAATTGTTGTTTAGTTTTTAAGCATTAGTTAAATAATGTTCTATGTCTGGCATTATTTCAACAATCAAGGAATTGAATATCCTTTACTACAGTTAAGTAAACTTGGAAAGTCAATCCCCTGGATAGCTGAAGATGTCAAATAAATATGTAATCATGCAATCTGATTGAGTTCTAATGCTGGTGAGCAAACGGCTCAAAGGCTTAGGGAGTACTGCTATTCACCACAGGCTTATTTTTGATGTGATACGGGCTGTGTTGCTAATCAGACGTTGTATGTTTCTGTCTTTCAGATTTACCACTGGATTACAGATTTACACGATTTTCCTCAAATAGCTCAGCAACTGCCGGGTACTACCCGGGCCCTCCGAGAGTGCTGCTGCCAAATGAGGAGTCAGTGACTATGAAATAGGTTGTCGGCTTTTTCCTTAAATAATCCTGTGGCCCTTACTTAAACTGCTATCAAATGCTAATTGGTGAAAGTGCTGTGTGATGCTTCATAAAATAGAATGATGGATTAAAGCAGACTCTTGTGTAGACTTGTGTTTCACTTGTTGCTCTAGTGCAGCCGGAGCAGGTGAGCAATGCATCCTCCTCTCTCAATCTCCTGACCACCACTACCTTTCCCAAAGTGTTAACGGCTTTTTCCGTGCACTGCCCAAAGCCTTCAAGAGAAACGTGCTAGTAATAACTCATCCCAAGTTACATTCTACATTTTCAAGGACATTTTTGGTATTATCCATATTTAAGGTGATGCTGTAAACCCCAGGAAAGGCATGAACCAGACCCTCAGCCGTATTTCATTAAGAGCTACCTTGGACAGCCCAGGTTATCACCACAGATCAGTGGTTTCCAGGCTCCGAGGAATTTATTCTCTCACTGAAACTGTTCTTGGAGATACAGAAAGACTGAGGTCCAAAGATTAAGATGCATCATACCCCAAAAGAGACTTCCATGGGATTTAGGCAGCTAAATGCAGACTGACAGTCCTGAAAGCCTTTGTCGCACGCTTCGTATTCCTGAAAGTGCCTAACCACTATTCAACAGTAAGGTTCCCTGTATGCCTTTTCCTTCTTTAGTCTTCAATACCTCAAGAGTCAGAGCTCTTCTGCAGAAGGCAGGAAACCTGTGTACAGTTCCCTTCCCAGCTTGAATGGATTCACACCCGCAATTCTTCCAGGAGTAGGAAGGACATAGCACCCAGCTATCTAGAGCCATCTTTGCTAAGTACAGCCTCAGCCTGGAAGAGAAGCAAGACTGAAGACATAAACTGAATATGTGCTTTCTCATCGGCTAATTTAGGCAAACGGGCATCCCATTCTCTGTGGATTCAGTTCCAAAGACCCGTTCTCCAGCACTTTTGACAGGGAGCCATCAGTATCTTAACGCAGGGTAGCAGATGCAAATTTGTTTAGTCAGCAGTTTTGTCACACCGGGATGACAGAATTGTGGATAAATGTCCCTCAAAGTTTAAAGAACAATAAACAGAAACTTTCTTTTCTTGTTTTCAAGAAAAAGAATTTACTTTCTTAGGCCTAGACAATTATCAGAATGGATTTAACTTATGTTAACACTTAACCTGTGTCACTATATTTTTGCAGCTTCACCAGTTAAAATACTTTGTGTCAGAGTCAGACACAGACACCATTCTACCTCATTTCAGAGACATCAGCTTTTGTTTCCGTACTTTTTTCCTACCTTTACATAGGATATTATTTTTACATTCTTGTGGTCCAATATACTTAGAAGTAATATGCAATGTTTCCAGTTTAACACATTACATTGTTTTTTTTGAAAGGGAAACAAAACAAATGAGGAAAATATTGAGAAAAAACTTTCTTTAAAACAAGGTGGGTGAGGAAGGAAAATGAGGTTGCCATTCTCCTCCTCATGGACTTAAGGCTGAAAATATTTGACTTAAGAAGGTAACAATAAGTAAGACCTGAGTTTATGTTGAAATTTTTTAATTAGAATCAATGTCTTGGGCAGCAAATCTGGCTCATGATGAGAGTATGATTTGTATTAACCAGAGAGATACACAGATTAAAATCTCAGATGTCTGATTACAGCATCATTTGAAATTCTAACCTGAATCAAATAATCCTCCCCAAATAATTTTTAACTAGGTTATGGTCCAAACCAATATTGTGTACCCTCATGCTTTTTTTTGTTCTGAATTTGGAACTGATCTTTGTAGGTAGGGCTTTTTTTTTGCCTTTTTTTTTATTTAAAGAAAATGAATTAGAATTGAATCATAAATTACAGTGAAAATCATCTAAGTCAGTCCTTGGTTCCTGGTGTCTCAGTGGAGAAGCAGTATTCGTTTATAATGGAAAGGTGACAGATTCCAAGGACAGCCTGAACACAAAGCTCTCCAGGATAAACACATATATGGACTTGCTCAACTGGGAGGTGACGGTACCCACTTCTGAGGAAGGCTGTCACCAGCCACTTGCACTTGCTGCTGGAAGAAGCAGCAGAGAAAGAAGTGGATAACAGAAGGCTACTGCAAGCATGACTCCTTCTGCCACCATGTGCTGCAGGAGGACTTAAGAAAAATAATTGAAGCATTTGCCCTAAAAACAGTGTTCTTGTGAAATCAGGACCTCATGACTTCTACTAAAAACATCTTCTTATTCAAGAATCTCTGAAAATTATACAGGTCTCACTACAAAGTGGATGTTGGCAATGGAGGAACTTTAGGAGGGCAGTCGGTGCTGATGGGAGATCTCTTGGAAATGGAGGTGGCGTGGAGACCAGGGAGAAGAAATACACATGGCAGAAAAGTGGTAGAGAGCTGGCCATATTTAACATGACACTGTAAAGCCACCATCTTTGCTTCTTCCTTTTTTCTCTCTCTTTTTTTTTTTACCTCTGGAAATTGCTGAGATTTCTTGGATTCTGTTGTGAGAGGCCATTGACAGAAAGGTCGCTGAAGTGCCTGCAAAACTATCTGGAATATTGGCAGGGAGACAAAGTTGTAAAGATTCATTAAAATCAGCGTGTCTGGTTATATAGCCCTGAAAGCCACGGTTTTGCTTAAAACTAGAGATGAATACCAAATTTCTTTTGGCGTCTGTTTTGGTATAAAGCACACGTGTCTGAGTTTTAAAATAAAGAGAAGTTATTTCTGAAAAAAATATGTGTTCTGTGAATTTACTTCATAGCTGGGCAGCGAAAAGAAACAAGAGAGACAAGGAGGTCATCACAAAGCAGTGCAAGGAGAGGCTCGTGCTACAGCCTCAACCAAAGCAAAACTTGACCCACTCAGGATAAAATATAAATCAACCAACCAAAAACTATTATGAATTGATACCTTTAATAAATTAATGCCTTTAATACCTATAGGGAAGTCAGCTTTGATGCAAAGCAGAGGTCACTGCAAGCGTTTCCTGAATAGGGCTTGTTCCTGGAAACCAAAGACTTCTTGATCCCCAGTGAGAAGTTAAATAACCAGCACAGAGAGCTTATCCGTGGTGGACACGGGGCAGGGCTGGACACAGGCCTTTCTGAGGCTGCTGCTTCTCCCAGCCTGTCTGAGTCCCAGGTGTGTGTGTGATACTACAGCAGCACTGGAGTGATTCCTAAGGGGATTCCTGGGAAGATTTGTCTGATGGTGGGCACCAGGAACCAGCACTCCCGAAACGGGTTGAAATCTGCATAAGGAGCGACCAGCCATTGTCCAGCCGGGCACGAGAGCCTACCCAGGGGAAAAAAAAATATCTATAAAATGGTGACACAGTAACATGAAAAGGGGGTGGTCGTGCCCAGATGTGCAGTGGGGAGATCTTCTGGGATGCAGAAGGGCACCAGGGCTCCAGGCGATGTGGCTGGACTGGCCCTCCCGTGTCCTAGGGCTTGAGATGCTGCTCCCCTGTCCCCTGCAATGACCCGCAGTGCTCTACATGTTCTCTGCCTTCAAGTAAATAACCTCTAGCCCTGCCCACGTTGCCTAGCATTATGTTTTATAGCAGCAGTTGGCTATAACAATTGAAAACAATACGACTGCTTCACTACAAGTGAAAACCACGCCTGCTACCTCCTCCTAGGCCACGTTTTAGCCAGCAGCTGCACAGGCTTTAGGGTTTTGAACAATCTTCATGACAGATCCTTTAGAACTTAAGGAGATATAACATACCTCACTGGCAAATTGGGGCTATACTCATGTAATGGCTATAATGGTGCAGCCACAGACATCTATTGTTAACTGCTCACGAAGCAGCCCTTCCAGCAGCCACGTAGCAGATCCAGAACCTCCCAGGGGAAAGGCTCAATCCCATTATAAATCCAGTTGCCTATAATTTTGTTTTTTGCAATCCTGAATAAGTGGAACATCAAACCCCCTTGGTGAGTCACAGGACAAGAAAAAAAAAATTTAAAAAAATTGGAGGTTTTGTTCTGAAAGCTTTCGATGCAAGAAGCAAATCCTGCTTTTCCGTAAGCATTATAAATAGAAATGCTTAACTTGAAAACAGCCTGGATTAGGGCCAAAATAAGATGGAATCCAGGAAGTTAAACAGACTCGGAGATTTCCAGCTCGAAAAGCTCGCCAGCATCTTTACAGGACAAACTGGGGATTCCTATCCGCGGGTCAATGGACTAGTACTCTAGCCAGAATGACCGACCCTTTTCTTGAATATAGGGCAAGGGTGTAAGGGAAATCTTTTCAGTACGAGGTGGGTACCCACAGCAGTTCTCTGGCAAGCATGGGAAGACCGCAGAGGTTTTGCAGCTGACCAGATGTCACAGTTCACAGAAGGGCAAACATCTGAAGCACTGCGTTTAACTTCTGCCCCCGCTGCAGCTAAACTGATTTAATCAGAACTGCGCTAAAAAACCCCTCACGCCTCCCACTCGTGCTGCCAGAGCTCGGACGTAGTTCCCTCACGCACGGTCGTAAAGGACTTTTAAATACTTGCACTGGGGTGAGAAACCATCGCAGCCACTTCAAAACGATGTTATGGCTTCCAGCCCCTTTTGGGAATCGGAGGGGGCGAGACGCGAAATGGCAGCAGCACAAACGGAACATCGCTCTGCACAGCACCCACCGCAGCTCCCGTGGCCTGCACAAAGCAGGTTCTGCCAGCCAGAAGAGTATTTCGAGTTTCCGTTGACTGCTAAATGTTGAACATAAAGGAATTAAACACTCCGTTTGGTTTCCTCTTACAAGGTTGAAGAACTTAAGTTCCTTTTAAGAGTGAAGAAAATCATAAATTATCTTACATTATATAATACTTCAGGAAAATGAGCCCATTAACATTAAGTAGACCTTCTTCTATCACAACACTAATGCAACTCTGAAAATTGTCACTCCATATGCCTAGTAAGGTTACATTTAAAAGATTATTTTTTAAAGCCTCCGCCACCTCTGAAGAATAAAAGTGCAGGTGAGTACAGCAACTCTTTTCTTGCCTTATCTCAAAGTAATACCTGAGAATTGCAGTTTTCTTACTACTCCATCCCCCGGGACCATTCCCAGGCTCACAATGGGAATTCAAATTGGTCATTCTAGATGCTGGGCAGTCTGCAAATTATATTAATCCAGGGAAAGATGATGCCATTGTAAATTTTGTGAAAAGTGACATGACGTTACAGACTTGAGAGATTTAAAAAATGTTTATCTTATACCAACAGAAGGCTTCAAAAATATCTCCTGCAGGGCTGCTGTTGAAGCAGCTGCAGCGGTGCTGGAGCCAGACAGCAGCAGTGAACTTCTCTGTCCCTGTTTTCTCCCTCAGAGCTGCCCAGAAAAATGGGTATGAGTGCCCACACATAGACACACATGAACAAGCAGCAATTAAAAGCTAGAATCCCATGACAGGGGAACCCAGAGATTAAAGGAATGAGAGAATTACCTGCATTTCATAGGACGTGTCATGTTTTTAGATCAATTAAATAAACTAAGCCCTCCTAGGCAGTATGCAGGGAAATCCCGAGATCAGTAGTCATAGTCATGGAAAATGGAGTATAGATGAAGCTCAAGGAGGATAAGGTTGAGGGTCATCATAAACTGACATTAATGGCTCAACAGGGCAATAAGTGGCTAGATGGCATAAGGAAACAGAGTTTACATATATTATAGTAAATAATAACTACCAAAATATTTCTATTATGTTGGCTTTTCCTCTTTTCTTTAACCTTTCTCCTGTTATTTTGCAGGATTTGGAAATACCTGGTACATTTCTGATATTAATCCATGCACAAAATTAGCAAAAAAAAAAAAAATAAAAATTGTAACCTGAAGACAATTACATGAATTTATGAAAATAGATTTGATAACTACCATTACTGTGATCATCATTAGGTAGATATCATTGAAGGTAACTGCAAAAGTGTTTGTATGTATGTATACACATTTGTGTACACATTCAGAAAGTGTTGCTGTGCGGAGAGCCCTGCCAGTGACTCGCGAATAGGGAGGTGTGTATGAGTGAACGATGGGGAGGTGGTTACCTCTGAAATACCCAACAGCAGCGCCTTCAAAAGCACGGGAACAGGATGATACCAAAAGCCCCACAACAGTACGCACAACCACCAATTACTGATGCAGACTAACACAACAACCTCACGAAGCCCCTAAAACTAGGAGTAGAGATGGAGCTGTCTCTGGGGGGTATGTATGACTACAAGCAGAACAACCAGTTGGTGGGGCACCATTGCTTCAGCATCAATTGAGCAGAATGGGTGGCTGCATGTGTAAGTATTATCTTTAAGTGGAAATTGATTTTTAATGCTGTGTTTGATCTAATACCCCACCTTTGAGCCTTGGCTTCAACTAGGATGCAGCAAATCAGAGTGAGGTGCTTTCAAAGAGAAATGGAGAGTCAGTTACAAGTTCAAATACAGTCTCTAAGTCGTACCTTTTTCATTTACACATCTCTAGTGTACGGAGGAAGAGAGAGGGAGTATGAAACACAAGAACTAGGGGTGGGGATAAGTAAGTAACTTGTAATTATTTTCATGAATTCCAGCAGTTGTTTAATTGTCTGCTTGGGTTTCCACATATCAAGTGACTCCATAAAATAGGTGGATTTAAGCCTTATTGCAAATGGAAAACATGATTGCAACATATCTGGCATCCAGAGAGGGAGACTGTGGCAATCGTCTCTTGGGGAGCACTGAAAAAGTCCGTCTTTAGAAGGTTTCTCTCATGGTTTGTGGTCCCCAGAGGATACTGCTCAGTTTATAACATTGCAGGAATTTGGAAGGAAAGAAGTTGTCGTGTTGAGAAAGGTCACACGTTTGAGAACATAAAGTAACAACCAATGCAGCTGAACAAAAAGCCACATGATGCTGGATGTCCCCGCACTCCAACCTGTTCTGATCATCATCAGAGAAAAGAAAGGGTAAGGCTAATGAAGGAGCAGGCCAGCTAGGCAACCAGACGGCTGCCAGAAGGAGACAAACCTAAACCCAGTTGATGTCTATGGTGTCTACAGTACTGTAAAAGCAATTAAAACGATACTGTCCTACTGCTGTCATAACGGATTCTGCTGTTGAAAGGCACAGACCAGATGATACACGTAATTTTTTATTGAATCCAGATCCTTTTTGGTGTTTCACAGGAGGCACCTGCGTACCTGCTTTATGGCTGCTGTCTTCCTGACCGTGTCTGAGGACCATGAATCTGTCTCCACTCCCCACTGTTTTACCTCTCTCCTTGCTGAGGTTACTGATGCTGCAGCTTCCCATTCCCTAAGAAATCTGCAGGAATTTTTTCTCATCTGACTTTCTGTCTGCTGGCCTCGGGCTAAACCAGGCTGAACACATGGTGAGAGCAAGAAAGAGGGAAAGAAAGGAAATGTAAAGCAGCGAAAGATGTTCCAGTTACATACAAAGAAGAGCTGTTTAGGAAACATGTCTAGTGCTTTCCCCTTCCAGCTACCCTACTGGTACTTTGGCTACCACAACCTAGAAGAATAAAACTCCATCTGTGGGGAAGAGAGAAGCATTTCCAGCCGGTAGATACAAAAGCAGACAAAGGAGGGAAGAAGCATTTGTTGAACTAATGCATCCTTCCAGTCCCAGAGATGTACCTGGCACCTGACAGACCCATAGGAGACAACTGGCTAGATCTTCCTCTGCGAGCAATCGCTTTGCGCCACCCTAAATGTGCCCCAGCCAGAAAGGAACCCAAAGAGCTTAGACAAGATTTCCAGATTTCCAGCCTTTTTCTACTTCTCAGGGCTGATTTCAGGCCACTCCTTTTCATTACCTACTGTTGGAGCTGCAACTATTTCTGCCCGTTGCCTGCACGGTGAGCCAGAGCCCCAAATCCCCAAGTAGTAAATGCTATGAATCATGCAACACTCATAAAGTTGAAGGACGTAGTAGGAACAACAACAAAGTTAGGACACTGTGTGGTCCACACCCCGTCTGGAAAAGAGGAGATAGCCAACTTTCCCCCATACGAGACTGGAATTGGGATAAGTCTTGAAAATTAGAGGAGTTGCCTTCATGTGGCACTAATAAAGTCTGAGGGGAAGAGCTGGGCAGAGCAGCCCAGGGCAAGGAGAGCAGAGTGAACATTATGCAAAGTATCTAGATTTGCAGTTCTGCAGTTCAGCTGCAAGAAAAGACTGCCCAAATGGTTTTGTCCTACAGATTTCAGCTCACAGCACTAAGATCAGAAATCAAGACAGCTGGGCATAAAAGACAAAGGGAACACAAGGGTTACAATCATAAGAAAATCAATTGTTTTGGATAATTAGTGAAAGAATCTGGAGAATTCTGTATTTTTCTCTCGTTTGAAGAGTTTTGTCGCTGACTGACAAAAGTAGATGTTCCTCCTCTTACACAGAAATTAGAGACCAAACAGATCACACAGAGAATAGGAGTTCAGTGACAGGGAGTTAGTTAAAAGAAAAACAACAACAACAACAACAACAACAAAAAAAACCCCACAAACAAACAAAAAAACACAGAGGAAAAATAAAAGGAGAAAAAAATGCTGTTGCAAAGACTGGGCATGAAGAAAGAAAAGAATAGTCAAGGCTGCATATGTGGAACAGACTGAATGACATACAGCTTCCCTCTCGAGGCCAACATCTTCAGTCATTAAAAAAAAAAAGGAAACATCCCCCCGTTTTCACAATTGAGAACCAAAGGCTTTAAAATGTATGAAGCATCAGCAGATACTTTGTGTCTCCTCCAGAAAGGATGAGCTTCATGCAGCCCTGCTGCCTCCCTTCCTCACTGCCCTAGCACAGCAACAGGGGCTCGCTCTCTCTTCACATCCTCATGACCCAGCTTTCGATGCAGCAAGAAAATAAAGTGCATTTCCCTTCCCTGCAAGCCAGATGACCACAGGGCCTTCTTGGAAATCTTCCCTTCCCAAACATCACTTACTATAAGGGGGGGAAAAGGACAGATGTTCTCAAGATCTCATAACCAAGAGCTGTCTGCTCACAATGTCTCTGATGCAGCAGTTTCAAGACATGCACTGTATACTTTGGTGTCTAAGACAGTGACTTCTATGTGTGTGACCTAAAAAAATTGTGGTTATTGGAAAAGGGCAACATTTCCCACATACATTTGGCTCAGTCACACAGAGACCAGACATTTCATGTTCCTGGTAATGTTGCTTGCCGCAAAAGCCAAGGAAAAATAAAGAGCATCTGACGTAGAACAGCTTCTGACCAGAACAGTTTTCATACAATTTCCATGGAACATGCTCTGCACAACCTGGCCAAGTCAATGGTCTTTAGCTCCAAAAGGTAAATTTAGCTTGTCTCCTAAATCCATTCTGAAGCAATGCCACCAGAAAGGTCAGAGTGCTGTATGTTACAGTGACACATGATGTAATTTGAGGGAATGAGAGATACAAAATTATTAATCTCAGTGGGACCTTTTCAACAAAAATAGAAGAAAGGATTCTGATACTTGGGAGCAGAGAGGGAGTGGAAGGTTTCAGGGACAGAAGCACCAAGGGAGTGGAAATTGTATGATGGCATGTTACTGAGTCAGTCATTTAAACCAACTTTAGGGTTAGTGGCAAGAACAGGTAGCTGAGGGACTTGATTCATCACATCCTGAAGAAGACACCTAAAACAGATCGGATGAACTCTGCCCTGGAAGTATTTAATTTTCTCTGCAGTTATACACAGAGTCTAACGTGACTAGATCAGAGGCAGTTATCAGCCAAGTATAGAACAAAAGTCTGTGACACGTTTAGAGGTTAGATGGATCCCACCCAGACTTTCTGCCCCAGACTGACATTGTTTCATTTTTCAATTGTTTTCTTTTTGCTGTCATCAGCAACAAATTGACTGGCACGCAGCAAGGCTAGCAAATCACAGAGAGAAGCTCAGCCTTAGCGAGGGAGGTTATACCCATCGCTAAAGAGGTGAAGGGCATTGGAAGATCAAAGACGAGCCACAATCCTGCCTGTGCAAGTAGCATTTTGAACATCATCATACAAAACAGGACTGGAAAGAACCATGACAGGTCATCTGGCCCACCCTTTGCTCTAAGGCAAGATCCATCAGACTTTCTAGCCCTGAACTGTTCTTGTCAAGTATGTGTCCAACCTGTACTTAAGAAGCCTCCAGGGACAAAGGTACTGTTCGTTTCTGCTTTATTTACCCTTATGCATACTTTACAGATACTTTTTTTTTCTATTAAGCCTAAATTTCTCTTACTGCAACTTACGTGCTGTTCTCAGAGGATGTGGATAAGAGATTATTATCTTTTCAGCAGCTTTTAAGTAGCTGAAGGCTGTTACGCATCTTCCTCCAGTCTTCTCATCGGTAGGCTATTTTTTTTCAATCTCTCCATACACATGGTGCTTGCTAAACCCGGGATCATGCTTGTTTCAAAATTAGCTGTGGCAATGCTGAAATTAACCTGGAAAGGACACATCTTGCCTCTCTTAGATATCTCCGAATGGTCCTATACACTTCAGCTTGTTTAATTAGCCCGACAAGCACGCTGTGAGTTATTGGGAAGTAAAACGAGCCCCGTGTCACACAGAGGGACGTAAGGCAGAGAGGGTTTGTGGCTCTCCACTCTGGGCATGTCTCTCCACCAAACCCCAACTGCACAGCAGGGCAAGACCCGGGCAGAGCCCAGCTCGTCCTCCGTGAGACAGAAGGGCAGTGCAGAGGCTGCAGGGGAGCTGCAGTGTGC
>JAHREE010000280.1:2145551-2212205 GCA_033628505.1 Tringa tobata
CCAGCACAGTCTCCCTGGCTCTCCCCCTTCCTCCTCCCCTCCCGCCCCTCTCCTCTTGCCAGTACAGTCAGCACTGCTGCTTATTAGGCACCCTTGCAATTATTTGAAATCTCAAGCAAAATTGCTGTCGGTGTGATCCCCTTGCCTTGTGTCAGCTGCTGGAGGGGAAAGATGCATGAGGGAGGAGCTTTCTTCAAAGTGTGCAGGTTTTTCTTTAGGGCGAATTGCTCAGAAGGTGTTTTGTCTGGAGTATTCACACAGAAATGATTTGGAAGCGACCTAAACGATAATTGGGGTTTTTTTTAAGTCTAGATGGAATCATATTTGCTAGAGAGCATCCTGAATTATAGTGTCTCATGGATTCGTTTTCTAACTCTCTCTTTGACATCCATCTGCCGTAGGATATTTCAAAGATGGTTTGGCTGCCACTGAGACCTGGAGATCTGATGCCACAATGAGGACTCACACACGGGGAGCCCCAAGTGTGTTTTTCATACAGGCAGTCTGCTTCGCCTTTGCCTACGGCGCCAGGGAGGAGGCCATGCTTCCTTTTGTCAATGCCAACTACGACAGCTACCCCATGCTCTACTTCTCCAAGGGGGACGTGGAGGCCCTGCGTCTCCAGGCTGCCACCACGCACCAGCACGTGGCGGCTCGGCTGATTGAGGCCGTGCAAACCATGCTGTCGAATCCCCTGGAGTACCTCCCGCCCTGGGACCCGAAGGAGTTCAGCGCTCGGTGGAATGAAATTTATGGCAACAACCTCGGGGCCCTGGCGATGTTCTGCGTGCTCTACCCCGAAAACATCGAGGCTGTCAACATGGCCAAGGATTACATGGAGAGGATGGCGGCTCAGCCTAGTTGGTAGATTTTTGTCTTTCTGTTTTTTTTTAAAAGTTGTTCTTAAAGTTGTTTGCACTTGGTGGAATGAGTGGATGAGTGAATTGCTTAAATTATTTCATTTGTTCTAACGTTCACTTTAACAGCAACTAACTTGCTGAAAGCATTTACCCTCATCTGGACCAGCAGTGACACACACAGCTTTTCACCTTCCCTGGACTTACCCAGTTGCAAGTTAATGCTTCATGTGCCATCCTAATTGCTGTAAAGTAAAAAACAAACAAACAAAAAAAAGTGATGGGGTACTACTCCCCTCTGTCACAGCTGCCGTGATGGCAACAGCTCAGAAGAAGCCCAGGTCAGTTTTCAAGTCAGCACAGGAAGAAGCATTAACTGTTCAAGCAGTATTCATTGCTCAAACTACTATTCCTTACCTTCTTTGGGTTAAGACCAACTAGTAGTGTCCTATAAACAGCATCCATCCATGGACCATCATTGGAATTTTGCTGGGTTTGAGCTAGCATAACTTGGGATCCATATCCTCCTGATGGGCATGATTTAAAAGGCATTACAGTGTTGGGGGTCCCCTATACCAAGTATTAAAGTGGTGCATGCCACAGAAATACGGGAACTAGAACAAAAGAAGTGGTGAGAGAGAGAAGGGATGTGCTGGGCTTAAGTTGCTTGCATGCCACAGAAGAGAGGGCAGATGGGAATTGGGAAGAAAAACATTGGCACAACAGGATGGTGGTAATTTCCAAAATCTTCCACTGAAGCATAGTGATACAGAGCTGCAGCCTTACTTAGCTCCAGAGACAGTCTGTGTTTCTCCTGGCACGCTGGCAGAGGGATAGAGCCGTACAGAGGTGAATGCAAGGATGTGTAACCATCTCCAACAGGACCTACAGACTGCCCCAAACTCAACACCACCCTCCCGAGTTTCATTGTTTGCACTTTCTTATCTTGTTGTGGGTAGCGTAAATGCATAGTTACATGGCCATTTGTTTTAATGCAATAAGAAAGAGGAGCAAGTAGTATTTTGAGTAGTGGAACGTATTTGTGTCTTTCTCAGTTTCCTACATCTCGCTCACTGTCTCAATAACCTCATTTCAGTTCCTCGTGTCCTGTGATTCCTGCTCTGGATTACTTGTGGTTTCTCTGTCCCTTGCCATAATGCTCCCCTTTGTCCCAGCTGACCAGATACCAATCAGAACTGAGCAGATACCCTGTTTCCACTTGGCTTTGATGATATTTACCTCCCCCAAACAACTGTTTTTCTCAAGCAAGTATCTTGTGTTACCTTAGTGAAAGAGAAGCCATGCTTTTCCCATCTTTTTCTTCTGATGTAGACGTGTCATTTAGCAAACAAACAAGGTTTAATCGAGGTTCTCTGCTTTGTAAAATAAGCATATTGCATGTGCTTAGTAGAGGAAGTACAGAAGGTGAAAATCATAAACATAGGTGATTAGGGCTGGGGTAAGCTGCCCTTTCTACAGCCTCCAACTGGCCAGCTTTTCAAATGCTGTCACAGAAACATGGATCTGGTTTCCATTTTTGTTTTTCCCCTAAGAACTTATGGCTGAATGCTGTCAACGTGGAGTTCACGCTGTAACTGTGATGGCAGTAATACAGACCCCTCTCCCTTGTCCAACAGTAGTTTTAAGGAAGCTGTAGGAATGTCACATCTCTGAGGCATGTACTGCTCTGTCTGGCTTCGCTCAAGTAGGTCAAGCAGCTGAAGGAGTGGCCAGACAGATGATGTAAATCTGTTTTTCCAAAGAAACTCAACTAAAAAGTAACATAACACGTGTTACTGCACACACTTCTCCATTTAGGATAAGACCAGGAGAATAAACATGGTAAATAGGAGGGCTGTGTCCTAAGCACTGCTAGCAGGCGTTTAGATGTTACGGCATGTAAAGCACTGCGTAAGACTGTACATGAACTGTTCTGGCAATGTCACAGTAATGGAGTTTAAAAAGGAAGCTGTCCGGTCTATTTAGGCATTTAGTTTTCCTTGGACTTTGGGGAAAATATGATTCTCGGTGATATATTACAAATGTTATCCTTGTTAAATAATTTGAAGGCACACGTGTTTTGACAGGAGAGTGGAAAGAAGGAGTGGGTTTGATGTTGCCCAAGTTTGAAGCCTTGAATGTTAGGAGACTTACCTGCCAAAACTCCCTCTGTCATCAGTAAAGAAGGCTTGTCCAGAGAGAGATCAGTAAGATGAGTAAATCAGAGGAACTTTTCTCTCCCTAGACTTCCTCTGTAATGTAGGTGCCCAAACTGCCATGAAAATTGCCTGAAAAATGTCTTTTTATCACTGACAGATTCATCAACGTGTGTGGGAAAGTTAAGTCTGGCGGTCATATAGATTCCTTGCTGGCAGCTTGATTCTTTCAACAGTATAATCTGGATTTCTTTAGACTTCTGCTGACATAGCATTGACTCTAAAATAGATGTAGAATTAAAAAAAATAATAATCCAGTTAGATTAATTTCCTCTAATTTTTGTGGCAATATTAAATAAGGCTTAAGCCTTACCAGAAAATGAAAGTGTATTGTGGTAGTGTGTGCAGTAGTTGGATAAAATAAATGTAGTTTAAAATGTCACTGGATATTTGTCCCAGAATGCCAGGAAATTAAGGAGACTGACATTTTAAATTTTATCTTTACATTAACGAGATTCCTCAATGGTCCAAATATGGTGCACTATCTCAGGAGATGGTTATGAGAAAGTCTGCTGGAAATTGATACATGCATGGAAGAAACATGTAATTAAGCACTTTTGTCTTTTCTCATCTATCACAGTAGTCATTTTATATCACATAATAAAGTACACCCTTAATTGAGTTCCTATTCATGTAGGCTAACAGAGCTTGAGCTGTTTGTCATAACAATGGATGTTGATAGGCACGCTGCTAATAACAGAGCATCCGTAATTGCTACATCCTGGAGTAGGTTTACATTTTAAAATAAACAAAAGAGCAATGGCTAATAGCTAACTGTAACAATCACCCAAAATCATGTGGGAACAAATGTTTTGGAGACTAGCAAAAGCAAGGAAACACAGTGCGTTAATATTTTGATAAAAATAGATCAATGGTTTTGCCTGTAAAAATTAAAAGCTGGTGTTAAATAACTTGCTACGTTTTCCTGGGATTTGGTATCTAGGTGCTGCCTAAAATCTTAGGGAGAGTTTGTCCTTGAATGTAAGCCGTGTTATCTTATTTTACAGAGAACAGAGGATATAGATGCGTTTTCTGGCATTTTATCTCCGACTGTCCCCTGGAGCACTCCCTACCAGAAGTGGGTTTTTGGCCGCGGGAGTCTGTACTCCTGATTCTTTCCATATGCTGCCTCGGCCCCTTCCCGCACCGAGTGGAGTGATGTAATCAGAGTCACACATTGTGCAGAAATAAGAGTCCAGTCAGACCCTGTGTTTTGGACAAAGCAGTGAAAAACCCTCTTCTTTACTAAGCCTGCCTTATAAACAGATGCCTTAGAAATTAAAAAATTCTGCACCCTTCTTACAGCAGGAGAGACAGACAGGAGAGGTCTGCAACTGATGGACAAGAGATTTCTGTACCTCCTTTTATTTTTTTTTTATTTTTTTTTTGTTGGCACATAGTTGGTGCGCCATTTCTAAAGACAAGTATGTTACCAATGTGCAGTAAGGTGTGGGATTTGACAGTAACCCTGGCTCTGTGGCTTTCATAGGGGAGATAATTACTGTCGAGCACATGCAAACATTCCAAGGAAATAGCAGCAAGTAAGGAGAAGCTAACGGGAGGCTTCAGCATGACAAATCTTTGAGCTCCCTCCTATTTCTTATTAACCAGAAATTCTATACCCTTCTGTTACTCCCTATTTATTAAAAGTATTGGAGCATGCTATAGGACCATTGCTGTTAGTATCCAGATAGTGCTTGGTGTTGAACAATATGGATTACGAAGTAAAAATACACGAATAATTAAATATGTAGATAAATGTACAACTAAAATAAGTTCACATGTGCCGAGTTGAAATAACGTGCATCTCTGTGCTGATGCCACAAATTTAGAACATCTGTTTGACTCCCAATAACCAACAAGCAGTCACATTTAAAGAAAACTTAGGAGGGTTTTACAAGACTGCAGCATAGAAGTTAGTATAAAAGAAGCTTGGGGGACGCTGATATAGTCTCTTACAGGGAGGAAGAAAAAGCAAAACAAGGGTAGGAGGATGATTTTGGTATCTGGAATATATATTGTGTTAGTGAAATATCAAACCCTTACACTGTTTTTTATCTTTTTCATATGTAGCATTTAAAAACAGAAATTGTGTATGACTGAAATTAAATGGCTAGCTAGATTTCTAAGGGTTTCTTTTATAACTTCTTTTTTAATTGATGGGATCTCTGGGGGATAAATTGGTGCTGAAGTTCTGTGGTGGCTACAGGGATCTCACTGTGTGGCATGCCTGGTATAAAAATTTGCTACAAGAAGAGCTAGCGTAAATCTGTTGAAATAATAACATAACTAAATTTCTGTGTCCGCTTAATAAGGCACTGAGAACTACTAAAACAGACTCAGTTCTTGTTTATTAATGTGTCAACACAGAAGGATCATGATTGATACTAAGAGCGAGCCCAGTGTGAATGGACTCTTTTGTGAAAAGCCAAAACCAAGAGAAGAGGATCTGAAAGAAGCTTTAGAAGCAGCAGAATGATGATTGTAAACCTATGGGGAAACAGAGAGAAAGAGGATAGAAAGTAGATGAACATTTCCAAAGGAGTAAAGTTTTAGTTCCCTCCTCAACACCTAAGCAATACAATCCTACTTTACTTTTATAGAAAGCTCTTAAAACTTCTGAAAAATGTTGTCTATATGTTGCCTTTTTTTTCCATATTGATATGAATGTAGCCCTTTACATGTAACCACTCCTTTCCCTGTCTTCCTCTGAACTGAGCTGCAATGAACACAAGCATGTCTGGCTGCTGCTGAAACACGACTGGTAAAGAGATGGGGCAAACTTGTCATGTTTTACCTTAGACACCGGAAATATAAATCATCAATGTTTCAAGGACTTTCTTTATTCTTAACATTTTTGTTGTTGCAAATGACGGAGCACTTAGGTTGTGCAGATAATGGGGTTTTTGTTTTGGCAGCCAACCAGAAAAATGTGGAAAGGGTGAAAGCTGAGAGGTTGTTTTGGATGAAACAATTTTTTTTGAGGATTTTTCTTTTTGCTTTCCAAAACAAAAATGGGAAGATATTGTTCTGCTCATGAAGAAAATATTGCTTTTAAGCAAAAGAAAATATTTTGGAGGTTTTGTAAGAAAAATACTGAAAATTGAGTCTAGTTTATAAAATAAATGTTGGTGGTCCCATTCCACTTCATAGGTATACTCCCTCTTGGTATGTATACTCCCTCTGGCCACAGAAGAATATTTCTTTCCTTTGCCTGACGGGAGGTTTAAAGCTGTATCTCCTTCCCCTCAAAGTGGGTCAGAACAATAGCAAGAGTCTGTGGAGTTCCAGGGCATTGTCAGTGCCATTGGCACTGGGAAGACTGTGCGATTATGCAATCAGTTTCGGGATCAAGAAGTCAGTTGGCCCTGTTACGTGCCACATTTGCATCCATGCTTGACATTTAATGTGCATTAAACTCAACCACGCTATTAGCTACCTACCAAGTCTAAGTTAGATTGCATCAAAACGCTCTAGAGGGTTGCCCTTGAACTAGTTTTCACTTGAAAGCCTTTAGAAAAGAGCCTTGACTCATCTCCTCTGCGTCCCTCTAGTGAGAGTGAGGGGTTCAGTGCTGAGGAGGGAGCACTGGCAAACTTCCTTCAGCCATTAGCTTCACCTGCCCTCAACCTTCAAGAGTTGTTCTGCAGTAAGTAATTTGTCATGGGAAAGTTTGGAGCTTTAAACTTCAGGATGTGGATTATTTGTGTAATATATGTGTCAGGATGCGCTTAATGCTTCATTTTGCATGCAGTGATGCCATATTACTTGTTGACACAGAGGCTAGAAATCAGATCTCACACTGCCTGGAAGGGTATTCTGTTTCTCAAGCTTGAGAGTATTGTTTTCCTATTTACTTCAATTTGGTTTTAAGAAATGGCTACAAAGCGAAGGAAAGGCAATTCTAAACATCCCACAGACCGTGATCAGGGAACTCAATCAGGAGATTTTGATTCAAATCCTGCCTTGAACTGCAGACAGTGAATTTTCCCTCTTGCCTTATACTTGTTAGAGAAATGCTAATATTTCTGGTTTCAGTAGGGAAGTAATTAGTAGAAAGAAATGAGGGAAAGATACAGAAAACCATTTCTACTGGGAGAAGAGACATTAGTAGCATTAGAATGTTGTCAAGAAATGGAGAGGTTCTGGTAATCTTACCACGTTTTTTTCTGGTTTTTATGTTGATTTTTACATCCCATCCAAAATTTTATACAATTAGTTTACTTATTTAGAGCATGGAATCACATTTAGTTAGTGAATGTGGTACGTACGCTCTCAGCCTTGGCAAACGCAGTGCATGCATGATGGTTGACATCATAAATTGATGACTGAAGAACTGGATCTTAACCCCCTCTTCAGACTCATAGTTCCCTGTAGAAGGTGGCAAATCTAAAAGAGAAAACCATGTTGCACCATGCTGAAATTCTCATTGCATGTAAGAAAACCATACTACTTACCCATAGTACCAACCTTATCCATGATCTCTTTATTTCTCCAGTTCCTTCATGGAGGATTTATATCAAACTGTAAATGTTTAAAATAAAATATTTTATATGACAAGAACACCGCAGGCATGTATTTGTCTGTGCCATTCACAGAATTTGTCCAGACAGCAATTCTTTGTGCAGAATGATGCCTATGTCTTTGGATGTTCATGGAATTTGATCATTAGGCAGCAAACCCATTCAGCACTCTTTGCTCTTTTATAAACTTCTCAAGTTTCCAGGTAGGCGCCACTTTCATATACAGGTAAAGGCATTTAAGTGTAAAAATAATATTTATTTTTTTTTACTGTCTGTAAGGATGCATTTATGATTTAGCTGTTATTTTAAAATATGTTCTAGAATTTTTTAAACAGTTGCCTTTGCTAAGTGTGCTTCTGTTTGTAAGTAACTAGATGCTCTACGCTAACGAATCCATTATAGATATTTTTATTTACTTTGGATTCTTTTTTTTCTAATATCTGATACCTTTAAAAGGCTGAAGAGGCTAATGCAACATTGAGGTAAAGTTTACTTGCTGTCTTCAGACACAGTTAATTGCTAAGCTGAGGTTCATACTATCTGATGTTAAGTTTTACTTCTGAGATGCTTAGAAAATAGCTGTTTTCCAGTGCAAAACATCTGCATGTTTTTACCTATCTTTATTTGTACACAACTTTACTATTTCAAAGCAGAAAAGTTAATAGATAGTCCTGAAAACTCTTTTTTCACATAATATTTTCAGTGCAGGCCTATGGTAGCAGGCTTTCCCACGGTTTATCAGCCAGGCTGTTTACCAAATCTGACACTGGAGATCCATTTGAAAAATGACAGTGTAATTTAGATACAAAAAGCATTTAATGCTTGCTACTTGACCATTCTTCTTGTGAATCACGTTCCACATTGTTTGGTGTATATTGCTTGGCTCCACTGAAATTCAGTTAATGGAGGTGCACTGATTTATATCAGCTATAGAGTTATTACTTCAAGAGAGCTTTGTTTTAAGAACAGATGTTGACTCTGGTTATGTATGTTTAAAAATGAGGGTCTTTAAATTATCGTCTTTAATTTTCTGTATTGCTTGTGTGCATCTCCTCTGTTAAATTCTATATAAGACTTAATATACAGAATTGCAATTTGAGGGAAGTTATGACAGAATTACTTTGTGGTCTTTTTTTGATGAAATCAGCAACCTATAGTCATAACTGATTGATTTAGCACTTTCCATGTAGAAGAGTGTTTTCTACGTTATCACAAGTGATGGTGCTGCAGAGACAAATACATGCTCTTATGCTATAGAATTTGATGAAGTATTGCATTCAAAACCAAACATAAAGTTAGCGTATATCTTAACAATGAAAGTTATAATAAATCAGTTGCACTGACAAATCCCATTTAAGATGAACTCAGGTAAAGGTCATTATATAGCTTTAAGCACATTCTAATTAGCAATTTGTATGTTTTTATACACCATATGGTTTATAAATGAACTTACAGTGTTATACTGAACTTTTAATTAAATATTTTAAATTAACTCTAATTCTTCCATTGTTCCTTTCTTCCTCCCCTAATGTATTGGTTAGTCTCAATAACTTTGTAATTGTTCCAGACAGAAGCATTTAAAGTGGTATTTGCTGTACCTGTTTGATTTCTGAATGTGCTACGGTTAAGTGTAAAGCCAAATTAAAACTACTATGGAAATTGGGATTCATGATGTAGCTAGTCAATGGTATGTTCATGTGTCAAAGGATTTTGAATGGCAGGTGCCAGTGCTGCATATAACTGGCATAGAATGCACCTTCATTTTACACATAGGGCTAAAAACATTTTAAGAGCTTTTTCAATGATCACAAAAGATGAAAAAGCAGAAATAGAGATGCAGAGAATTAATTGAGGTTGACAAATAACCAGTTAACTCAGATTTTCAATTTTTGTGCCTCAGTGACGCAGTATAAATAAATCTGGAGAGTCAGAAGAGTTGCTTTTCCAGTTCAGCTATGTTTTCTTCCAGTTTATCTGGAAATGTGGAAAAAAATGAATGTCTAGGAAAAGCATGTAAATAGTTTGGCTTACAGGTCTGTAATTTTTTGCACAGCAATTAAGTGAAAATGTAAGTAAGAGGTTTCACTATACCTGGCTAGGAATTTTCACTGGTAAGTCTAGAGTTTGAACCATGAAGAAAATGACATACGACTGTTCCCAGCGTTGACTACAGAGAATAACATGTGGATGTGGAGAAGATGAGTAGTGAATTTCTAGAACTTTTTTTCCTCATGCTTTGACAGTTGTTCGTTACTGCACTTACAGCTATCTGTCTTAATATTGTTCACAACCATTTTCTGTCAATGCCTGTGTGTTAAGGAAAGTTCTGCAAACAAAATAATCTAGTCCTGATTTGGAAGTGGAAAAAAAAGGCCAAATCCTACTGCCCAATGCTGAATGCATTCATGTATTTAATATAAAATTGGTGAGATAAAGATTTCATTTTTTAAAAAGGAAAAATGAATGTATAACTTCACTCAAAAGAAGTTGGGATTGAAGCTGGAAGGTGCACATCTTCTGGAGCACAACACAATTTCCAGTAATTGCAGTAGGACCCACTCTCATCTCAACAATTTAAACTTTAAACAACAATTTACAATTTCTTTCTGCAAAGAAAGAGACAGAGAACAACCATGAAAGCAACTGATGATTGTTCAGTTTATCAAAGATTTTTTTTCACGATTTATTCCTTCACATTTCCTTTTCTGTAGAACCATGGCCTGAAAGTGCTGTCAGTACTACAAAACCGAAGTCTTTGATACACAATATATGCTTGGTTTAAGAGAAATATTTGTCCTATGCTACCTCCACCTCAATTATGACTTTTCTTGATACAAATTTACTATTTTGCTAAGTTCAGTGTAATCATTGGGTACAAGCAGGTAGTTCCTAAAAAATAATTTTGAGTAGTGGCATCATTTAACCTCTGTTTTATGCTAAATACTGAGGGTGGGTGTGTGGGGGCTATTATGTATGTTAATTTGAACTGTAGTCATGAAAGTAAATTTCATCATCTCTGCCTCTACTTCTATCCTTGATTGCATTTGGGAAATAAAGAAAAAGCATGGTGAGTTATTTTATTATACGTGCTTTAAAGACAACTTCACTCCTATAGCCACCATTCAGGAATTTATCAACATTTGACTCCTTTGGAAAAAAAAAAAAGGTTGTCGCAGGTTTTTGGAGGAATGTAAACTGTGGCATTACACTTTCTGACAAAAATGATATGAATCTTTCTTCAGAAAAATAGATTCCATTTCTGTACAATCAATATTCTGCATATATGTTTCTCCTAGCAAAGCAGAGAATATCACAGGCACTGGTTTAATATATAACAACTTAATATTTCTAATAAAATTAATGAGCTTTGAAGGTTAACGTTGTCCATACTTAGGAAGAAAAAAATGGTCTCAGAGACTTGGTAAACAGCTTACTACTGTTTTAAAATTTAGCATGAATTGTCTAGCTTCAGAGACGTTAAGTCGTACACACCTCACAGTACAGTAATGGAGAAAAATAAGTAGGTGAAACTCAATTAATTGGCATCTTTCTTTATTGACAGGCTAGTGAAGGATGCCCCATGGGATGAGGTCCCTCTTGCTCACTCCTTGGTTGGTTTTGCCACTGCGTATGACTTCTTGTACAGCTATCTTAGCAAGACTCAACAGGAGAGATTTCTTGAGGTAATTGCCAATGCCTCGGGATATATGTACGAAACATCATACAGACGTGGATGGGGCTTCCAGTACCTCCACAACCACCAGCCTACCAACTGTGTGGCCCTGCTGGCTGGAAGCCTGGTTCTGATGAATCAAGGTATGTGCTAAACCATAGGAATGTTTTTTCTGAAGTGTATCAACTCAATCAGCCATTTATGCAGCAAAGTTCAGGAATGGATAGAAAGGCATCTGGGAGTACAGCAGTACTGGGTTTGCTCTTTTGCTGCTTAGAAAAAATTAACTTACTGAATAGAACAAAAGTCTGTGGGCAGATGTACAAGGTGTCATGTATGTGCCATATGTACCTGTGTATGTAAATTCAGTTATCTAAGTGATTCTGAAATTCTTACCGAACTATAAGAATTAAAAATCCCCTTGTGTATAGTCTGTCCAGCCCAGATTTGCAGGCAGGGTCTTTCAGGGTAGATGATCAGTAAAGAGCGATGCACTCAGTCTCTTTACACAATGCATTGAGAAGGTCAGATTCAGAAACACCCCGCGCTCCGAGCTGGGAGCTAGACAACAGGATAATCTGGAATTTCATCTGGGGCTTCTGTCCTGTCTCCCTGAGAGCGCTGCGAAGGTATAACTTTATCCACCCAAGGCCACAGCTCAGGATCTTTCTTTCCAGCATCCTTTCCTATGGAGATGAGCAGGGCTTTACCTTTTTTCCTCTAAACTGTGCCCTTGTACCCCGCAACAAGTTCTCCAAGCCTCTGTTGTTGCAGAAAGCTGGCAGTTTGCGAGATGACCCTGCTTTTTGTTAGAATATAGACCATAATTATGCTTTGTGCCACACAATGGTAGCATCACATCTAATGTTGAGCAATATTTCTTTCACCAAAGGTTGGTAGTTGGTTGGTTTTTTTTAAGGAAAAAAAAAAAAAAAAACCAAATTCAGCAACACTTGAGCAGTTTGAAAATTTGTGCTGATATTTCATAGAATCATAGAAGGGTTTGGGTTGGAAGGGACCTTAAAGATCATCTAGTTCCAACCCCCCTGCCATGAGCAGGGACACCTCCCACCAGACCAGGTTGCTCAAAGCCCCATCCAGCCTGGCCTTGAACACTTCCAGGGTTGGGGCATCCACAGCTTCTCTGGGCAACCTGTTCCAATGTCTCACCACCCTCACTGTAAAGAATTCCTTTCTAGTATCTAATCTAAATCTCTCCCCTTCCAATTTAAAACCATTACCCCTTGTCCTGTCACCACACTTCCTGACAAAGAGTCTCTCCCCAGCTCTCCTGTAGGCTCCCTTCAAATATTGAAAGGCACATTGCTGGCTCATGTTGAGCTTCTTATCCCCCAGCACCCACAAGTCCTTCTCCTCAGGGCTGCTTTCCAGCCATTCGCCACCCAACCTGTATTTGTGCCTGGGATTGCACGTCCCAGGTGCAGGACCCTGCATTTGGCTTGGTTAAACTTCATGTGATTTGCACAAGCCCATCCCTCAAGCCTGTCCAGGTCCCTCTGGATGGCATCCCTTCCCTCCAGCATGTCGACCGAGTTTGGTGTCATTGGCAAACTTGCTGAGGGTGCACTCTACCCCACTGTCCATGTCTCCAACGAAGATGTTGAACAGCACTATTTTCAAATGAAATGAAACAGCACTATTTTCAAATGAAAATAGGTCAAAATACCCAGACTCTGTATTTCTCAATGAAAATTCTGTTGTGAGGAGCATTTAAATGAAGAGCAACTTCATTTAAATTTCAATTTTTTTAAAACAAAGTTTTTCTTCTGGTCTAAAATTTAAAACAATGGTATCTTAAAAATTCTTCCAAGATGAAAGACTTTTTCTGAAGGGGAAAAAAAAAAAAAGGAAGAAAAGGAGTAAACATACAATTCTCCCTCTATTAGATGTATAGAAATTGCAAACAGTGTATCACAGCGTAGACCTTTCTTCCAAAAGGTTTAAATTTCAACTAATAATTTCCAACAGTATTCAGCTATTGAAGCATGCAGAGATTAAATAGCCAGCATGTAAATATTGTCATAGCACTCAAATGAAACTAATTGAAATGAATTCTAGGCACACAATTGAGTAAGGCCTCATTTGATATAGATACTGCTAATTTTAGGTAAGATTTGTTCTGTTTTGTTGTGCAGCCTGACAGTGGGTTGAGTCTGTTACTTTTTTATTGTAATGTATTATTATTCATTTAACATACTACATGTATAGAGTTATAGCATAGATATAAACTAAGTAAAGAGCATATATGTGTTACAATGGTAAATACTCTGTGATGAATCATGGAAAATAGCATTCTTGCTGATGCAGTAGTCAAAAGCTAGCTATTGTGGCTATTAATGTCACAAGAGAAAAGAAGGGTGGAAGCATTTGGGATTTTATTCAGACAGACCGCTGTGCTGCCAACTCCATCAGAGTAATGAAGTAGTGTCAAGATAGCTGTGAGTCAAGTAAGCAGAAGTAAGTAGCACCACCTGCCTCTCTTGCCCAGGACTTCCCCATCGTATTTATCTCTTCAGCCAGAGGATAAAAATACCGTGTAAGATTCAGGCTGTCTGTTTCACTTCTTAGACGTTGCAATTGTTTTTTTCTCTCTGTTAACTGCGCAGGATTTGGCAGCCTTGACTAGCAGGAAGTCTGAACTGCTCATCATTCTGCTGAGCATAAATACATTAATTGTGGCAATGACATGGAACAGCCTTGGTAGCAGGCTTGAAGGTGGCTCGTACTGGCTTAGCCCGGCACGTGTGCTTCATCCAGCAGGCACTGCTTCACCGCGTAACGGGGTGTGATGTGCAGCAGCTGAGCTGGGCTGTGCGGTGGAAAAGAGTTTGGTTAAACCTGTGTCCAGACACTTTGAGCTGACTTGTCATATAACCGAGTTGTCATATAGAAGCGCAAGGCAGTTGGTCTCTCTTTAGTCCTACCTCTCTTGCCAGTGAATCCAAAAGAAAATAAGAGAAGGCATGTAGCCTTTCCTCTGCTGGATCCACATCCTGCCTCCTGCAATGCATAAGTGCAGTGCTGAGGCTCTTGTGCTTGTTCCTTGGTGAAGGCAGACAAGCCCTGAGAATGTCTTCTCACAACCTTTTCCCAGCTCTTGATTTGTGTAGAGCAGACCAAAATAGTATTTTCTTTAGAAGAAATGTAACTGTCTAGGGCTTAGGTATGTGGAGGCTGAAACTTAACCTAGTTGGAAGATTAATTTTATTCTGGAATTGAGGAATCTGCATTTGGAATGAACCATGCAAAACTTTTCCAAAATAACTTCTGTTTGGATAACCCTGTAAGTTGTACGATAAAATGAAAACCTAAGTAGAACAGAGCATGTCTTAAAATAGAGTGTCTTTTAGTAGAATATCGGCTAACTGCAGCTAAAATGTGAACTTCTATGTATTTTTAAACTCTGAGGATCTCCTTAGCACGCTGATGATCATGCCATGATGACTGATTAGAGTATTTGCATTATTGGAACCCTCTAGTGGGGACTGTGAGTTTGTTTTCATCTGGCTTTAATTTGAAATACGATAGTCTTGGCATGGCTTTTCCCTTTCTGCATGTCCTGAGTGCAGTAAGGAATTTTTTCCTTTAAGATGGAAAGCATAATCCCATATCATTAACAAAAGGTGTTTGACAGATTTTCCCTGCTCACATGACCTTGCTTTCCTATGTTTAAATATAGCATTTTATTTTTCACCCTAGAACTACAGGGATGCTGCAGTGCTAGGTTGTATTTTAGAGCTCTGGATTCCTTCCTGTAAAGGAACCCACTGTGGAAGTACAGATGACATAAACTGTGATCTATGGTGGTGTAATTCCTTAATTAGATTCACCAACATCTTTTTCTTTCAGGCTACCTTCAGGAAGCTTACTTGTGGACCAAGCAAGTGTTGGCCATCATGGAGAAGTCAGTAGTCCTGCTGCAGGAGGTCACAGATGGCTCCCTCTACGAAGGGGTGGCTTACGGCAGCTACACGACCAGGTCGCTGTTTCAGTACATGTTTCTTGTCCAAAGGCACTTTGATATCAATCACTTCAGCCACCCCTGGCTCAAGCAGCACTTTGCATTTATGTACAGGACTGTCCTGCCAGGTAGGTCATTTGGGTGAAAGAAGATGAATCTTCTAATTCTTGAAGCAGCAGTAAATTCCATACTTGAAATAGGACGTTTTTAAATAACATTGTACTTGGATTTTTTTAAAAATAACCCTTTCCTTGGATTTTACCTTTATCATCCATCGAAATAGTGACATCCTCGTTTACCACTGCTTACTAAATATCACTGTTTATTAAACTCTGGCTTTTAAAACCAGTCAAAAATAGGACCATCACCTGGGAGAAAAAGCAGTAGTTCAGAATTTGATTTCTGGTTTTCAGAGTTTGAAACAGACCTGTTTCTGGGGTTTTCTATTTGAAAATAATACTCTTCAACTTTCGTATTGATTTTTTTCCTTTGCCAAATATTATCATGCTAAAACACTAGGTGAAAGGAATAGAAAATTATGAAGCCAGGGTAAGAGCGTCAACAAAGTATAGGAAAGATTTATATGATCACCAGTTTTCCACAAAACATTGAAATAGATTTCTATACCATTTTTATTAAAATATTTTTCATATGGAGAATGTAATTGACTCAAATGATAGGTTTCTCTGTGCAGGAGTACACGAACCATTTTCTTTCTTCAATGTGAGAATCAAACACAAATATCTGACATCTTAGTATTTCTGTTCTTTTGCTGGATCTCTCTGGTCTCTCACAGTGTGTTTTAGCATCTCTGATTTGATAGTTGTGACTAAAAGATGGAGATGTACAAATACAAACCCCATTACAAGTTAATAAATATTGCTGACCCCTTCGAGCTTTCAGAAGAGATTTAGTTTCAGGCAGCCTTGCAACTTTTCGATGATGGTTTCCTGTTGCTTATTTGCAGGACAATTCATTAGGAACTGTTATTGTTCAAATTCCTGGTTGAAAAGGCAGTGATAACTTTATTAGCTATAAGAACCCCAGATCTATCTGTGTATGTAAGGGGGGCTGAGCACAGCTTTGGCGTGCCAGCACAGGCATGTAAGGAGTTGCCCTGACTCCATGTGAGGCCTCGAGCATCTACTGGGCAGAGTGGTTCCTAAGAGCAAAGTGAACTCATGCTAGGTGTTTCAGGATGAAGCTGATTTTTTTTTTTTTTAATTATTTTCCTTGGGGGAACCTCTGTTTTCTTGCTGTAGAGTATTTGGATTGACATAGGAAAAATGAAAGCTGTAAAGAGAAAGTTACCAGATTTGAGTAAGGAGAGGAAGTGGATGGGACGCTGTCTCATATATTTTTTGTAGTACTTTGTGTGTAGCTCATAGCTGAAGAAGAAAGGTGAGTATTCAAGTCAGCTACAGCAGAAGGAAACAGCTCCTGTGTAACCTGTTTATGGCTCATTTACAAGTAGGTCTATAAACATCTGAAAATGCTGTTTCTGTTTGTACTGGTTGGCTTCACCATCATGTGCTACAATCGCATCTTTGTACGTTTATTTGTTCTTTCTTACATTCCTTTTAACTTTTTCCCAAGGGTTTCAGAGAACTGTGGCCATTGCGGATTCCAACTATAACTGGTTCTATGGGCCGGAGAGCCAGCTGGTGTTTCTTGACAAATTTGTCATGCGCAACGGCAGCGGGAACTGGTTGGCAGAGCAGATCAGAAGGAACCGAGTGGTGGAGGGCCCGGGGACACCATCCAAAGGGCAGAGGTGGTGCACTCTCCACACTGAATTTCTCTGGTATGAAAGGGAATGAGTGGGCTTAAAAGGAACCTGACAGCTGTTTGCTCTTAGTGATAATTCGTTATCTTTAGATTTGTACTGTAGAAGCAGAGATCAAGCTGGCCATGTGTGACCCAGAGAGCTTTTAGACTCAGAAAAACTTCTTCACTTGGCATAAATGCACAGTGTGTGTTCCTGTGTTTCTACAGGGAACACCTTGGTCTTGTCCTACGTGTGCTTTTGTGTTTTGCTTCCGTTGCCTATTGCTTCTATAGAATACGAGTGGTTCCAAAAGGACTGAAAATATGCCTGCATGTATTCCTCAGTTTATTTGGTCTATTCTAATGGTTTTTAATCCCATTCTGTTCTTTACTGATTAATTAGGGGAATATTTAAAGCGTAGTTTTCTTTTAAAAGCTATAAGTAGTAACATAAGCTAAAGTAATATAAGCAGTAAGACTACTCTTCATTGGTTTTGCACATTAATTTGCAAGTAATGCTTTGAAAAAATATCACAATAGATCACTAGATCCATATTGTCCATGTAATTTACAGCTCTGCTAACTTGTATTTCAATCTTCTAAAGGTAAGAAATTAAAAGACCCAGGAGGCTTTAGATATACATATAAATTCCCTCAGTCTGTAGAGAGAATACATTTTTGAGGAGTCAGTGTAGCTCTATTTCTCTCTCTTAGAAGAAAAATATTGTTGAATATATGTTGGTTTGCCTTTATGATATGCACTTTAGAATGCATGTTTATTAGGCTCCAAGCACCCTTCATCTTGTTACTTGAAAAATACAGAATCTCTCCTTTACAACCCCATTCCATCATTCTTTTCTCCTGCACTTCCATGGAAATCTTGGGAATTTACACTTAGAAAATCCTTTTTGATGTCAAAGGGAAAGAAATTTTTTAAGAGCATCTGAGTAAAAGTAAAAAAAATCTGAATACTCCAACAATTGCCTTTTCTCTGTGCTGGAGTGTTGCTCTTGTGATGAGCACGTCCACTTGAGTTGGAGTCTCAGGGACAAGGTCTGCTTTTAGGGGAATCTTTGTGAAGGACCACTAGATACACAGCAGGCTCCCAGTGGTGGCTGAAACTCCTAAAGCCATATGCAGGACATGAGCTGCGATTGTCTGGGGCCTGACAGAGGCTCCTGGTTAGCTGTAGAGAATAAATCTGATGAGAACATCTAACAGAAATATTACTGGGCTTAATGATGGTTATGTTTATTTTGGTTGCTTAAAAAAAATGCCAGAAGGTTAGGTTTTGTTTTCCATGATTGGGTTTCTTGTTTGTTTTGTTTTGTTTTAATTCCTGTAGATCAAATAAAACAAAAATTCTAAGCATTATAACCTTTTCTGGAATTAAGACATCTTTTTAAACCAAATGTCTTATATACTGCAATTTATACAGGAATGCTATGCAAATTTTTCTTCAGCCTAGTTAGAAAAGGAAACTAACATCCACTAAGTGATATAAATCATAAAAAATATCCTTTAAACGGCCTTTTTGTTAATTTTTAGTTTATTGATAATTCTTTTCAGAGACTGCAGACTTCTATAATCATCAGTTTGGGGAAACAGATATTCTGCTTCTCTTGATTAAGTGGTCAGTAAGCAGGTGCAAAAGTTGATGTCTAGTGCAAAATAGACAGTGTCCACAGCCTGGTCCTAATGCACCTTTTCTAAAGATATGTATTGCAGTCAGTAGTAGCTTCACGCTGTAAGACAAAATGTGGCTAGCTTGAGATCAGTGATGCTCTTATTTTTTGATTGCAGAAGGATTGCTTGCTTTAAACATGGAGCAGATGCTTTCAGCTGTTATTCTATAAAAACCACACAACAGATTTATATAGGTATTAGTATGATAAATATCATTACAAGTATATGATTAGTTTACTTGGGAAGCATACATGTGGGCTTTATGGGGTTAGTTTGCTCCTTGATGTAAATATTGAATTGGTTTTTGAGTTTTATACATGGAATGTATAAATATATGCTAATGGAATGAGTCAAGTGATTTTTAAACCTTTTTTTTTCTCATCTTTATGGCAGGTATGATGCAAGTTTGGGCTCTATACCTCCACCAGACTACGGGATCCCTAAGCTGCATTACTTTGAGGACTGGGGAGTAGTAACCTATGGAAGTGCTTTGCCAGCTGAAATCAACAGGCCTTTCCTTTCCTTCAAGTCAGGAAAGTTGGGAGGACGTGCAATATATGATATTGTTCATAAGAACAAGTACAAAGAGTGGATCAAGGGGTGGAGGAACTTTAATGCTGGCCATGAACACCCGGACCAGAACTCCTTTACTTTTGCTCCTAATGGTGTACCTTTCATAACAGAAGCTCTGTATGGGCCAAAATATACTTTTTTTAATAATGTGTTGATGTTTTCCCCTGCCGTGTCCAAGAGCTGCTTCTCCCCATGGGAAGGGCAGATTACAGAAGACTGTTCTTCAAAATGGCTTAAATATAAACATGACTTGGCTGGTGACTGTCAGGGACGAGTGGTTGCCGCCGTGGAGAGAAGTGGGGTGGTTTTTATCAGGGGAGAAGGAGTCGGTGCATACAATCCTAAGCTGAAACTGAGAAAATTGCAAAGAAACCTCATACTTCTCCATCCGCAGCTTCTCTTGCTAGTGGACCAAATCCATCTGGAGGATGACAGCCCCCTGGAGGCAGCGACCAGTTTCTTCCACAATGTGGATGTGCCTTTTGAAGAAACAGTTGTAGATGATGTCCATGGGGCCTTTATTAGGCACCGTGATGGGATATATAAGATGTACTGGATGGATGACACTGGCCACAGCGAGAAAGCTACCATCACCTCAAGGTTGTATCCCCGGGGCTACCCGTACAACGGAACAAACTACGTGAATGTAACGACTCTCTTGCGGCGCCCCGTCACGAGGGCCATTTACCTTTTCATTGGGCCCTCCGTCGACGTGCAGAGCTTCACCGTCCGTGGAGATTCTCCACAGCTGGATGTTTTCGTTACCACCAGTGAGCACGCCTACGCCGTGTACCTGTGGCCCGCTGAGGATGGGTCCCGCTCTCCCTTTGCACAGGTTATTGCAGACCGCCAGAAAATTGTCTTTGACCGAGCATCTGCCATTAGGAGCTCCACAGTGCCAGAAGTGAAGGACTACACAGGGATCGTGGAGAGGAACTTGCAGCATTTTAAGCCTGTTTTCCAGCAGCTTGAGAAGCAGATCTTGTCTCGTGTACGCAACACAGCTAGCTTTAGGAAGACTGCTGAGCGCCTGCTGAGGTTTTCAGATAAGAGACAGACAGAGGAGGCCATTGACAGGATATTTGCAATCTCACAGAGGCAGCAGCAACAGCGTGGCAGAGCAAAGAAAAACAGAAAGGTAGCCAAAGGCTACAAATTTGTTGATGCCGTTCCTGACATTTTTGCACAAATTGAAGTAAATGAAAGAAAAGTGCGACAAAAGGCACAGACTCAAGCACAAAAAGAGTTGCCTGTTGATGAAGACGAGGAAATGAAAGATCTTCTGGATTTTGCAGATATCACTTACGTGAAGCACAAAACTGGGGTGTCAATCAAAAGCCGATCAGGGCTAGCACAGATGGGGACGACTGCTCGAAGTAGTGCCTCATCAATATCAGCTTCGTATACTCGCCTCTTTCTAATTCTCAACATTGCTATTTTTTTTGTCATGTTAGCAATGCAGCTCACATATTTTCAGAAGGCCAAAAGACTGCATGGCCAAAGATGTCTGTATGCAATACTTTTAGTAGACAGCTGTATATTATTGTGGCTGTATTCTTCCTGTTCTCAGTCACAATGTTAGCAGAAGACCTCTACTAGTTGACCAGTTTATGGTCATATACGTCTATGCAAAAGCATTAACCCTAATAGGGCTAAAGTTTATCTTTTTTTCTGAAACATTCCAAAAACAGCTGGGGTAAGATTGGTTTCAGACCAGAAGGGATAGAAGAATAGGGCAAGCAATGAATATCTTGGAAAACTAAGTACTTAATAAGTACTCCTCTTTTGTGTTTTGAGTTGGGCCTCACATCTGAGGGAATGTTATGCTTTGTTCATCAGAGTTCAGTAATGTAAAGTTGTAATTAATTTTTTGGTGAGAAGAGCCCTCTTAATAGATTTGTTTCTAAGGGCTTTCTTTTTTATACAGAATTGGGTTTGCATTTAGTGAGTTTTCATTTCAGGCTGCTATGGATGTCTGTGGACATTCTCTTAAGAAAAGGACATTCAAACACAAGTATGCAGGGCAGATCTTAGCAGTAGACTTCATTTCTCTCTGCCAAACCAAAGAATGCTTCAATATGGGACAGTCCCATATAATTATTGCAGACCCTTACATCATGTCATCTCTTCCATGCTTTACAATCTGGCATGGTGGGAAACGGCAATCATGTCAGTACTTACCAAGTGAAAGGCACAACACCCAGTTGGCAATGGCAGAAGACAAATACAGGACTAACTCAAAGTAACACAGTTCTCAGGAAAAAAAACACCTTTGTCTTTCAGTCAAGTGNTAACTCAAAGTAACACAGTTCTCAGGAAAAAAAACACCTTTGTCTTTCAGTCAAGTGTAGACTGTAGAAGGATGAATGCTGTGGGGTCTTTTACAATGCAGTGTTTCATAGAAGTTTTCTATAGTTTGAAGCATGTCTTAGTTGGGAAATAATGGCCTAGATCACAGCCCTTCCATACACATTTATAAAAATACAAACAAAAAACCCAAAGTGATCCTGTGGTAACCTCAGCAATTGCAAGTATGGAACGAGAGGTATTAAGGAAATATTTAATGTCATTTTTCTGTTCACGTGGCTAGAAACAGAGAACAGTTAAAATTGTGTGAACAGCCTGTTCTCTATAAAGCACCAGCAAGGGTTCTGCAAGCTCTTGGTGGCCCCAGGTCAGTTATTTGGGGATTAGTGGTAAATGGAATCATGTGGTTTACGACAAAAATAAGTTTGATGTCTCCACGTATATCCCCTTGTGTTCATTAAACTGATTTCAAAAAATCATAGCTATTTGAGAGAATGGAAGCTCTATGGAATTGGGGCATATCTGTATGTCTTTACAGAAAACCAATTCTTCCCGTACATTTGCTAAATAAAAATATTATCATTGTCTCTGTGGAAAAGTTGTTTTTCTTCGATTAAAATAGTTTTCCTGATAATTACAGTAATGGTGCTCGTCAGCCCTTTGTTCAAACCACAAACACCTGTTTCCTCTTCCTTACACCCGTTATCCACGTTGCTGCTGTTAAGCCTTCTGCGAGTCGATGTGTTGAAATGTTGTCTAAACATCTTCAGTGAACAGATCAGAATATTTTCACTAGGTTCCAGCTCCTGAGCCAGTACTGAATAGGGTATTCACACACATAAGCCCTACTACAGTCTCCAATGCCTGAGTTTATCCAATGAAATTTGGTACATTTAGTCTGAGCAGAGATTTAGGACTCCAGTTACTTTCAGATCCATGCATAGTCAGTGGAGAAAGAGAGCCTTCAGAAAGCTACTTGGTCCACCTAAGACCTTGAAACACCTTCAAGACATACCTTCCCCTTTTTCCTAATTGCAAAAGGCGTTAATCACCTATTTCAAACCACCCACCTAATTGCTGAAGGTGAAGGGAGCTGTGCTTAGGGAGCGATGCCTGGTATAGCTCTGTGTTTGTAGTGGTGCCTGCTGAAAGTATGACTAGATTGTGACAGGCTGGATATCACTGGAAATCTTATTTCTGCCTTTGCGCTGTGATGATGTGAAGACATGCAGAAATAGTTGTTGTGTTTTGTTCAATTTCAAAGACACTGTTGGTTAGGTTTTCGATATTATTATTGGCCGTGAAACACTGAAAAATCAAGGTGCAGGAACTGTTGCAGTTTAGTTGTATGGCCTGGCACATCCCTCCACTGGGAGCTGGTGCCATAAAATTGCCCTAGGGTAATTCAGGGAATTGTTATGCCTTATAAGCAAATAACCTGTTCTTGTGTCTCCATGTCCTCTTTGCGGACCTATGAATCTTCAGGAAAACAAGGAGCTGTGGTAGGAGTTTGTACAAATATTTTTATTTATTTGATGTCTGTGCATATTTACCCTATGTCAATTTGGTATTGCTTTGAAGAATCAGCTATAGAAAGCCAACTTATAGTCTAGAAGGCTTTTGAGAAATACTTGCATTTTTTGGTCAGCTTTTTAGTGTGGCGTCTGAATTCTAGTCTGGGATTTGTGTAGCTGCCAAATGAAACTGCAGAGCAACAGAGGTTAGAAAGTGAGGTATGGTCGTGCACATCAGCTCTCATTTACACTACGCTTGTCTGCACCATTCTAGCAATGGAAAGGGAAAAAGGTGGTTGCAAGAGCTGACTGTGCTACTGTGCTCACAGGTAGGTCTTAAAGCAGACCAGCATTCAAATGAATAGTGTACATGTAATGATGGGGTGAAGGGAAATGAAATGTACCAGTCTGTCCTTCAGAATGGGAGACCAGACCCATTTCAGCATAAAGTGGGAATCTAAGGGTTTTCCAGCCTGTGTTTGGTTTGCATCTAATATGTTTCTGTTAAAGATTTATGACTTACATGCATATGACTGTCATTACTGGCCACTCTGAATTCCACTGACACAGATGTAACTGATTCAGATAGGGCACCTAAAGTTTGCTTCAACTAGTGATGAAGTCATAATCGTATTGAGTATACATTTTGGATACAAAAAGAATCTTGCGTAGTTTCTTACTTATTTTTTTCCAGGTCAGATAATTTCAAAACTCCATCCCCAATGGCTGTGTAAGTTTTGTTTCCAGTCTTCGCTTCCATTCTTTTTGTCCCTCTCATTCCTTATCAAAGATCATGTTATTTTTTATGGAATTTGAAGCAAATGGAAGAACAGACGGCTCCATGCCTTCTGCAACCAGCAACTCAGAAGTGTCGGTGTCACAACGAAGCAGCAGTCCAAGCCCTCAGGTGGCAGCACACACTGAGAGATCTGAGCTGCCCTTGCTTTACCGGGAAGTGCTGCAGTGGAGAAGAGCAAGTAAATGGGATTGGCCAGGACAGCCCCGCTGGCTGGTGGGAGCGCTGGAGAAGGTTAGTGTTCAACACTTGCTGACACAAGAGAGGATGCTCTCCTCGCCTTTGTGTTCTTTTTCTGAAGTGCAAGAGAGAAGCAGCCTCAGTGAGCTCTGTGTCCACAGCAGAGGCACTCAGCGCTAGTTTCATCTGGATTGGTTATCTTTCACTCCCTATTTTAAATGGAGATGCAACACTGAAGTGTTTCTGGCAGCTGCCTCTGCTCCTATTCTTATTCTGCTTCTTTTTGGTTTTTAAATATTTTAATTTTCTTCCTCTCTGGCCACGGGAAAATATGGGTATTATACAACTGGATGTATGTGCATGGGTTCCTGTGTTCAGCTGAGACCCTGCCAGCTTCACTCAACTTGTCTTCAATAGCTGACGTTCAGTCATCCATGCTTCATTTCAGGGCTGCAGTCTAAATTAGTTTAAAGTTACTTCAGTGTATTCTGAACTAAGTGAATGGGAATTCACGGTGTGTATGCTTGAGGGTGGAATCTGATTCTCAGATTTTTTAATGATTTTTTGAGTCCAGCTAAAAATTGGCTATGTATGTTATTATATACATCATTGTGACTGAAGGAAGCGAAGGGAATGGAGCACATTACCTCATTTCTTAAA
Source organism: Tringa tobata (assembly GCA_033628505.1). Classification (NCBI taxonomy): domain Eukaryota; kingdom Metazoa; phylum Chordata; class Aves; order Charadriiformes; family Scolopacidae; genus Tringa; species Tringa tobata. The sequence continues at coordinate 2,170,286 of JAHREE010000280.1, forward strand.
ACTTGTAAGATCAAAGCTTATTCTGAAGGATTATATGTCTGAAATACATCAAATTATTCTGTTGGCCTATGTATTTTCCACTAATGAAAAGTTTTTTCTTAGTGTTTGAAAGCATATAGTGTTTGGAAAATAGCTGTATTTCTGCACTGGGACATTACATTCACATTTATTTGGTCTGCAAAAGTCTTAGTTGGGATCAAACATACTTTTGTCTAACCCCTTTGCTCTGGCGACTCTATTAAAATTCAGTAGAGTAACTTCAAGCTGGTAAGTCAGACTCAGGTAACAAAGCCAAGGTGTTATTTTCTGTCCTTTCTTGGCAGTTGACTGCAGGCCTGTGAAATCCATTGCTGGATATGTCCATTCTGTCACCAGCACATAGTCTGTTTTCTAACCAGCTTCAACCTTGAAAAGAAAAAATAAAATAAATAATAAAGCCCAAGACCCTTTCAAGGAAGAAACATCGGGAAAGATGTTTCATGCATCTGCCTACAGGAAATGCCAATGAAGAAAACTTGAGGAGGATGGAGCGTGGAAACTTCCCTGGATTGCCGCACTGCTGCAAGAGTAAATCAGATTAATTTGGCCTGTGGTAAGAGAGTTGGTGATCAGCAAATGCATTTCTTTTTCTCCCTGAAGAACAGGTCTATCCTAAGGATGAGGAGCTGAACTCTTCAGGACATGCTAAGGAAGGCCAAGTCGCTTCATGACCTAGTAAAGGTGCTAAAGCAGTTATAGTAGATGATAATTTATAATTATAGTCTAGAGCTATATTCGCCTCTCTCATGCTTGTGTTTTTTATGCAGCATAACCCTTGTTTTGATCAAGTAAAGTAATTGTATTCTTTTATTTATTGTTTGTCAGGTAATGAAGGTGACTGTGATTGACCCATTGGCAATGATGATATCCCATTTCCCCAGTGAGTGGTCAACAGTATGCAATGGATTAGGCTTAAAATGTCATATGTCTTACTCTCAGAGGGCTCAAGGCTCTGTAGGACATTCCTCCAATAAACTGTGGAGGATCTGGTTCTCACAGCAGAAATGGTAAAGTCTGGTAAAATGCAATCTTGTATGCCTCATGATGTTTCTACCCGCAGATTGCTAGCAATGGGAAAATGGGTAGAGGACCAGAGTCCCTGGGAGGGCACTTAAATAACTGCCTTTGTGTAAAGTAGAGGAATATAGAAGTTGTTCAACAGTGCTAAAAAATGCTTACAGCTGCTAATGCCTTGCAAACAAAATGAAACTTATGATGGAGTATTCGAGCATTACAGAATGAGTAGACCCAGAGACTTAGAAAGTTACTGCTAACATAAATATAGGCAACTCGAACACTTTCTCCTTACGTTGTCCCAAATCTGGGTCCTTTACCTGGTATGCAAACAGCCAATCCACACACAGAGTCAAGATATTTATTTCATGTTTGTGCAAAGATGGGTGCCAGGTGGAAACTCCACAAAGCCAGCACACCTTGACTTCTACATTGTAAGCTTTTACATTTTACAGAAATCTGAAATTGGCATACTATACTTATCATTGACGGCTCATGATTTCACAATAAGCTGCTATTGGTTACTTGCTTTCTCACTTCAAATTAAAGGTATCGTATATTCGAAAATTGCTTGGCAGGCTCAGTCAGTAGGAGGATCATCTAGGAGACGTATAACTTAAGACTTGGAGGTGTGGTTTTCACATTATAATGAGCTACATCCCCCTAAAGGACACATACTTTTCTTTTCAACACTTTGTAACAGCAAGCAACCTTGCAGTTTTAACAGAGAGCCCCAGTTTTCCCCAGTTAGGTTCCTCGTGTCTTTTTGTTATCGACAGGCTGATGGAACATCCTTGTTTTCTGTCGTTGCCCAAGGTCTTTCCTTCCTTAGCAACATCTTATCTGCTTTGCCTTCATCGCTTATGTCCCATCTATCATTCTTTCCTTTTGAATCATATCTTCTTAGAAAAAAACAACCAACCAAACAAAAAAAATCCAAACCAAAGCAACAAGAAGACTATTTTCCCTGCCAATTACAATGTCATAGATTCTCCCAAACGGCAGGACAGGCTGACAGCAGGACTCGCTGCATGTAAAGGGCAGGTGCTGGAAGTGCACACACAAGTGCTGCTGAGTCTAATAGAGCTCAGCCAGAGGTCCAACCCAGGGGTAGCCACCATGGAGTCTGACACAGCTCGTACATTTGTGGCAAACTGAAACAGCTTGGATATTCTGCAGGTAAGGAATGACATTGATTAGAAAAACTGTATGAGCAAGTGAGGTTGGGGACCAGAAGCCAGGAATTTCTCAGTTCTGTAAAAACAAAACTCAAGTTACAGGAGACTGAGACCATTTCTAGACCTCCCTCGTGGTCATCATTGCTGAATGAAGAGTGGATGAATGTTTATGTTACAAACTAAGAGATGTATGCTAAATTTTAATTATATGCTATGTCTAGTATATCATGTAGGCTGTTCGCTGGGAGAGGGGTTGAAAAAGTTGCTGTGTAGTCACCCATCGTTTCCTTTGTCAAAAGCAGTGCTTCCTGGTGAAGTTATCTTCCTCAAGGGTATCTTAGAAACGGTAACTGTTCCTATAGATTTCTTTTCACTGTACTAATTGTATTAATAGTTTTGAGCAGTTTCTTCTATATGGATGATTGATTTGTCTGTCTTTTAAACTTACTAAGAAGAAATGACTGGCATCCCTTCACAAGAAGATTCATTAGGTTTCTTTTATTCTTTCTTAACATGCTCACCTGATTTTGCCCAGAGAAGGCTTTGAACTTGTGGGCATAACTAAGCATGTGGGCAGCGTTAAAGTGATAGTGTCAGCTCTTGCAATGCCTTACTGATAGAAAACAATTCTTTAAGTAAAATTTGGAGAGCAAAGGAGCCTGGGATGGGAAACTGGAGATGGGGGAAAGAGGTGGACTGCCATGAACTGAAGAACTAGTTAAAGTTTGAGATGAGGAAGAAGGATTAATTGAATGAAAAAGTACAGAGCTCATTTTGTAGCCTATGGTCAGACAGCATTATATTACAATATATTATTCTTATATCTGTTATATTATTGTATATTATATATAATATGCATTATATATATTAATTATTTTTTTGTATATGGTCAGACACACACACAGTGGAACAGAATCAAATCTCAGCTTTGCAGCAATTCCAGAGAGCAAAATGTGATGGCAATAACACGCAATACAAAACATTCACAATAAGAGTATAGAAATATTCTGGGTTTAATGTACTTAAATCTGCAAAATAATTTTATGGTGTTTCATTCTCCATAGTAAATGAAAAAGACTGAGTTTGTTTTCTTAGAACTGACTAGTTGACTACTAGGGTGATTACAGGTGATTTAACACTGTAGTCTACCTCACTAAGGGTCCTGAATTTCAACATAAAACCTGGCAATGACTACCCTTCTAGTCCTATGTAAATATTGTACATTTTCTTATAAACTCATCAAATATTTTTCACTTAATCCACAACCAACACTTAAAGAATTCTACACTTGTTTATGGCACTTATAGATTGTAGATTAGTGTAGATCAAACAGTAAAGCCCTCACACTGCTGGTTGCTGTAGGACACTTGGAACTGGGTTACAGGACCCTCCTCATCCAGAAATGAGACCTGTAGTGGACCTGTAGTGTTAAAAAAGCAGCAGTAAATAATAGCAATAGTACCAGAACTTACCCCTCAGAGCCCCTTTAAGAGCTACACTTGCTTTTGCAGACTTGGTTCCTTCCTACCCACTAAAATTCGTTCTCAGCCAAAAACTGCTAATAAATATAATGCCTTAAAATAGCAGTATAATGTACACAAATGCTTGTAAGCTGTACATGCCTAGTCACTGTGCTACTTCTCAGGCCGCTGCTCTGCTAAGTATTACTGCTATGAATTATTTATGTGGTGCTGCTGAGCTGTGTGACACTTCACAAACATGTAAGAAGACTGGTTCAACCGTAAAGTCAGAATAACTTCCTCGGTTTCACAAACTGTGGTAATGGGCCTCCAGGGGACGTCAGTCCACCTGGAGGGTAGGTGCAGATCTGCTTGTGGACAAGACCCCCACTAGTTAAGCATTAATTTCACCTGGAACCAGAAAAAAAGTCACTACTAGAATTTTCCTATGAAAAAAAAAAGACTTTTCCATGTGTCTTTCTGAACTGAGCACTGACAAATGCAGCTTACAAGTCTTTCACTTGAAGAAGCAAGTCCATTTGTTACAAAGAGAAAACCAGTGCTGAGGTGCTCTTTTTCATTACGTGCGTGGATGTACAAAATTTTAGATTAATAACTTGAAGAGGAAGTTGAGCTCGATAAGACTAATTTGGGACAGGATAGTCCTTGATTGGAGTAGCTAAAAAGAGAATGACGAGCTGAAAAACAAAGCCAGTCTTTTGCTATTCTAAACAAATAGGAAATGTCTCAGCAAAAAAAATACGTAACCTATTGTAAGGACTTAGGAACATGACTACAAGATCTACTCATTATGTACTAGCAAAGCTCCCCAATATGTACCAGCACTCACGCATGCACATACACACGCTGCATTTAAGACCAGTGTTATGCATTTGATACAAGCACAAAACTAGTTAGACTACAGCTTTTCCACCCAGAAAATGTTTGACATTCATTCAGCTGCAAACAAAAGGGCAGAAATTAAAACATCAAGGAGAAACTTGATAAAATATTAAACAAGTCAATTTTTTCAGCTGACCACTTCATTTTAATAAAGTATATTTCAAAATGGAAAGATGTTTCAAATTACAAAAATACTCATTTAATTCTAAGAATGTCTATCTTCTTCATTCTGACATTGTTTTCATCCCCCGTGGAAGGCATGAAATTTAATGCAAATCAATGCAAAAACAACCATTAAATTGGGATTCTGGATTCTTCTAACAGAAAGCTTTTTTTCTGAACACTTCCCAGCTAATGCTTTATGACCGTTGTGGTGACACAAGCGTTAATTTAGAGGGCGAGAGGGAGCTGCCCTGGGAGAACAGTGCTGTGAGGTGAAGAGGATGCCAAAGGTTCAGCACTCCCCTGCCCCTCTGGCTCCGGGACCCCCTCCAGCCCCCCGTTCTCGGGGCTGCCTGCCAGCCGGGCTCACCCGGGCCATCCCTGAGCCACGCTTGGCTACCAGCACTGCTGCTCCCCAGCTTTCCAACCAGGGTGGTCTCTCCTCCCTCTTCCCACCTCTTTCTGCCAGTATTTACTGGAAACAGGTTTGCTCGGAGGGGAGGGTTAATCCGCAGAGCTGCCTTCCCTTTTTCCCAGGAAGCTTGTTCCTGAAATCATATTTTATTACAGATAAATAAAACACTGCTAAAATCAGGCTCAGAAAGTGAAGTAGCGGGGTTTCTTGGCTGTAGTCTTCCCCCTGCGTGGTCATTATCTGCTCCAAAGAGCTGCTGTGGTCGCTAAACCAGTAGTTCTCAGAGGCAGCCCATGTCCTTGTCGCCCTAACGAGGTGTCTTTGCAGTGATTTCACCTTGCTTCCCTTATTTCTGCCATCCCAACATCTATCTGCTAATACTTTTTCAGACATGGTGAATTCTGGTTTCAAGGTAAGCTAACCGTTGCCTCTAAGGAAGAATCAAGGCAACAATATTTGCCAATAATATGAAGTTATTTTGGATAGATAAAAACAAACCTCTGCTCTAAAGAACTGCGGATATAATTTCTTAGACTGCCTGACCAGAAAGCAAGGTGGCAGGTTAAATTCAGTGTAGAGGAAATGGTGTTCAGAGTGAAATGAAATCCTGCCTTCGTACATGCACAGGTAGACTCTGAGCTGACTGAGATTCCCACTCAGGACTGAGACTTTTTTATTATCGTATACAACTTGCTAAAAGATCAACTCAGTGCTTCGCAGATGATCAAAGAGTAGTTAAAATTCTAGAAATTACTATAAGGAAAGAGAAAAAGTCATATCAGTATGCTGTTGTAGCAAACTGTGCTTCAGCTGTACCTTCAATACACTGCAAATCTGATATATTCCCCATTTTCCCTTGTAAAAAATGATACCTGAATCCTAGAGAATGGTTCAGGTGGCAACATGGATTAAAAATAAGTATACAAAGGTATAGATCAGACAAGGACTGATTAAATACATTAGGGGCTCCTCAACCTGGAAAAGAGGGGGCTATGATGAGGATGTACAAGATCAAGAGCTAAAGGAGACACCAGGTAGGGATCCGCTGTTTATCTTTTTTCCTTCCAGAGCTTGGGGGTGGTGTCAGGTTTGAATGAAGGTTAAGCACACTTGCTATACAATGTTTTGGATGTTAAAAAGTCTCCATAGGTTAAAATTGAAACCAGACAAATTTAGGAGAAATGCCTCAACAGGTGTTAGATGCAAAGGCAATCCCTGAAATGCAGATTCGTGGGGTGTGAGTGTGTTCCTGAGCTTGCTTCCCTTGTCCCTGTGCTCCTCCTCAGCTGTCTCCTTGTAACCAAGAGGTGAACAGATTAACTCAGCCTTCAGTCTGAATCACTCTTGCTGTTGTGCGTCCTTTTTCATGTCTTATATTATACTGCTGCATAATAACAAAGCAAAGTCTTCTCCAGACCAAGGCAAGTGTTTCAGTTAGAGGCACGCTCTCCTCCGCAGCAGCAGCTTGGTGCTGAGCACGGCACATTTAGTGCAAGCCCCAAAGAGCTGCAAGGACCCTTTGGAAGGTTTAAATGCTCCTCAAAGCTCGTTGAAAGTAATTTTGGTTCTCACAGAGTTTTGACAAGTCCTTGTGTTTCCACAGTGCGTGGTTCCTGCAGCCCCAGGTAGGGCACAGAGTGACACAGGCAGCATCACACCTTGCTGTCTTGCCCGAAGTAGCCAGTACCAAAAGCAGGCTGGCCCAGCTGGGGCAGTGTTTGCCCGAGCCTGGTGTGGGACTCTGGCTTTGTGGTTAACCTCTGCACCACAATAATGCCCAGGAAGAATCAGTGCAGTATAAATTACATCAGTGGAAATCTGATCAGGATGAATTCATATTGCTGATGTACCCAGTGAGGCCAGAGGGCTCCTGGTTCATGCAAGAGGCAAGTGAATTTTGACCCTAAAATCCCAGCTAAGTGGTTGTGGCAGAGAAGATGGTAGTGACCACCAGCTCCCTGGCTAGGTGCACATCCGGGTGTCACCAAGCATGTGACAGCAGCAAATCACTGCACTGCCTACATCACCTCAGAGAGCTTCAGTTACATGGCTATTAACAAACAGCAAAGCTTCAACTTCCTTAATTCTGAGTGCCAGCTCATCTCATCTAGATTTAGACCAGACAAACCTTAGCTAGGGGCTTGGTTGAGCTCCCTCAGGGTGTGAATGAAACCTGTGGGCTCTGGAGCAAAGGTTTTCATAGGCAGCTCAGTTCCTTCCATATATTTTTTTTATTGTGAAAGCCTTTTCCATCATTTTTCCATTTCATGCCACCCGCTTAGTTTCTGTTGGTTTAGTGTGTGTGGGGGGGGGTTTCTTCTGGGCTACAAAGCTGTCACTACCTGCTCTGGAGGAGGGAGTCCAAAGTCTGGTTCCTGGCAAATGGTACTCTGGTAGCTGGAGCTTCAGTGAGAACCACTTGCTATGTGTGCACTGGGTAATTTGTTCTAACTACTTTAAAAAGATTGATTGATTGATTTGCTTGAAAGGTTAACGTGATTATAATTGAATCTTCTTCCATAAGAGAAGTAGCCATATTGTATTGCTGATAATAAGGCAGGATAAAAAAATGTACACAGCCCTGGGTCATTTTCTCACATTTTACTCATGTTTTGAATCTGTTGCCTCACTGAAAAGCTTCACTGAAACGATGATGAGGTTTAAGCCATTGCTAGTTACAATGCATGGGTGGACAAATACAAACTGTTTCTACAGAAGCAAAGATAGATGTTTGTTGTTTTGACATTAAGTACTGGGGTGGGTTTCCACTGTGCTCTCCGCTAGCCCTTGACGCTGTGCAGTGAGCCTGTGCTCTTCTGTTTCCTCTAAGGAGAGCTGCTTCTATGCCTCACTGCATCACCACCACCAACAGAAAGTGAAAGAGCTGTGGGAGCTTCAGGACGCTTGCTTTTGCCTTTCCTTTTTCTGACTGAGATTTCACCCTCCTCAAAGTAAGGAGAGGCAGAAAATGAATAAGTTACGTGGGGTGATAGAGTTCTGCTTCCGCCACCAGACCATTGTGGGCTACAGCATCGTGTCCCTGCTGACGGCTGCCAGCGAGCAGATCTTCTCATCTGTGGTGTTCAAGTGTCCCTGCAACTCTTGGAACCTCCTCTATGGCTCCGTCTTCCTCATAGTGCCTGCCTTCGTCCTCTTTCTGCTTGGCTACATGGTGAACCCCAAGATGTGGCGCCTGCTGACAGGCAGCTGCTCTCCGGAGAAGGGCAGAGGGGAGACCTGCAACCAGTACTGCCGCGTGCTGCTGACGGTGACAGCCAGAACCTTGGTGGCCCCTCTCACCTGGATCGCGGTGGCCCTGCTCACAGCCAGCTTCTACGAGTGCGCGGCCAGCGGGAGTAGCCTGATAAAGAACCTCATGTGTAAAGGTAACGAAAAGGAGTGCGGCGAGGTGCTGCTCAGACTACCCTGTGATGAGACGATACTACAGAGAGAGAAAAAGAACTTCTCGATTGAATTCCCCAGCCTTCAGGCACAGTCCCAGGTAAAGCCTTGCTGCTCTTCTCTCCACCCTTCGGGCTTCAACCCTGGCTGCTTAGAGTGTAGTGGAGCCTGCTGGGGACTATAAACAGTCCTTCTTTCTCAGGCTATAGAATTACTAAAAGTACACAATGAGCAAAAAAAACACGTCACTAACAGAAAGGTAATAAGTGTGTATCCGTGCTATTTTCTGGGTTTGCATGTTGGCACGGCAATTGCTTGGCACTGCCATTTACAAAATCTCTTTCTAAGCTGGGCGGGGAACCAGCCTCGAGACCAGGGCTTTCCATGGCAAATTTTCTTCTCATTTAACTTAGGCAGGATCAAGTGCTTCTCTTTTTCCACTTCTACCCCTCTAAATACTCCAAATTTTGTAATTATGCATTAGTTGAGAGGAAGCTGAGGTTACAAATAGAGAGGAAGCTGATGTCTTCTTGCAGTAGAGAACTGGCAAGTGAAACAAGTAAGGACAGCTTGTTTGACTGCGAATCTCAACACTTGAACCTATTAATATTTTCACACTTGTATTCTAGAAAAATAGTTCAAATATGTATCTGTCTTGTTCAAGTGTTCTTGTGCTGAAGGCAAAATGCATGACCAAAAAAATAGCACTTGTGGGTGGATTTTTTTTTTTGTTTGGAGTGAAGCGAAACCCCCAAATCTTGGCAGCACTCCAGTTTTGTGTCTGGGTTGGTTTGGTTGTCATCTTAACTCAGTAGAAAAATCAGGTTTTACCACTCTTTTTCAGGAAAACATGAAGGCTGGTTAGTGGAGTTAATTTTATAAAAGATTAGAATTACTTGGATTTTTATCAGTTCCTTTTCAGTACAAATGCTTGTTTAAACAAAAGAAGTGTTTACATTTGTTGAATATTTAGCATGCTGTTCCTCCAAGAAAAAGGCTGAAAAGAGGCAAACTCTATACTATTTAATTCAGATGGGATAAGAAAGGAGGAAAATCGAGGAAGGCTAATTCTTACTACTATTGCTATGAAATCTAAAAGAAACAAGCCAGTCAAACAAAAAGAGATAAAGTGTGACATACTTTTCATTACTGACCATTATTTTTAATATCTGATCTACTGTCAACAAAATTAAGAACCAAAAGGAACAAAAGTTCATTTTTCTTTAGCACTCTGTGTTTTTCACTTGAAAAATATCAGCCTGAGGTGCAAGGGGACTCTGTGAGATCTTTGCCTGGAGCTTCCAGCAAAGTACCACTAGGTACTGGAAAGACCAGCTTCTATTAGGACACTCACGTTAGGTGGACCCTCTGAGACTTATCTGGGTTAAAATCATGTATAAAACAAGAATGAATTCCCAATTCAGTAGTGTCCTGCCTACAAAACCTGCAGAGTCCAACTTTTCCTGTGTGCTGTGGCAACTGGCTATGTTTTTCGGGCTCAGACATCAAGGAGAGGAGATACTTCCCAAGAGCAGATAAAACACAGTCAGCAGGAGGTCTAATTCACAGCACCAGAAGTGGACAGGGCAATTCTGCACCCTCAGTACTGTAAATCTGGCTGCAACTGCAGAAACTGCTGGTCAGTATCTTGCATTTAAAGTTAAGAAACTGGATATAGTTGAGGAAAGAACTTTGACTTTTCTTTTTTGGGTATTCACCCTCAACCCAAGAAGATCGTCTCAGGGGTGCAGAAGCTGAATGTGGTGAGACACAGGAAGAGGTTTCCCAGAGGGGTGGCACATGTCCCATCCCTGGAAACATTCAATGTCAGGCTGGATGGGGGCTCTGAGCAGTCTGATCTAGTTGAAGTTGTCCCTGCTCATTGCAGGGAGGATGGACTAGATCGCCTTTAAAGGTTCCTTCCAACCCAAACCATCCTATGATTCTAAGCTCTGTAAGGCTGGCTGAATTGTGTGCATGGGATCCTCTCTTTCTGCAGTAACCAGACAGCTACAGGCACTCCAGGGTGTTTTTGCTTACAGTTTTCATGTCTGCTTGAATGTTAAATTCTAGACTCCTACATATGACCATGCAGAACCACTGCTAACTCCTCTATCTCTTTTCCAAGCTGATAGGATGGTTCCTGATAGCCATCATCATGACTACGGCACTGATTTCAACGTGTGTGAGCCACTGTTGCTCCCCAGTTAGCTATCTTCAGCTCAAGTTCCGGAAAATTTACTCAGAAAAGGAAAAGGAGCTCTTTGAGACCAAGGCTAAAGAGCATGCAACCAGGCTAGCAGAAATAAATACAAAATGCTTTTTTGAAGCCACTGACCCAGCACCGTTTCATACTCCCAGCAATGAAGACTGGTGGGATATTTCATCCTTGTATACCTTCAGTTCTCAAGAGCAGTATTACAGCAGGATACACAAGCACGTTAACACAAACAGAGGCAACAGCGGCAGAGTGGGGAAAGGAGATCAGAATCTCCCTCTTTCAGGATGCGTGGATGAAGCAGGTACAAGCGAAGCAAAGGTTTAATGAAGAAAATCTTCTGCGATGCTGGCTGTCTTTTAACCCTACTCATATATGAAGAATCTTATTCTGTGCTCTTATTGAAATCTATGCAAATTGTATGCAAAAAATTGACCGTTGTAACTCTGAGCAGATTTGTTTTTAAATACACTTTATAACTTTTGCTTAAGTACATTTAAATAAATACATTGGTCATGATGGGAGTTTTCGTATGTTGTTGTTCATTAAGAAGCGTCACATGTTTAAAATAACAAGCATCCACAAAGATGTCAGCACATACTATGTCAAATTAGCACCAAACACCTTAAGGCCTTTGGCAGCTGGAGTGACAAGACCAAACCTTCACACTTGGCAGTATCAAAGAGGCTGAAAGGATTGGAAGTTCTGATCAGAAATTCAGCTTAGTTTATTAGCTCTCACTTGAAAATATACCTTTCAGTGGAGCTTAGAGCAAGTTCCAGACTAAAATATTTACTTTCAGTCATTTCGTTTCTCAAGGCAAGGGAATCTGGGAAGTGATTAGCGTTTTGGAGCCACCTGTGAGTAACAAAGGAGTCCACATGAATGGCTTCAGCTGCTTATCAGTTTGAATAGATGAGCAAAAAGATTCCACCCCTTTTACCCCAGCAGCTGGGGTACCTGCTCAGCAGCTTTAGGTATTAACAGCAAAACTAAAAACACCTTTTGCAGCAGGCCTTCTTAATTAGCCCTACTGCTCATTTCCTGTAACTCTAAAGCTCTTAAATGGAAAAAAAAAGTTGACATTTGAATGCTGCAGGGAAAACACACCATCGTTAAACATCCTGTTTATATTTTACATTTTTTCTAATTTTTTTTCTGAAAAGTACATAAATACTATGGGGTTTCTAAATATCTAATATTACATATGGGTTTTTGGCCCTGGAATCAGTACCTAGGCTAGGCCTGGATGTCCCTGCCAAATACACTATTTAACTTGATCCAGAATGGAGTCGAAGTGCAAATTAATATGTCTTGAGGGGTTAGGTTTATGCATAACATGGAAGTATAGGTGAAGCTTATATTAACAAGTATTTATATCACAGCTACATACTTAAAGACATTATAAATCTGCAATCCATGTTAGCAAATAATAACATCCTTATTGAGCAATATCCAATCAGAAGAAACAAAGATACCAGTTTTGAATGAAGAATGATAAAGTTCAGTTTTTCTTTGAAAAGCTTTTATTGCAGAGCATTTTAGAGAGGTGAGTCAGACTGCTTGGCCTGGGCTGTCCTTTCACTCCTCCCAGAAATCTTCTCTTTCTAGACAGTAAACTCTATCTTGGAAGCGATTCAGGCAGACAGAGGGGAATCCCATGAAGTTCTTGGTTACGGCCATTTTCCAAAGAAAAAGGAAGGGAAGAGCCTATTTTAACTAGCTGAATATAACGAGCTTGGAGGCTTCATTCTTATTATATGCTGAAAATATAACACAGAAAGTGAAAACAAGACTTAATTCTGTATGTAGAAAACAATTTTAAAATTTAAAGCACTGACCCGCTCAGTGCTCTTTTCCATCCAAGAACTTCATAATAACAGAGTAACAAGTATCCAATTTGTTACCAGTTCCTCCAGGAAGCTCGATTCCATTAAAAATGTTCCGTTTTACCTCTGATATGGAAGAGTTCATTTGTTCACTGCCATCTAGAGAAACATAAATCTACCCTGGAATGTTGCAAATGGGAAGGAAACAACGCCCTGGTCCCTCTGTGATCAGTGTCAAAACGTTCCTGGACTCAGTGGGGCCAGGCTTTCCCTTAGAGATATAATACAGTACTTCAGGACAGACTGAAAGCCTCAAGGAACAAGCCAGGCCTTATTTCATTTCCTGATGAGAAGCTGCAGTGAAAACACCCTCAGAACTCCTGTTAATCCTCTCAGCTGCATCTGGGTGGGTTTTTCCCACTTCCCACTCATGGTGGCAACTGCCAGGGTCTCATCACCAAAGCTGCCTCGGCTTTCCAGGGAAGACACAAAGCTGGCACTTCTAATTAAAAACAATGAGCAAAGGTTCCGAATGGAACTGCAATGCATATCTTCAAGTTTGCTGGCGATGATGGCAGTTTATTTTTCACAGGTAAAGTGACTTTTGGAGGAAGGAAAAAATGTACATCTATGTATAAAGATAGAAGCAGATATTTATATATTGTTTTGGTATGCAGTCATGTTTGAATTCTGATTTTTCTTCACCTTTATGTAACGCTCATATCTTCTGTACATAATTACATTTATAATGAAAGAAATTTCAAAGAGAAGCTTCAGCACACTTGTGAGTGCTCCATTTGGCACCATCAGAAGAAGGCCGAATACCTGCAGGAAGAAACTCTTTAACAGGCCCTGCACACACAGGAGCCAGCCTAAGTGTCACTGGGATGTGGTGACTGACATTTTTTGGCTGGTGCAGACCTTGACAGAAAATGTCACCGTAGGTGTGTGCACACACCCCCACCCCTGTGCAAGTCCAGTGCCACAGAGGCTTAACTAAGAGAACTGTATCTCGCAAAAGGACAGTATAGGTTATCCGCTTTCAAGATAATGACAGAAAAGAGAAGAATATTTGGTTGATAGGATGTTGCTGGGAAAAGAAAAGTGGCCATTGCCTCGTAAAGAACTGTTTTGTGGCCAGCCGAAGTCACCACGTGTCCATCTCAGGCAGCTGGACACAACCAGCAAAAACCCCACTGAGGGTTCCTGCACAGCCAGTGAAATCAGGCGAATTCCACAAGACCTTTCAGCCCTTATTAAAAAAAAAATAAATAAGTTAATAAGTAGGGAAACTTTTTACACGTTGTAACACATTGTTACATGTTGTAACTCATCCCTGGCAGGTAACAGCACGCTAGGCTGAGCCCAAGGCTGGGTAATAAATAACTTAGTTTTTGTTCTGTACAAAATTGTTCTCTTAAAGCTCCATTGCACTATGCCAGCACTGTACAACACTGTTAAGACAAATGAAGGGAGAAAATTATTGTGAGAATTGTACAGATCTGGTGGGAATGAACCCTGCTGTCCCCAAGGCAAGAAGCGGCCTCGCTTAGCAGGATTAAGAGGTAAACAGGGAAAATAGGAGACACGGGTATAAATCACAGCAATAAAATTAGAGTTAACTCTGGGTTTCGCTGAACTGAGTTGAGGGTTTGTATTTTGGTTTAAAACAAGCACTTTGGTGAGAAGGTGGTGAGCTGGCTTTGTGGGTAAGGTACTGCGCTGGCACTCGGGTTTTGGTCCAACCCTTATGCAGGTATCTTGCATTCCACCAGACAACATTAAACCGTTCCTATAGCTCAGGTCTCTGCGAGGCTGCTATTTCTCTATTTCGCAGTCATGTTCTGATAACAAACCCACTGCCAAGGCAAAGATATTCAACAGCCAGTGATGAAAGCCAGGTAAGAACAGACACAACGACCAGCCAGCCAGTTGTGTGGAAATCTCTGAATTTTTTTATTCAAGCTTCCATAGGTGAGTACAGATCTACAGCGACTACACGTTAAATACGCCATGCTTTGTTCAGTTTGGTCTTAAGGTCAATGCTCTTGAAGAGAAAACTGACATGAAAAGGCCCACAGCTTGAAGGAACGCAAGCGTTGTTGCGGTCATCAGAGTGCTGCAGCCTGATGTCCACACGGGGCTGAAGAGCCGTGCCAGCAGAACTGCACCCAGGGCCTGAGAGAGCCCTAAGGAACCCAACCATGAACCAATGAATGGCACACCATTACGCATCACAATAGGCACCTAGCTGGCAGTGAGAGCCTGCATGCAACAGTCACAGCAGACCATTTCATTAGTGCTAACCACAAACAACCAGGGAAATACAGCACCTCTTCGCAATCATGCTTTGAAACATTGTTAACAAACAAAATGGGAAAAGTTGGCCATGTTTACTGAAAACAGTTGATGCCCAAATTAATATTTTGCATCCAGCATGCACTAAATACTGAGATAAAACTTCCATTGAGCTCAAGAGCATGGTTATGTCAGAAGGAAGGACAGGCCGTGTTGATCTTCTACACTGATGCTGGAACAGGTTGCCCAGAGAGGTGGTAGGTGCACCATCCCTGAAAACATTAAAGGTCAGGTTGGATGGGGCTCTGAGCAACCTGATCTAGTTGAAGTTGTCCCTGCTCATTGCAGGGGAGGTTGGACTAGATGGCCTTTAAAAGTCCCCTCCAACACAAACCATTCTATGATTCTGTATCTGTGTCATGACAATTAACATTGCTCTCCCCTTGCTCTGCCCCTTCTGTTTGCTGCCTGGCCTTCTTCACCTTTCAAGTGCCCAACTGGTGCAGCTGGCTCAGCAAAGCCTTTTTACCTTTCCTCAGAAGCAAAAGGCGCAAATATCCCTCAGCAAGGGTTTCTCCCAATATTTGTTTCATTTATTTCTTTTGTGCTTTCTGTCTTCAGCCTTCCTTAAAAACGTAATTCCTATTTCTGTCACAGCATCGCCCTTCAGCCTGTCCTGGAGGAATGTAACTTCTGCTGCTAAGTGAACCTAGAAAGAATCAGATCTGATCAGTTAAGGCAAAGAAATGCCCAGTTTTTCCCACTCCTCCAGTATAATGAGCTTTTTCTCTCTCTCTTACCACAAGAGGACCCCCTTTCTCAGGTTTCATAAGAAACAGATTTCTAGATTGTTTTAAAATATCTTTCCCAACTAAATTAATTAAAAGAAAGTTAATATACACTGGAATTTGTATAATGCATTACCCTTCATTGCAGTGATTTGCTTTCTTCCAAGAACTGAAATCGTGTACTTGATGACTCTGTGATCACAAAATTTCCTGGTCATGTACTAATACTTCTGATATAATACTTTTGTTAATTAGTCTTATATCAGATACTATAATTCTGAGGCTGACGTACATACATAATACTTGTACAGTTTTTGTTTTCTTGAACCATAAGACATATGACAAATTAGATACTGACAGAAATATAAAGCAGCCCAAAAGGTATCTCCTGGAAAACAGATGCTGTACAACTCGGTGACTTTCACATGATGCCCTTTGTTTATTCTTTTGTAAAATTCTTAAATTTAAGAACAAAATAAGGAATGCTATCTGATACACTTCTGATGCTTTGGTTTTAACACCATACTCATCCATACTTTGTTCTCCCTTTCAGCAGGCACTGCAGTAACCTGAGAATATTATCTTCATGTATTTAGAAAGAATCAGGGATGGCTATTGCTGGTTACTCCTATGTGGGAAAATGAGACAGGCTCAAGGAGCAGTGGAGGAGCCCAGCATGCCCCCCTGGCTCTCCACACTACGTTTTAGCTGGCTCCACAGTCCCACCTGGCTTTTGCACCTGAGTCAGCCACTGAAGACCCAAGCAGGGACAGTGTGGAGGTGAGCTTCTCTGTGTGCTTCTCTGCCTCAGGACCCAGGGTCAGTCTGGCCCTCTTTTATGTAGATATAGTCATTTAATCCGAGAGATTAAACACTACTGTATTTCCTTCATTTACCTGAGCAAGCGGGTTTGTTTTCCCGTGCCTCTGCATATTAACAAAGAATGGAAAAAACAGATGTGCACTTCCTTACCATCTCCAAGGCACCTCGAATCACCCCACAGAGGAGGTTACAGTAGCAAAGCGATGCTCGTTCTGCTGGCAGCTCCTCCACAAAGTCCACGAGTGGGTTCTTGTCCAGGATTAAGGAGAACTCATTTCCTGCGGCACTACTGCAGCTCACACTAGCGGTGACCCCAAGGTACATCTTGAAAGCAACCTGCAAAAGGATGTGAAACTCAGCAGCTTCAATCTGTTGTGTGCAAACCAGAGGGCAAACTTTAGGATGCAGCACCCTGTAGACCAGCTTTACCCCAGGAAAATAGGGAGAAGGGAGAGAAAGGCTGGAAATCAAACTAGATTTATCCCTTCCGTGATCAGCTTGAGCCAAAGACGCAAATCTGGAGCTGTGCAATACTCCAGGGCAGTACAGCAGAAGGCTATTTCTTCTGTCTTTGATGTTCCTCCCTTTACAACCCCATACAAAGTGGTTTTATTGTTACCACTCGTCTGCTTTCAGTCGTGTCACACTCCCCTGGGACCATTAGCATCTATATTAGGTCCTTCACTACCTTGACGGCAACTTTGATAATCACAGCTCAAGAACTGCTGCAGCTGGTGAGTGTGTGTTTTCACTTTGATCTCCATCTGCAGTCGAAAAAAAAACCCACCCCGACCCGCCTGCCAAGACAGCAAACTTATTTGGTGGCACAGAGCATTGCTTGCTTTCCCTTCTACTAGCGATGAATGTTACTGTCGATGTGCAACATCTGCTCTGCTGGTGGAGGGGTCCCCTGTGGGAGCGTTTCTCCAGCCGGTGACATCAGGGCGTTATCTGGCAGGCTCGCAGCAGGCTGCTCCTCCTCTGAGAGCTCTCCCCGGCTCCACCGCCACGGACTGCTACGGCTGAAGACAAAAGTGTCTTGATTTTTTCTGCCTCTCTAGTGAGTATCAAACATGGACGGTTTCCAAGCAATCCTGAAATTCTTTATGAACCAGAAAACTGCCATAGGTTACAGTTTCATGGCGCTGCTGACAATGGGAGGTGAACGTGTGTTTTCTCTTGTTGCTTTCAGATGCCCCTGCAGCAATGAAAACTTCAGATACGGTCTGGTATTTCTCTTCTCCCCAGCTTTTGTTTTGCTGGTTATTGGTTATTTCTTGAACAGGAAGACTTGGAAACTCTTTACAGGCTGCTGGGTGAATCCCAGAAAAATATTCCCCAGAGGGAATACCTGCCATTTCTTTTATGTCTTTGGACAAATCACTTTAAATGCTCTGGTAGCCCCAGTGATGTGGCTTTCTGTGGCTTTGCTCAATGGGACTTTTTACGAATGTGCCATGAGTGGCTTGAAAAATCCTGCCTACCTACAAGCAGTTTGCCACGGCAAATCTGAGAAGTGCTTTGAGGAACTACACAAAGTGGCCTGTGACAAAAGCTCCATGCCCTTTGCAGAGAGTGACGAACTGAAACGAACTCTTCAAGCACAGTCCCAGGTAAGAAAAATAAATAAAGAGTATTGCACAGTCTGTACTGCTGCTGTGATTTATCTGTGGAAGACCCTTATGTCAGATTCTAAGATAAAACCCTTGCTTTCACATAAACAAAGTTTTGGCATGATGCAGCCTAACAAAATAAAATCAATCCATCTTTTAGTTCAGTTTGAGCTGTGCCATACTTCCTGGGGGGTCCCACTGATGGCAGGATCAGTAAGACCGCATAACTTAAAACTTTCTTCCAGAATGAATATTGCTGTAAAGAGAAAAAACTACTGGATTGTTTAGGAGGCTGAATTAACAGGTGTCACCCCATTAAAGGGGTCTGGTCTATTAAAAAATCCATACCACACTCTCCTATTTTATACCATCACGGTACTGTAATAAATCTTAGATCACTAATAGTAGACAAAAAACTGGAAAATAAGATTTGTGACAGATTTGTGTCTGCTTACGTAATGTGTTCCTGTTTGCGTTCCTCATTTCATTAAGCCAGATGAGAACATGTTTTTGTCCTGCTTGGAGGAAGGAAGAAACACTAGAATACAAGAAGCAGAACATGCAAAGCTGAGACTGTATCACATTTTACTATATTCGTGTGATACAGTTCTGCTCACTGCCTTGTAAATAAATTCAGAAACAAAAATCAAAACAAAGGGGGGAAAAGAAAGGAAAAAAAAAGCTACAGAAAATGATGGAAAGATGATTGTCAGCATGAAGGAAAAGTGGAGCCAGCAAGTTTGTGTCAGACAATTGTATCCATATGGAGCCATTTCCTCCCCAAGAGCTGGTTTTATTTTCAAGTCCTCATGCAAATAAGAGTGGAATGTAGCCAAATCCTGCACTGCAGACAAAGCAATTTATTTGAGAGTTTTAGAAGAAAATAACAGATAGTGCTTACTGCAATAGTTGTATGTATAGGAAATAGTGAAAGACCGGTGACTCAGTTCTCCAAGCTGCAAGAAAGTGAAAAGCTACTAAAAAGAGCAGTTTCTCAAATACCCATAGAAATCATCAGTCAGTACAAAGTGACTGGAATAATAAAAGAAAGTAAAGTCCCTAAGAATAATTGTTTGTCAAGCTTCTCCACTTCACATACTTCCCTGAGGGAACTTTCTGCATTCCCTCAGCTAAATATAGCATTTTATAGGCAGTTATTTTTTTAACATCAGTGGAAGAGTTCACACGAGAAAGGTTGCGGTTCTCTGTATCATCACCATTAAAGCATGGAAAATCAGTTCCAGTTCATATGAGTCTCTGAAGCCTAGAATATTTGTTCCACACTGGAATTTTGTTCCGCTGTTTGAAAACAAGTAACATTGCAGTAGAGTAGGTGGGTAAAACCATTGGCCAGGCCAGTGGCATTAGGCATGAAAAAATTGTGTTCACACCCCTGCTCTCCTTCAAGCAGAACATTCCCCAATAACAATTTGAAGCACATTTTTCCATCCTCTGCCCCTGCTCTAATCCTGGATGTGGCTCTTTCCTTTAATATGTCCCTGATAGATTTTTGTCAAACTCTGAAGTTGCTACAAAAAAAGTTCAGCAAAAACAAAGTTCTCTGAAAACACAACAACTATTTCTAATCATTGTGTAGGTGAATTGGACTCTATTCCAGTGCCAACACAGACCTGCCAATGCACGTGCTATTTCTTCTCTCTCATGCCCTCTCCTCCTAGCTTTCTCACAGATTGGGCAAGAAGTTAATTTTAAACCAGTTTTGGCATAATAATTATTTTCCACTACAAAGGCCTGATTCATCAAAGTCAAAAAATGTTCAAAAGAATAGCTTAGATCTCAGTGAACCTCCTGGTAAAAGAATTTGGGGAAAACCTTTTAAATTTAAGGCTATCTTTTATATTCTTGTTAGCTAATTAATACTAAAACAGTTCTAGTTGTTGTTTGGTTTTGGTTTTTTTTTAAATTAAAAGAAGTCTGAAAACAACACATCTCAAAATGGTCACAGTTGAAAAGGTTGAATGTTCTGGGACAGAAGGTACTTACCCTTTTTGCTTTTGTAGTTTGTCACAATTCAGAATTGTGTCTTAATCCTAATTTTTGCTGGGTAGTTTTATTTAACGCTTTCAGGAGAGAAAACCATTTACCAGATTTTATTCTCCCTATGCGCTTGTTCCCTTTGTGTGACAGAATTCAGTGAGAAATTCCAATATTCTACATGCCAGATTGTTATAGTTTTGCAATAAACTCTCATCAACATCCTCCCTAAATTACCCAGATGTTACTCCTGCTCTCAGGTCCTCTTTGTTTTCCATATAGCACTATTTACCCATAACATTATTTGATTGATCATTTATACCTTTGATTGACCATTTAGATCTCTTAGACTTTTCTTCATACACAGTCTTTTAGTTGAGGTCTGATTTGAGATCATCTGTCCCTGAACCTGAAATGGCCTTGTGCTGGACATGTCTCCAGCTGTTGTTCCAAGTTTCCTTTGTTATAAAACCGACGGGGGAGACAGCCAGACTCTAGTATAAGCCAACTTTTCTTGAGAGTTTTACTGTAAAAATCAACAGCTTTTGCTTTCCTGAGAAGGAGACATCAAAATGAGCACTATCGAGAAGCCTCAATCCTGGTGTCTTCTGCCTCCCTTTGGGCCCCATATGGAAGCCTCATTAATGCTAATGCCAGCCACTGAATGCAAACTGGGAACGAGATGCCTGCAGTGGGGTCCCAAGAGGAGCAGCAGGTCCTCCATACAGTGTGGTTGTTCCGTTGGACACTCTTGATTTAAGTAGCATTTTCACTTGGGCCTTTTTAAACTGAAACTCATTTCTTTTATTTTCTCAGATTTTAGGCTGGTGTGTGATAGTTACCACAGCTCTTCTCTCCCTGCTAACCACTTGCTGTGCCAGCTGCCAGTCCAAAGTCAGCCACCTCCAGCTGATGTTCTGGAGGGTGTACACAGAGA
Organism: Tringa tobata; assembly: GCA_033628505.1. Taxonomy (NCBI): domain Eukaryota; kingdom Metazoa; phylum Chordata; class Aves; order Charadriiformes; family Scolopacidae; genus Tringa; species Tringa tobata. The sequence goes on from JAHREE010000280.1 coordinate 2,191,359, forward strand.
AGGAGAAGGAGCAACTGGAGCAGATTTTCCAGCTATACGCCACCAAGCTGAGCGAGCGAAACCTGAAGTGCTTTTTTGAGAACAAGGAACCAGAAGCGATTCCCCTGCCAACTTTTCAGGCATGGGAAGATGCTTCCCAGCTCTACTCTTTCAGCAGCAGCAAACAGCATTATAGCACAATTCACAGGCTGGTTGAAGAAGGCCAGAAAAAAATCAATGAGGAAAGAGAGACAATGCTGGACTTTGTAGACAGAAGGGAAACACCATAGATAAATATATTCCAGCTCTTTAATATCTTGCTAATATAGCATACTTCTTAGCTGGTTTCATCTCTATATTTTTTCACAATGGCCTCTTTCTTCTTCATCATGTTCCCTCCCAGTTACAAACTTACTCCAAAAGGATGGAATGAAATTATTTCCCTACATCAGTGAAAAGGCTGCAGTCCTCCATGGCACCTAGGGATCATGTCCTGCTAACGTCACTTGTTCTGGATCAAGAGCTGACAGCAAAAAGAGATGACTAATGACTTCTACAAGGGGATTTTAACAATATCCTATGTAAAAGGCTTGTAGTATGCTTGTCCTATGTAAAGCAAGAGACTATCATAAAGTAACACCATTTAAAAGGTGTGAATATAACACCAGAGGATGAGTGTGACTTTCTGACAGCCCACAGAAAGTAAAGGCTTTTCCTTCCAGGTCATCTCCAGGCCATTTTCAGGTACAGCATTGTTCTGAGGCACCAGTGGTCACTGAAGGCATCTCCTGCTGTACCTAGAATGCCACGGATGCTCAGAGTGATCAGCCCTGGTCTGCAGACCAGGTCGGCAGACATCTGCCTGCGACATGAGGCAGCAACCTCCATTAACAGTGAGATGCCAGGTAATTCTTCAGACAAATCTTACAGCCAAAGTGTAGGGTACCAAGAACTTGAAATTACCAATTGGTTCAGCATTTTTGTGTTTTTGTTAAAAAATAACCTGCTATTATTTTGAAACATAATTAGTTGTTGTTAGTTCTTTGCTACAATAATGAAAATGCATCACTGATATTTTGCCTCCATGTTATCTTCTCCCACTGAGAATTTCCCTTTGTATGGCTATAAATCTGTTTTGAGTGCGTTTCGGGCAGTGGCTGCAGTTTGTAGAGCTGCATAATATTGTTTATACTGCGCCTGCAGACAGTGTACAACAGAGGGCCTGGAAGGAAATTCCACATTTTAAGAAAAGAAAATATTTTCACAGCAGGCTGATTTTCATTCTTCTGAATGTCTTAGGAAATTTAGTATCGGGAGCAAGAGGAACTGGCAGGCAACACAGGTGGGGTAACTGCACGATCAGTGCTTCTGAGAAATGTGTTTTACCCCAGAGCCCTATGCTTTACCTCACCCACTTGGAATTCACCACGTGGCTCTCACAGTTTTTTTCCCTGGGGTGACTGGGCAGGCTTTTATGCAGCATTTTACTGCCAGTCTCCCTGAGTCTGCAAAGAATCATATTTTTGCTCTGCTCGAACCAGGCTCTTATCAACAAACCAGGGTACTTTACACAACTTTCTCACACTCACTGCACTTCTTTAGCAGAAAAAAAGCATTTACCTACGTTTACAGACCATTACTCTTTTAAAAAATAAAATCCAAGAGTGAAATCGCTGTCTGCTTGGAATTTTCTCTGTGTGTTTTGAAGAACTTGTGGTGTTTGAGCAAATGATTTTTATCCCAGCTGACCCACTTAACAGCAGACTTAGAACATGTTATAAGCCTATAATGCACCTGCTGCAGCTGAAACCACAGAGGCAACACTGCCAAAAGGAAAGTCACAACAGCAGGCACGTCTGACACCATGCCTGGCACATATGATTTTTCTCCCCAGACTCCTCTCCTGGTATAGCAACTATCTAATTCCAGGGTACACGTCGCTTCCCATTTTGTCTGCTTTTCTCTTTCTTTATGAGAGATGCCCCAACATCTACTGCCCAGCCATGTCCCACCTCCTTCCTACACACAAGAGGAGAGGAGACATCACCTAACAAGTTGACCTCACCACCTGAGCCAAACTTCCCTTCACAAAGCCATCTTTCCACCTCCTTTCTTACTCATGCCACAGAAAACCAAAGCAAGTGGGGATGCAAAGGGGAAGATCCTACTAAGCAGGTTAATGAGCTCACCAAGGAATATGACAAACAAGTTGGTTTATGTAAGGATGATGTTTCCAGTGTGGTATTAGAGCTGGGACACAGAGGCAAAAGCATAATTATCAGAGGGAAAGGTGGGAAGACAGAAGGATCCCACTGTGGGCTTTTGGCACCCTCTTCTTCCTCAGGAGAAAGCTCAAAGCTCTGTACCTGAGTAGCCAGGACCATCTGAAACCAGAGCGTTTCCGAGGTTGGCCTTCCCCTTTATTGTGAAGGGGAAAATCCGAGGTGCATTCTCCTCTCCTCATCCTTACCCTGCTTCATGCTCAGAGGTAACTCCTGTTGAGAGTGCCTCCACCTCCAAGAGCGGCTGCTGAACAATTAATACTGCAACGTGCGCCTGGCAGGAGCCTAAATCTCTCACTGATCCTCACTCCCAGGGCTGTGTTACTCTATGTTGTCTTACCAAAGTGCCTGTGACTGAATGCAACTGCCATATGAATGCTGGAATATTTCTATAAAACCAGACAAAAATAAAAGCCAGTTTGTTCCTATGTTTTCAACTGGAATCCGGTTTTGGCAAATTTAACCCTGTCCCTCAAACAGCTACCACAAAAGCTGTTTCTTATCAACATTGTCCCTGAATTAAAGTTCAGTAGCTACCATGGCAGCTCAGAAAGAAGCAAAGACTTCACTATTGATATTGTCAACACTATCTGAAACAAACTGGAAAAAACCCCAAACAGCAGAATCAACATTTTCTCTTGGAAAATTTAGATTTTATATTCGTTCTGATGCCCATCAAAATACGAGTGCACAAATAAAACGAGAAACTTCTGCTCAATTCTCTGTGCTTTGTCCCTCAGTTTACTATTTATTTTCCTCTGTGAGAACCACATTTTCTCATTTAAATCCTCTTAACTCTCATGCTATGCATCTGCTGCTCTGTCAAACTTCAGGTCTTTGTTACAAGAACAAAAACTAGTTAATGGTGCTAGGCCCTCATATGCTTTCAATTTAGTTTCAGCTGTACTTTGCATTACGGTATGACGAATCTGTCCAAATTCTATTGTTAAAATTTCCTGTGTAAAAGAGAACTTGCATGGAAACTATGCAAATACAGTAGCTGCTTTGCAATAGAGCACCAAACTGAGGCAAAATTGAACAGTTATAAAGTGAAAATTGTAAAAAAGTCTCAGCAGAAAAAAATAATTTAAGTACATAGGTAATTCATTTAATAGATATGAACTTTTTTTTTTTTTTTAAACCAGGTTATGAATGAACAGAAATTCCTTTAAAACTACTATACACAACTTCTCAGAGGGTCTTTTCAATCTTTGTGATTCCAAAAGACAGGGAAGTAAAATGAATGAGCAGTTTTAAAAGTTGCATCTATAAATCTCTCATTTCTTTCTATATGAGATGGTAGGAAAAAAAAGAATATTTATTTAGACATGTACAGAGGCTCACTGTCAAAATGACATGCATGTATGTGTCTTTTCAAAATGTTACTTGCAACTCTACGGGATTATGTATTACTTCAAACAAGAAATCTATGCAGTCAGAATTAAAAATGTAGCACTGCCCTTTTTGCCCTTTTTCAAAGTCTCAACCAACATCCCGTCTTTCTCAAGCAGCAAGAATAAAATTCATTACCATTTTGATGGTGCTCAAATACAGTCTAGAATTACTGAAACATTTAGGAGGCCACTAACTTATTAGTTCCTTTATATACTTCTGGGGACTCTTCACCACAAAATATTGCATGTGTAAGTAATGTTGCAAAGTAAGTGATAAGACAGACTGCTAAAAAAATCAAAACCATAATTTCAGATGACATAATAACAGGATTAATGAAGGACCAGAATTAATCTGCTTAGAAGGGGAAAGGCAGCCAAAATTACATTTTTGCTAGCATACTTTTCATTCTTAATGCTTTTCCACAGCCACTGTTTGGGAAGAGCAAGATGCTTTAAAGATCTTGCTTTCTGTTGCTGATTCCACGTACTCATAAACTTTTCTTTACTCTTTACAGTGCTGCACTTCATTTTTCAGTTTACTGTCTCGGTTTATTTAGTGCAGCAACCTGCGGTATCCATTTCCCTCTCACTGTTGAGATCTGCAAAGCAACATTTACCAGCTTCATAAATTCTGCCAGCTTCTGTCAGACTTTCAAACTGGCCATATGTCAACCTGTAGGGACCCTGTATGGCAGCACCTCCCATGGGAAGGGGAAGGGTGACATGGTTGGATTACCCCAGCCCTATTGGTCCCCAAGGGCCTCTCTACAAGCAGCTGCAGAGACGCGTGTTTGTGGACTTCATGGGGCACTGGGCTTCCACAATAAAGCCCATCTGTCCAGCCACTGCTTTTCAGCAAGGGATATGTCCCGAGGCAGAGCACAGCTATGGAGCCTGTGAGCCAGCACTTGCTCACTGCGGACCAGAGGGAACGGCCAAACTGCTGCCACCTTCAGCACACACAGACATCTCCTGGGGCACGGTGACACTGTGCTACAGAAGGTAACACTATTATAGGATTAGATCTAAAACCAGAAGCTGTTTGTTTTTCGCATCTCTTTTGATCAGGTCAATGATGTCAACATCTTGTGAGGAGAAACTGAAGTAAAAGCTTGATTTTGTAGGATTATAGAGTAAAATTATCACCCTCATTTCAAAAGCAATCCTCAGTTATCCTCAGATCCAAATTCTGAACCCAGTCTTGGACATTACTTCTTCAAGTGAGCTTTGTTTTTAACACCATTCCTCAATTGGTTTGCATTTTCTTACCACAATTTGCCAGTGAGCAGAAAAACTACTTTTACATGGCCTGGTTTATTTCTTTATTCGGCCCTGACTGTAACCACGTAAAGTCACAGCACCAACACGAGAAGTCAGTGAGCACCATGGGAACTCAGTGTAGGAGGACTCACTTTGGCTCATCATCAAAACTTGTTGGCTCCTCTCCAGTCCAGTATAAGCTAGCAGTAAATCCCAGACTTTGCAGTCTGAACCAGTGGTTGAAGATTTAAGGCCTCAGTCACTGCTTTAGGTGCACCTTTCCCCTGGTGTTTACTTCTTAATATGGCAAGCTGGCTTTCTACTCCTCATTTTATGTTTTTTCCTTTGCTTCATCTCTTTCCATTTCCACAGGGAACACCCACAGCCTGGTCTTGCAGACTTCCCCTTCGCTTTCCAAAGGACTGCAGGATAACAGCTATGTGTACAGGATGTAGAACTACTTGAACTACTTAACTGCCTTAATTACTTTAACTTTTACCTGGCTTTACATGCTCATCCTCAAACAGATTTCTACCTCAGAAGAATTACTGAAGTTAAGTGTTTAAGCCCTTTCTCCTGGCTGGGAACACGACTGCTGAAGACTTAAAGAGATCATGTAAACAGCTGTATGACTCTGAACCGGCAGCTTTAAGAGCGTATTTGCAGTTATGTGCTGGGTCATTTTGCATTTGTTTTGTTGGTATGTGCCTCAGACAAATGTGCTTGAAGACTATTTAAAAATGTTTTGCCAAAGAAATGTGAAAATGCTCTCCATATCACATTTTGCCTGAGAAAGGTTATACTCCTACTGCAGAACTCTTTTAGTTTTCTAAAAATAGTCTTTTCAAGAGACTGTGTGCTTTAAAGTTTGTTCCAATCTTTTCAAGTACTTTTATTTCTCTCAGCAAGTTTCTTTTGAAATATAACCTGCAGGGAAACAGTGTCTTTTTCCTTACTTTGATGGTTGATTTCTCACTGTATTTTGTTGTTGAATCCTCAGTACTTAAGAATGATGGTTCAATTGTACTAAAGCACTTGTAAATAAGGGAATCATGAGGAATAAGACCCAGAAAACCAGATATCTGGCATATACATGAAAATCCAGAGAAAATACAAATACCACCTGAAGAAGATCATAAAAGTGAACAAGCGTGGTATCATTCTTTTAACACGACATTGTATTTTAATACAGTGATTGAAATACTGCTTGTCTCATGATTTTCCTTCGGCTGCCCTCACTGTCTCCAACGGATCCTCTAACCCAGCTTACCTCCTCCAAAGGAGGAGCTTTGTCATACATCAATCTGATTTGAGGCTCCAAAATGCACTTTACTTCAGGAAAAAAAATTAGTTTCCACTCTTTTATGAGCTAATGGGATCTGTCTGGCTTTTAGTAATGTCACCTGCCTCTGCTTTAAACTTTGGCAGATCTGGTGTGTGTGTGTGTCGTGCACATGTGCACTTTATAGCCCTACCAGCAAGAGCAAATGCAAAGAGGCCCTTTCTCTATTTCTGTGACAGCTACCAGTTCTGCTACAATAAGCATTCTGGAATGATAACATAACTTCTGTCCCTCCATTTCAGTCAGATGTAACATAGGTATTTCTGACATGGTTAATGTGAGCAGGATCACACATCACCTGATAATATGCACATACACTTTGAAATAAGATACTCTTGTATAAATGGCATATACTGGTGCCTTAGTTCACTGTATAGAAAGCCTGCTGTTCACCCGTTCTGCAATCAGAGGTTAAACATAATGCTTACATTTAGCTGATGCTACTGGTAATTCTCAAGCAATCACAAAGTATGCCAGGCATATTTTTGTCTCCTAAAATGGGCCAGTGGAAATGACTCTCAGTTCAATTAACTGATGCCCTGATCTCTCCTCTTAAAACAAACGACTACCTAAGCAAACAGTTCTTTGTTACGTGTGGTTAATTTTTGACATTGGGAAAAGCCAGGCATATCTTCATTGGCAACACTTCATAGCTGAAAATAGTAAAGGATAAAACCTGCCATGACCTCGGCAGGTATTAGTCTGACCTAACTCAGTGTCTACAAACTACCACTTCTCTTACAGTGACTCAGCAGTACAAAGGGGCGGGACGTCCTATGGATTTCTCTTTTTTTCTCTACTACCCTTGAGTCTTTCTTTTGCAGAAAATCCATCTTATTCCTAATATTACCATTTTAAGGTTAAAACCCATCTAAGATAGCTATGGAGATGCTGAGGAGATTCAGATGACAGAAGTAAGACTATCAAAGTTTAAGATCTGTATGAGATGGTTAAGGTTTATGCTCCTAGAAAAAGATAAGAAGTCAGGGAATACATTATTTAGTTTGTTAAAACTGAATCATTTCTTGTTGTTTGCTGCAATCTCTGGGAAGAGTAGAAGAAATCAGTTTAAGCTGCAGCAAACAAAAAGAAACTTTTTAATTCTTCAAATGGCAAAATGATTCATAGGCTACTGGGAATAGAAGAATTTTAATTTCAGTTTAGCAACTGACTTTAAGGTCAGTTTAGGTCAGGGATTGGCCCATTTTGTGTTCTCTGTCCTCAAGTCAGATATGAACCTAATACCCACATGAACCAGTTCTGTGGTTCTGACAACCCTTTGTAGTAAACTGACCACTGTAGGTTTATCAAGACCATCTGCAAAATTCCTATCCCACTAAACATGACATTTTTTGTATTCTGTTTAATGTTGAATTTTTTCCCAACCTGACGTAGCACTATGCTACAGAGGTAGAAACTGATGTCTCCTCTCAAGGCCAATCTCTATGAGCTACTGGTTGACATGAAGTTGTAGATAAGGAAAAGGCTGTATTTCACCCAATAGAAGCATGGGTATGATTGTGGAGATGAGTTGTTTTTGATAAGACATTCATGTTATTGCAGAAAACGTAGGCAATTGTTTTAGAGCAAAGTGATGGAGGAGTGAAAAACTAAGACCACTGAAACTGATAAAGCTCTAGAGAATGTAAATCTTATTTACCTGTGCAATCATGTCTGCGGTTTCAGAATAACTGCGACACTTTTTCACAGCTGAACGAGCCAAAAAATCATCAATCAGCCTTATGCCAATGCCGTATCCCCTAAGGAGAAAACAAAGAAAATTAACATCCAAAATGGGGAACTTCTTTCCACGTACCATCTCCATAATCTGTCTCTTGGGTTTTCTCAGTAAAACTGCTACATGTTCCTAAATGAATGGCATTCAGGACAACAGATTTTGCTGGTCTAGATTATTCTTTCTACCACATTTTGCAGCACAGTGGAATTGCTCTTCATGTAGTCATTTAAGGAGTCACACTCCTTTAAGCATGATACTCCTGGTAAGTATGATATGCATGTTGTTTATATATACATTTATATTTAAATATATGAATAAATATTAGATGTTAGATATATGAGTATAACATAAAAGTAATATACAAATCATGCACCTGATTAATACTGTTTTGTCACTAAAAATAGGATAGGATAACATAGCATAGGACTTTCTCCATTCCTCTGTGATCCCCAGAGTTCATTTCACACTGTCTCTGCCAAGAACAAAGCAACTGCCCCTTCAGGTCACTGCATTCATCTCTGGGCTGGTATGGAGTTCAGCAAATCCTGGGCACCCTCACCGCAGCATTCAGGTGCCAGGAAAACCCACAGGAAATGGACTCACACCTGATTTTCACTTTATCCTCTTACCTCTTCACCTCATTTTTTGCTCTTCCTCCACAAATTCCCTCCGCCTTTTTTTTCTAACATGTTCTCTCCCTCCATCTACTAGTTGCAGAAAGAATTCAAAAGCTGGTAGTCAATATACAGTTTCAGTACACCACCACCTTCATTTTGTATTTAAAACACTACTGTTTCAGAGAAATTATGTAAAAAATGCTGAAAGTTAATGGAATTTTTTATAAAACAGATATTCATTGCTAGCTCTCACATGTTAACAAAGGTCAGTAACTATATGGTGTGCAAAATAGCTAAGCCTCTCAGCATTTTTTGAAAATGGGAAAGAGATTGACACCAGTGTTATAAAAGAATGTGATCTCAACTCAGAAATATTTTTAGGGAATTTTTCCTTTCCATTTATGTGGATGTTGGCAGTCTCTGCCTGTTTGTCAGAGGCCCTACACCCTCAGTGAAGCAGCCTGAACTCGATGGAGTTTCTTACTGATTTTGTACCACGTCTTTGACAAGAAGTCAAAAAGTGATCTGATGTCTAATGTGATGACAAGACCAAAAAGTGGGTTTGGCAACATGAAGTTATATGTTCTGCATCAGAAAACAATGAAATATTTATTTATTGCCTAAATAGCAATGCCAATAATGTTGCTAAATATGTCATCAGCAGTTAGCAAAGTATTTATTGGTGATGTACACGACTGCTTGGAAACTTTTCAACTTTTATGCCTTAGATTTGCAAAGTCAAATGAATAATAAATTGCTAAGCAGCTATTTGGCAACTGTACAGCAAAAAAATACCCTTCTCATTACGGACTATATATGTACATATATATAGAGAGAGAGCTAAGAATACTGTCCCCACCTGTGACAGATCTTCCTCAAGCTGAGCTGTCTTCATCTTCACAGAAGCAAAGATGGCCATATTGCTTTAATGAAACCTGTCACTATTTTATCAAGTCTTTATCAAGACAAAAGAAAGATTTTATAGAAACAGCTATAATAATAGAAATACAAGGGGCAAGATACGTCTCCGTATCTCCCAAAACTACCCTTTAGTAATTTCTACCATAGCATCATAAAGAATCCTGTGTATTTTTTGAAACGTGATTTTCACCAGAGCTGAATGAGAGATGAATACAAAACAAATATCTGAGGGATGTTGTCCCTTCTTAGTTTGTGTAGGTACTACTTTTCTTTTTACCAAGCAATGATTTTGTTTTTTTAATCACTTCCACCAATAGCTATCAGACTATAGCTTGTTTGCAAACTTTCAGATTAATAGTAAAGTGGTCAGGTATTCTGTCCATTGCGATTGCTGTAAATTCAGAGGGTCAAAGTCAGACACCTGAATTACACTGTCAGAAAAGGCAACTGATTACAAAGGGAAGGTGCCTATTGACTGAGTCATCTCAGCCAAATCCCTACAACCTGGAATTGTGACTACTTCTTAGCTTCCGAGTCACAAAACCATGTGTAGCTAGATGAGGAGGAACCACAGGAAGGCCACATCCACAGTGAATGCAGAAATGCATGTTAACTAGAAAATACCCATGAAATACAAAAAGCTCACCTAATTTTAAATAACATAGGTATGAAGAAATAGAAGAGGAAAGTTAACGTGGAAGTTGAAATTGAATACATGGACATAGGAGATGAAATTTAGAACTTTTTATTATTAAGTAGCATAAGAAAGGATCAATAGGGAACATGCATAAGCTATCAAAACAATCCCGACAGTTTTCTTCTAAGAATTCAAAAGCTAATGGCTGATCTTAATTCACAAATTTGCATAATTTCTGTTGACAGAATATTGAACCTTATCGCCGTGAGCTTTTAATCCTAGACAAAGTGATGGAACTCGTAAGATAACAGACATAAAGCCGAAAGGTAACATATAGGTGGACCAATAGCATTATCGATAGAGTTGAACTTTTAAAGAAGTACTTACATTCTGTCTAAACAGATGTTGACATCTTCATCTTTTTCATAGTCCTTGCACAGCTGGGCTACCAAAGCCCCATACGTGAGTACAAAAAGTTCTCTGCTCTGCCAGAAAAGGTGAAAATTGAAAATGAAGCAAACTAGAATCAAACTTCTCCAAGCTTTTGAGCTGTTATTGTATTAAAGGCAAGTAAAAATAACATTTACATTAACGAAGAAACTTTTGTCCACGATGTGTAATCACTGTAATCCCTAATTCAAATGTGACAGAATCTGACTTGATCATCACTTGAATCTCTGTACAAGAAACTTGCTTGGCAGAAATACCATTTCTTGGGATATATCTACTTTCAACAGGTGCATTCTTGCATCCTGTAACTGTGCATACATACGCTGGATTGATAAAAGCTGTCAAATGACATCCAAGATTAATGACAAGCATTTAATTGGAGGAACAATAATAGAGTCAATGAGCTATTATTTCTTTTACAATAGGAACAGTATATACACTGAAATTCCACTTCCTTCACAAAGGTATGGTTGATCTGATTCAAATCATCTGCTGCTTTCCCAAAAAAACCCCAACAAGTAGATATAAAAATTAGCTCAGGATAATGAAAAAATACTATAGTTCCGTACAAGTGCAAAGAATAACAACAAGCAGCGTAGTCAAGTCCCACTGACATTTCCCCTTCTTTATCAGATTTTACCACTAACTGGAATCACTACCAATACTCGCTCTCCAAATGCCTGGATAATCTCAGTGGGACATTACTTCTGTATCTTAATACAGATGATGTGGTTGGTACGGCTCCACCACATGAGGAAGGTGAAGGGATTGGATGAGGATCACAGCCACCTGCCCAAGGAACATGGAGAGCAACTGAGGAGGTCAGAGGTGTATCCCTGCACAGACCCTGTCATAAGCACTGGTCTGGGATCTTTAGCTGTGCCACAACCTGGAGGAATGCTTTCTTCCCTCCCTGCCTTGCCAGATCACATCTGTGGCACTGCAGAACTGACTGTATTTAGCAGGAGTAGCAGCTGGCCTTTAGGGGAGAGACTAGGTTGACTTCCACTAAACATCTTGGACAGGAATTAATTAAAGGAAGTGCTACAGGCCTGTGGCACATGGGCAGATTAGAGGTGCCTTTAGTTTATAGCCTGTGGAAAAATAATGGTAAATGCCAAGGAAAACAATAGAACAAATCACACAAGGAAAGGAAGAATGGTTTGGCAGAAAGACCTCTTCCTGCTCCTATTGCATCAAAAGCATGGAGTTTAATCAATGTTCCCATTTTAACAAGGCACTCCTCAAAATCTTAAGTAGTATGGAATCACTTCCTAAACTCGCTCTGGTGATAACTCCTGACTTCAATAATAGTGCATACTGCCAAATTCTCGTTAACAAGTTTTTAATGGGATAAATGGATGTCATACAGGTTCTGCACTGTTCTAGTCTCAGCAAAAAGTCTGTATTGTAATAAGACAAATACCTTAGAGAAACTTAAACATACTTTATCAACATAATTGTATTTATCGGCCACACTTGCAATCCATAAGCTTGTGTATATTAACTTTATTTATACCTTTATATTCTTCTGTTTCTTTTTCAGTGGAGACCTCTGTCGCCTTTTCAAAAATTGACACAATGTTGTCTTTTCCTTACTAACAACTTCCTCCCTCTTCAGTTTGTTATACCTATAGGTGTGTCATAATGATACTTTTAGATGCAAACATATTCTCTTCAAGACACAATATTATTATTGGGTTTTTTAAACCACTGTGGCCTTATTTCCCAATTATGGCACTTTGGTTGTTTGGACTTGTGGTAAAATATTCCTAAACAGTTAGAAATTTTCAACCACACATAAAGATTCTGATGAAACTTGCTATCTGAATTTTTCATCTTTAGACACACCACTGCCAGAGAACAAGAAGGAGAATTACTGGTATCTTTAATGGCACAGAATACTGCTTTTTGTGACCATGCAGTTTAAGAAAGCCTCTTAAGAAAATCTTGCATGCAGTATATTTAAAACAATTGCTGGAGCTTTAAGAGAATATTAACATGAAGCGCAGAAAAAGAAGGAAGTTTTTTGGTCTATATAACTTGAACTTGATAGAATTCAGTGCTATGGGTCAAAGTCATCATTTATAGACAATGGTTACAGTTTTACCATTGTTTCTCCACAAACCACATTTTGGCCTTTAAGCCAGATGTGGAGACCCTGTGATGGTGCACTCCCTCTGCATAGAAAAAGTGCAACTTTAGGAGGATGAAGAAGGACCCCTGCTCATGCAACATAAACCCCAAAAGAAGACATGGTCTGCTATGCAGGAGGCACCCAGTGAGTACCAGCTGTGCTGTGGTCCCAGATGAACCATCTCTTCCCATAACTGTTCATGGGGTAGAGATGTGGCTGATGTTTCTTTTCTCCAAAATGAAAACAGAGATTTGGCCTCAAGGATTCATGTTGAGGGCAGGACTGTCTGAAAATCATTTAATGCCATAGGCAAGGTAGCTGGAGATATGAAGGCCGCCTAGAGCAAATCTCAGTATTACTGCCAAACAGTCTCCAAGTCCTATGGACAGGCTTTTTAATGTCACTGCTTAATAGCTGTCAGCTTGTTGGCAGCTCACAAGGGGGTCCCACTGTAGCCATAAATGCTGCCAGAGCTTCTGTTCTCATACCGGCAGACTCACCCCCATACTTTCAGTCCTTTCAGGCTATTTGGAAATACGACGGTATAAAAAACATCATCAATGCAATAACAGCTTATTCTTAGTCCATGCACAATTTTAATAGCACATTGCAAAAATGTCTTACTATTTTGTGGTTCTCCTGCTTTCTTCCTGGTGGGCGAGACATGTTGCTTGTGTTACACCTGATGTATTTGATGGTCAGTTTATGTCTTGTCTTCCCCAGGCAGCATAGTTTTCTCTCAATGACTGTGTTTCCTCTTTCCCTTCTTTAAAGTTTTCTCCTTTCTGCTCTTCTGCCTTTTGCATGAGACGTGTTTACTGCAATCTGTAATGCCGATGATGCTCCTCCTATTCTCTGCGTGTACTGAGCCCTCCGGGAGGAATCCGACTGGCAACAGATCTGCCCCTGTACACAACGTAAATAACCACTCCATCCATAAGAATGATTTGTAATGAAATAAATACACAGCAAACAGCCATGGGAAGCCAAACCAGGCAGCCCCAAGAGATTCACAGGTCTTACGTTTTTAGGGACAGCAAATTCATTCTGTTGTTTGTGTCAGGTTTTGGTGTTGGAAGAGTTAACAGAAGCTGCCCCTCTGAAGAATAAAAACAAAATTGCAAGATAATGCTGTGCAAGGTAATTAAAAATTGATAATTTTCAATTTAAAGGAGCTATGGTCTTCTGTCAGGTCTGACTGCTCTAGTCTGGTGAGGTAACGTCTATGAGTTACAAGGCATTACTAACACCAGGCTTCTGCAAAGCGGGGAGGACAGACCTAGGGCACCCAGAATCCCAGAGGAATAAACTGTGTGCCTGCTACAGCTGCCAGCTTGTGCAAATGGCACTTTCATTAACGAAGTTTCATTCTTGACGTATTATAACCTCCATTTGCAAACATCCCTGCTATCAACATCCAGAAAGGTTCAGCTTACTTTTTGCTTTCCCCTAAAGTAAATTTGGCTTATTTTGTTTAGATTTGCAGTAAATTTAGTCTACGGTCACTAGCGAATTTAGAAATTAACTAGGTAGCTGTCTTTCCTTATAGGACTTATCTCCACATACATTGCCAGTGAGGTGTCTCAGGTAAGGAGGTAAAAATACATGGCCTCATCTGAATGCCATACTGTTATTAAATTTCAATTAATTAATAGATTCAGTGCTAGAGTAAAATTACAGGTATTTACTATTCCAAATATACAGAAAGCAGCAGATGTGATTCATTTGAGATAAGAAGGATTAATTTACTTTAAAAAAATGGCGGCTTAAAGTTATGACACAATTCAAGAACAAAAAATAGGACAGATAAAAGGATTTTCAGTTTTTTCTATGGAAAACATAGTCATGCTAACAGCTTTCGTTTTACACAGAATGAGCTGGTGTTGACAATTTTACAATATAATAAGTCTCTTCTGTTTTTTTTCCAGGCACTTTTCTATCCCTGTAAAATCTGACTCTGTTTTATAACTGAAACTGTTACAGGCACTTCCCATATCTAAAATATTTAAATGAATCTTAAAAGTAAAGCATTACAATTCTCTAGATAGTTACTTATTTCTAAATTGAGTCTGAGATGGGTTTTTCTCAGATCATCTCCAATTGGCGACAAGCACCAAGTACATCTCTCATTGTAAGAGACATCCCATATTCTAGAAAAAAGTGTACTGCACTGTATTTTAAAAAACAGCTCTAAAAGATTATCATTAGCATAATTTAACTGCAGTGAAACCATCACAAAGCACTTAAGACTACCCATAAATGAGCAGCATTTTATTTATCCAGTTCTGAATGCAAGGATGAATTACTTCAGCCTACATTATTAATACTACAATCATGAAAGAACACTGTGGACCAGAAAGTCCAATGTGTGGTAAGAACACATCAGCATTGTTTGAAAAATACATACCTGTGCACACGTATACATGTAGATTCACATATAATATGATGTATTAGGTAGAATGTACTAAATTTTGAAAGGTTTGCACATGATTGATAAAATGAAGCTGAAACGGTATGGCCAAATAAACTAGTGATTCAACGGATCCAGTGAGGGAGACAAGTCAATGGTGGGTGTCATCCACGTCTTAAGGAACAGAACAAAACCACCTTCTTAATTTTAACTGTCATCTGACTTGCAGCCCTTTGAAAAGAGTAGAGGTTGGTACATATCTGGCACCTGTTTTATACCTTAACATGAACTTCAGAAATAATCCAAGGCAATTTGAATAGTGAGAAAGTTGGCATGGCCTTCCACCTTCCTTTCTGTCTCGTGTGAGGAGGATTTTAGCCTTCAGTCCTAAAAGGCTGGCCTTCCACACTCCTTGACTATTAGACTACACCAGTTCCCTTCATTCCCACTAAACTAAAAAAAAAAATAAAAATACACAAAATATCTCCTGAAGTTCAAAAGTACACATTAAAAAGTGCACTAGAACCCAGTCTCTTATAGTGGACTGGCTACTATGGGAAAGTTGAAACCTATAGAGCTAAGTACACGATCTCTTTAGCAGACCACTATCTAAGGATTCTCCCAAACATGAATATCCCAGAGCAGAGTGCAATATAAAAGCCAATAATGAGTAAGGTGTGAAATGCCTAAAAAAAACCCTAAAAAAAAGTTCTTTGATCCAAAACAATAATACACCTGCCACAAAAGATGGGTGTCTGCATTAGTACAATACAGGATCAGGCTTTTGTTTGCTCTCTGGCCCCAGATCTTGTGCTAAATATCTCACCAACAGAAAATTGAATTCTTTCAAATTACAAGACATCCTGACTGAGCCCTGCAAAATGACAAGCAAATCCACGGCTAAGGTTTGCCAATGTATTCTACTTGCCTCAGATGTCAGCTATAAGCATCCCTTTTTCTCAGAGGCAAGCTGGCTGTCACTTCAGGTAGTGGTATTTTGGATTGCATTCAGTCCTAACTCTTCCTGGGCAACAGATAAAGAGCCTAAATGTCTGCCTCAGGACTCCAGGTTCCTTTGCAAAGGCGAGTACTTAAAGGTTTGATGTGCCGCCCAAGCTCTTAATTGGATCCAACCCTGTAATTTGTTCCATAATAGCATGACCCAGCAGGATTATTTACAGCAAAGCATGTAAGCAAATGCCAAAGAAGTGACAATGCAGCAGTACAAAGTTGTCGTATTGATTGTATAAATTGCCTCATTCAACAGCCTCAGAGTGACTATGAATATTTCAGTGTTGTACGTCTCTTCAGTTTCACATCTAAAGTGTTTCTTGAGTAAACAAGAGATGCTTGTGAAAGCCTTCCTCCCTTATAAACAAAGACAGACATGGGTTCCCAAAGAAAGTTCAGCAACAATCAATCGGGGATTTTAAAATAACTGAGGCAAATGGGACACTCTTATAAAACACATCTTCAAAATAATTCTGTAATAGCCTGATGGGTTTATTCCACTGAATTTAAAGGAGGTAATTATTTTCAAAACAAAATGCCAGTAGTACAAAAACAAAGTTACTGAAAATTCTGTGATACTGAAAGAAAATGAAGATTCAAAATGGCAGTGTTCAGACAGCACTGGGATTTTGTTTTGCTACTACCCTGCCCAAACAACCAAGAACTTAACAACGGGTTCCAGAAAAGCACTAGCAAAGTGCTGCTGGTTGCTTCAGCATGTTTCTCTATCATTTTTGTGTAATGGTGACACATAGTTTTGAAAGCAAATTACCAGCAAGGACCTCATTCACAGATTGTGACTGGGGACGAGACAAGCAGGTGTCCACCCCAAGAGCGCACTGGAGGAACAAGGTCTTGCCTAGTAAACAAGCAAGATATGTATAACGTGCCATCCATGTGTATAACAGCTGTGAGAGTGTCCCTGCCATCCAAGCAGGTACCATGGGTGCTAAAACTACTTTTTGAGCTGAAAATTATTATTAGCAACCCTCTCTGCAAGGGGAGAGAAGAGGCTGTGCAGTCAGACACTAGTCCATCACACAACCAAGTCTACACATGCTGCTGATAGCCGTCTGTAACGGGAAGACAAGTTTCCTCATAGACCTCCTGGCTATTTTTTTTTTGGTTTTGGTAAAAATGTTTGTATTACAGGCAGTTAGACCTCTCAGAACTTAAATAGAACTTAAACAGCTCATTCTGATAAGTGTGAGGTATGCAATGTAAACAACTACTGAATACCATGACCATAGACAAAGTGTAATACAGAGAAAAACAGGAGTGAAACATTTTAAGTAACAGGAGTGAAACATTTTAAGTAAACAGGAGTGAAACAAGCCTGTTTAAGGCTTGACTGGTGAGAGACGACGAGAGCCTAGATCATAGATCCCAATATTCAGAAACCAGCTCTGGAAATGTTTAACTGAAACATTTCTATCTACCTCTGTCCACAGAATGGGATTGACAATACGTAAAGAAAATCTAAAAACTTTGGATCACAAGCGTGCTATATAAATGCCAGCTATTATGGCCAGCATGTCTGAAGCTGGCTCGACACCGTGTGAATAGCAGATTACACCTTACAAAAAAAACCCCACCAACCAACCCTTACAAAGGAAACAACGCTGTCAGAAAAAGAGGCGTGCTAGCATCTTGCCACCTACAGGTGAAACACTAAAATCTTCATGCCTCAGAACCACAACTGACATTAAACATGAACAGAATTGGGACTCCAAACTTCATGCAATTTATGGAATCTTTCCCAGTTTTATTTTAATGGTGAAGCATTTTAAATGCTTCTTTTTTTAACAATCAATCCACTTGAAAAGGCTTTCCTTGGTTGCTTTTTTATGAAGAATAGCTGAAAGCTTTTTTTTTTTTTCTCCCCTAGTCCCACACCATGCTTCTGCTAATTACCATTGATTAGGAAACAGGTTGCCAATTAACCCTGACAGGGTAATCATCAGTTTGATAGCATTGCATGTCACCCAAAAGGTAGGGAGAACTTACTGTTAGTTTCAGACAATTAGCAAGGGGCCGGCAGAGCTTACAATTGCCTAAAAGCTAAATGCTGCAGAACTGCTGCGATGAATTATTGAATCAATTAAAACACATGATTGGATGTTTGTCAGTATATTTAAAGCCAGCAAGCAAGCTTTTAGCTGTTATAGAGTAGAATAAAAAATTAATGGAAGGAAAAAGACTAGCAGAAGGGGTTTTTTGGAGGGGTTTTCTGTTTGTGTGTTTCTTTGGGTTTGAATTTTCTTTAAGCTTTTGGAATTTTTTCTGTTCTACTCTGCCATTAGCATTAGTTAAACATAAGTAAAAGCTAGTATTGACTTAAAGTAAAAGCATCTGATAAAGAGTAAGACCGAAAATGACTTTACTTCCAAAGTGGTTAACTTTTCTAAAAGGCAAAGAGGTTATTATTGCTAATGCTATAATTGCAATATTGACAATTGGTGGGCAGCAGCTATTTTCTTTTTTTACATTCAGCTGTCCCTGTCATGTTGGACAGAATCTTATCTATGGGCTGGCTTTCCTAGGAGTTCCTGCACTGATCCTTCTGGTTGTTGGCTATGCCCTGAATAACCAGACTTGGAGGCTGGTTACTGGCAAAAGATCTCCTCTTCAGAAAGAGACTACACCAAACCGGTTACTGCACTGCAAACTGATTTGCTTTGTCTTGTGCAGCATCACTGGGAGAGCCCTGGTTGCTCCAGTAACATGGCTAGCAGTCACCCTGATAAATGGCTCCTATTACGTCTGTGCCATGAGTGAGTATGTCTCCGTGCATTATTATGGAGCTAATCCTAACGTTACTGATAGTGAACGCAGAAGGATATTGGCTGCATTTCCATGCAGTCAGTTAGTTCCTCCAGAGCTGACCCGGGCAAGAGATGAAGTGATTCTCCTACTCCGATACCAGTCACAAGTGAGTAACTCATTGTTTCTGTTGCCCGTAATGATGAGAACTAGAATTAATTCAGGAAATTGTTAAGATAAAACAGGATCGGTATCTTCTGCCTTGAGTGCCAAATCTGTGTGTGTTTTGAAGCCTGCTTTGTTCCTGTTAAGTGGAACTGAACCTTAGGTATAAAAATTACTATGTCTGGTTGTCCTATTTGTTACCTGTTATTGGAGGATATGTTCTTCCTTGCCTAGTATCTTGAAAAGTACCATTAAGACAAATGGAAGCTCGAGAGCCAGGGAGGGTATGAAATTTCTTTGTTCAAGCATAAGAAACATGTGACTAATGGGGCCACATGAACGAAACTAAAATCTTGGTTTTTTGATCAGACTCAATTCTAAAAGGTTACACACCGGGTAAATAATAGGGGGAACATTAAGTTGTCACTTCAGAGAAAATTGGTTTTAAATAGGCTATGTTAGGCTAGGAATTAGATGGCTTCTCACAATATTAGTCGTGAAGGCAAAATCCTTAACAAATTATGTAACAAAACTTCCTTAAACTTAACAGAAAGAAGCAGCTTTGCTGCATGGCTACCTCCAGTAGTGTCATGGTTTAACTCCAGCCAGCTGCTAGGACCACGCAGTCACTCATGCAGTTTTCTCCCTTCTCCCCTTGAAGCGCAGGGAGAAGAGGGAGCAAAGGATGGGAAAGGGAAAGAAAAGGGAAGGAAAAAAAAAAGCCTTGTGGGTTAAGATAAAGATAGTTTAATAGAACAGTAACAGAAAAGGAAGAATAACAATAATAATGACACAAGTCATTCTTACCACCTTCCCAAGCAGAAATTCTGGATTTCCCCCCTGGCCAAGCCCCATTTATACACTGAGCATAACGTCTATGGTATGGAATATTCCATTGGCTGTTCTGTCTATGCTCCCTCTCAGCTTCTACAGGAAGCTGAAAAGAGTCCTTGAAAGGCACAGACATTGCTTAGCAACAACTAAAACAACATGCATTATTGAAATTCTTTTCACAGCAATCACTAGGAAGAAAAGTAACTCTTTCCCAGCTGAAACCAGGAAAAGTAGGCAGGGACTGGATATGATGGCAACAGACCCTTACCAAGTTTATTTATACCTTGTTAACCTAATTATTCAGGAGAAGTAAAGATGGGGCTTTGAGCAACCTGGTCTAGTGGGAGATGTCCCTGCCCACAGCAGGTGGGGTTGGAATTAGATGATCTTTAAGGTCTATCCTAACCTAAACCATTCTATGATCATCCTACAGATTTTCTGATGCTCAGAAGTTACCACTGTATTTTCAACTGTAACAGGTTTTTTTCTTTTTCTTTTTAAGGTGGCTGGCTGGCTTCTCATTGCTGTGGTAGTCATCACTGTCTTCCTGTCTTACTGCCTGGCAAGCTGTTTCTCCCCACTCAGTTTTCTACATTTCAGATATTGGAGCAGCTATGTCCATAATGAGCAGGAGCTCTTTGACGAAGCAACAGACCAACACTCCAGGCTGTATGCCATGCAGCATGTAAGGAAATTCTTCGGCTTTGTCCCAGGGAGTGAAAATGTAAAGGAAATCCGTATCCCATCCCTCAGAGAGTGGCAAGCTATTTCTGGACTGGCTTTTCTAAAACGAGTGGATGAGGAGCACTACGACTACAGCCTCCTCCATGATTGGGCACTCAAGGAGCCTGTAAATGGAAAATACCTGAAGACTGATGAAGATCCTGTGATCAGAACGCAGCTCTGA
>JAHREE010000280.1:2217147-2228588 GCA_033628505.1 Tringa tobata
AGCTTCAAAAGAACAGATTATCATCATCTGCGTATTAGCTTACAGCCATGTTGTGAGGTGGGGCATTTTCTAGCAACTGTATGTATACCAGCTGCATGGGAGAGCTGAATCTCTGTGTTGTGAATATGCAGCCCTTAAGGAACAGTTCTAGAACAAAGAGTTGTGGGTCCCAAGTCCCTTTGTGTTTTGTTGGGTATCGGTGGTTGAATGGGCTTGTTGGAAGAAAGCCTTGCTCCAGGTAAGTTTGAGAGAGACTGCTGGGCTGCCACAAGTGTGAGTCTTGAGGAACAGAAGGAGGGCTTCTCCCTGGTATTCTGACAGGATATGTGAAGGGAACTTGATTTGCCTGGTTTCCATCTTGTCCTAGCTCTGGATGGCTTCAGGTGAAGCACGTTCTCCTTAGGCAGTTTTCTGCACATTAACTTGTACTGGACGTTTTGTCTTTTTCATATGATTTATGTGGAGCCCTGGTACTCAACACAGAGGTTAATGCTCTGGACAGTCACACAGAATTTAACACATTAGTATGCTGAGATTCTCTCTAGCTCTGTTGTTAGGGCTCATCCTCGTTTTCCCCAGCTTTAAGTGGGATATGAGGGAAAAGAGATTACTGCTCTAGTACCCACCATGCCACAGAAGGTTTTCCAGTCTTTCTAAAGACCTTTCAGACATTAATAGCCTGTAATAGTTTCTGTAAGGGTAAACTTCATCATATTAATTTTTCAGAACTCTTGCATTATATTTAAATCTGTTCATATAGTTTTATCATCTGTTTAAGATGACCCTTTGAGACAAGAATAATTTGTATTTTAAAACCTTTAGTCTACTAATGCCATTGAAAAATAAACAATTACAGTTATATAAAGTTATCACCATAAGAATATGTGGGTTTTTTCTTGTAGCTGTCCAAACAACCCTTAAATTTACCTATAGAGAAAAATATCCTGATGAAACTCCGCTTTATGAAGTTGTCTCACAGGAGAATCTTGACGATAATGATGTCACGGACATAATTAAGCTACTAGAACAACAGGTAAGGAAAATGGAATATCTCAATTCAGCTTGATATCACTTCGCATTTTAGCCGGAATTTCTCTCTTAATCCGTTGTTTTCTGAGGTATGTGCTACTGATTTGAAAGGTGTTCCATGCAGAAGAGACTAACTTTGAGGTTTGAGTTTGTTAAATTACATTGTTGAGCAAAATTATGTTGATGAGGTAAAATACAGGGGCTAGTTCAGTGTGCAAAGGTACAATAATGAAATGGAAGTGCTGTAGAGCTTCTCGTTTAGCGTAAGGTGAACTTAACTCATATATAGTATTTGTGGAAATAAGTCACTTCAGTTTTACTAGGAAAGATCTAAAAATGCTACATTGATTCTTGATTCTTTTTAATAACACAACTATTTGTGGGGGAAGGTGGAATACCTCTTCAGCCTTTGGGATCAGTGAGTGCATTGTAAAGGAATGAGAAGGAAACACTTCTTTGATTTCAGGAGTGCTTGACAAGTCCTTCCTGACTTAAAATTGCCATAATATGTTCAGTAGACACTCACTCTTTTCAGTTTACTTCATATAACCTTTCTTCCATCAGCTGATGTTTTTTGGTTTTCCTTGGAAGGTGTTCCACTTCAAGGAGGAATGTAATGGGATTAAGGGATAAGCAATTTCAGGAGAAAGGATATTCTGAATGACTGTTGTCTCTTAAGATTTATGATATTCAAATCTTGACAGTTGTGTTCCGACTAAAGGTTTTGTTCTATTCATGAAAATGCCTTCCTGGTGTCTGTAACATGTTGATAACCTGAACACAGAGATCATCAGTGGTGTTTGCTGCACACCCATTTGGGGGTAACTTTAACTGGAATAACTGGCCAATTGACCTGAATTTTACAGTGAGCTTTTGAGTCTGCTGCAGAGTGTCTCAGCTGTGTTATCTGCTTTTGCACAGCATAATGCTTCTAAAACATTTATGCATTCAGCTGATGAATGTTTGAGGTTCTCCTTCTGTTTGAGGTTGCCTTCTTTTGTTGCAGGCAGAAGAAAATTTAGGAATGGTAATGATCTTCACTCTAGTCTCAGCAGTACAGGAGAAATTAAATGAAATAGTGGATCAAATAAAAACACGAAGAGAAGAGGAAAAGAAACAGAAAGAAAAAGAAGCAGAAGAAGAAGAGAAAGTATGTAAAATAATCCTTTCAACTAAAAATTTCCTGCTTTTTTTAAATGCATGGGGTTGATGCAGGAGCAATTTGGGGTTGCACTGGGAGAGGAACATCTATCCCAAAGTTGAAACAACTAAAACATACAGAAGAGAAAGTTCTGTGGTGCACTTAAGTAATTATATTCTCACTCCCCTCTTTTCAGAGACGTATTGCACGTTCACAATCCCTTCTAGCATTACTCCCTAAGGCAAGGGCAGGGATTCTTCCAAAATTGAATCAAAAGTAGCCAGTTTCTTGTTTGAAGAGCCAAGAGGCGATGGGGAGCAAAAAGGGCTAGAATATGGCATGCTACACACAGGCTGCTTGTCCTGAGAAACTCTCCCTTCCTTCGTAGACTGAGTGGGTAGGGTGGAAGCAGTGAGACCAGTCTTCAAGACCTGGTTTGTCCTCCCTGCATGTGTCCTTTCTACCAGCCACTGTGGAATAGTTTTTCTATTTGTGGAATGTGCTGTGAAAAATGTAACTACTGAGTCTTCACTTTCTTCCTCAGAAATAGCTAGAGGGTAATGCGACTTGGCAGGTTCAGTATTTCTGAAAATGACAGTAAAAGAGCTGGGGAAAAAGAATCCTTTTTTCTGTCTTAACAAGATAGAAGGGTTATCATATTTTAATGGAAAATATTTCAGTGTAAATTGCACTCAGGAGTTGATAGTTGGTGCTGCCTACTTATGAATAACCTGTATGAGTGGTGTGTTCTTAACTATTGCACTGTATGTCCAAAAGTAGTATGTGGAGGTTTTCCATAAGAATTTCCACCTCACTATGGCTATCTGAAGGGAGAGTCCCATGACAAAAAAGAGCAAGAATGTATTATTTGTATGTTCTTAGGGTTAGGATTATTTTCTCAGAGTAGTTCACAGCAAGCAGTGCTTCCAGAATGTTGTAATTTACGTAATTAAGAGAATGCTCATCTTCGCTCATAGCTTTGCCAGTTGTGTTTGCAGCATTGTTTTCTATTCTTTCAGCAACGATTTCATGGCACTCCTGTTACCATTGAGAATTTCCTAAATTGGAAAGCGAAGTTTGATGCAGAACTCCTAGAAATAAAAAGGAAAAAAATGAAAGAAGAAGAACAAGCAGGCAAAAATAAATTAAGCGGTATGATTTGAAACTGGTCCTAAAGTTTTTGTAATGTTCCTGGATTATAATTACAAGCCTAACGGTAGTTTTTACACTGAAAGATGGTGGTAGTAAATAAACTCTTAATGTGCTATTTGGTCATGTCGCATGAAGTCTTTTTGAGTGCTGACATTGGACTAAATAGGAAGCTAATAGGTTTGAGATTTCTACTGAAGTCATTAAAGTTCCTAAACTGTGTGTTTAAGTTTCTTCAGTTTTGTGCCAGACAGTACACCACTTGGAGCTGCTGCTGAGAAGTGTTGTTTTGGCAGAAATAGTTGGGGTTTGTTGAGCAACAGAAAGAATTTACATGAGGCATTTTATTGATGTGTCTTTTATTGTGCTGGATTGTACAGTGACTTCAGGTTATTCAAGCATATGTAGGAGTTTGGGGTGCTGTTGCTGGACTGAAGGAATACAGAAGCTTGCTGATGCATACAACAATGCATATAGCGAGAAAGCTCTGATATTTTTGGGAAAAGCTTCTCGTAGCAGTGGTTTCGGGCTCTGTATTTTGCAGATCACAGTTTGTTCAGCAGAAAGCAAGCTCTGTATCCAGTGGGCAAAATGTGGAGGAAATTACTTTTCTTATGAGAACCTGTAAGAATTAAATCTTTGTCATCGTCCTCTACGCTGTCCATGGCTTAGTTTTGGACTGGTTCTCCTGTGATGTTGGATATACTTTTAACCCAAGTACTTGAGAAAGCATAGCCAACGTGATTGTGCTGCATCACTGTTACCTTTTCTTCTCTATTCTGAGGGCTTTTGAATCTTCTGGCTAGTTTTGACAAAATTTAACAGACATATGGAAATTTTAATGGTAGTAAGTTTCATGAAAAGCTCTACAGGGCAGGGGACACGCTTGATTCCCCTCTCAAGGGAGTGTATTTAGGTATATGCAAAGATGAGATAGTAGGCAACATGCTGCTTCTAGTTTTCCTCTTCTTAAAATCATTGTTAGCATGCTATTTCTATTTTTCTCTATGCAAGTCTAGTCTGTAGAAGCTCCCCATTGCAAAACTAAAACCAGGCTTGTGCTCAGATGTCGTGAGTGTAACCCCAGTAGAAAGCAATGCTTTCTAGATGGAAGATGGGTAGTTTATGTGGACAGTGTACTGAGCTTGTCTTCCCCTACCTCCCAGTTAGAAGGGTTTCACTTTGCCTGGTGTGATGTTTTTATTCATGGATATACGTATATAGGAGTTGGTAATTTGGAATGGGGAGGATATATGGAAAATAATTTCCAGTTCCCACAGATGGTTTCTTGTGTAGTGTAAGATGAGGACTAAAGCAATAATGACTGAGCAAAGGCTGTTGGGTAGTATGATGTAAATTTTCCCACCCCCTATTATTAAAGCCTTAGTAAAATTAAAGTGACTATAAGAAAAAGTGTCCATTTCACATGTAAGAGGAGGAAACCTGTTGGCACGTGCTAACTATTGTTGCCTTAGGCCGATAGTTATTTCAGAATTCTGCTAGCTTATATATTATTTTTTATTTTATTTCTAGGTAAACAGCTCTTTGAAATGGATCACAACCTTGATACCTCTGACATCCAGTTTTTGGAGGAAGGTAAATTTATGTTTGTTTCCACAACTGAAAGACAGTGGCTTAAAATAGATCAGAATTCCTAAGCAAAGTCTGTATTATATTTCTGACTTAACAACCTACCTCAGTATCGCTTGTACATTGGAAGAACTTATTAAGAAGTACTGTTTTGCAGATTGAACAGAAGTATTTAAACTTCTTTCAAAAACAAACAGAACATTTTCAAGATGTTAAAGGATTTTTGTTTGCAGCTTTGAGCTTAAATTGATCTTACTTGAATAGAAGCAGCAGAAGTATTTGGACTGGAAGCAAAGCCCAAAACAAACAAAGCCACAACAAAACAGAAAAAAAAATCCACAACCAAACCCTGCTTTTTCTTTTTTTTTGTAATAGGCATCCTTTCTTACCCCCAATTTTAGGGATAGATCTTGAAGTTCTGTTTCCTTCTCTCTGAACATAAACACCAAGAGTAAACATCTTGCAGGTCAAATTAAATGCTATTTGCCTCTGTGCAGCCCAGTTCTTCCTCGTGGTTTTGTGCAGATGTGTCTATTACCTTACCAAAGATGTCTGACCTGGTGCCAGATGAAAATTTTGTACGCCTGTATCAAAGGACGTTAAACTTGGAAAATCTGTTGGAGATAAATCAAATAAATGTACAAGTAACATTTTTTTTTTTTTTTAAAAAAAAGAAAGTTTGTTGATGAACATCAGTGAAATAGCAGTAATGGGGAAGTTGTGTTTCTTTTAGTTAGAGGACATAATTTCACCTTGTCTTCCTCCAAAATGCCTGTAGGGAAGACAGGTTGTTGATGGAACATTTGGCTGTCTCAAGGGAGGACCAGACATCTTCATTTGGGCTCTGTCCAAATGACTTGGGATTAATGTATTAATTTTTAATCCTGTTGCTGTCGCTGATTAAAAGCTCCTGTCCTTATTGCTGTTTGCATTCTGTCATAAATGCAACAGGTTACTGACTTCAGTTTAATATTACAATACTGTGTAATAAGTAGTCCTAATTTTCACATCTTAAACAGGATAATGAAATTATCTTTTAGATGGAAATTGTTTTAAAGGCTCTTTCAAATCCAGGGAAAGAACAGAACCTTACTCAGTGGCCAGAAGATGTCGCTGTTGATACACACAGATAAAATAGCAGTGGTCCTCAAGTTTTGTCCTTAGGTCAGCATCATCTCTTTCAGAAGAAAATGTGAAAGCATGCAAAGCTTCGTCTTGCTTTTAAAATTTAAATCTGAAAGCAAATGTATGTAGGTAGGCAGATAAATGGTGAGGGTGTTTTTTATAAACCCTATGTGTTTCTGTGGCTGTGATAGTTGTAAATGTTCCAGCTATGGGGTCCAGAGCTCCTACTTTGACAGTACTTGGGAGAAAGCTCCCAGAAGCAGAGATTCTATAAATGTTAACTTCATTCTCCCAATGGATTCTGAAGTGCTGTGTAAAGTTTCTCTGGATTGGGTTTTGGTATGAGGACAAAAAGCTTCACTTTAGCTGTGAAAAGGTAAAATGTGGCATTTCATTTTCCATTTCTATTTGATGTATAAAAATCCAAGTAAGTTACAGCTGCCTACTTGAAGAATGAATATCAAAGTGTTGTGTATTTTGTTGTTCAGGTACTGTTTTCCTACTTCTATGAAAATAAATTATTTTTTTGTTCTTTGCAGCTGGAAACAGCGTGGAGGTTGATGAATCTTTATTCCAAGAAATGGATGATTTAGAGTTGGAGGATGAAGAGGATGACCCTGACTACAACCCTGTTAATTTAGACAGTGATTAGACTTTTTTGAACTGACTCCGTCATCGGTATGGACATATGTAAGGAGAGAGGGGCAGGCAGGAAAGCCACAGCATCTGTGGTTTTAGTAACATGTATCAGTTTTCTTTTTCTTTTTTTTCTTTCCAAAGAAAAAAACCAAAATATTTTAAATCCAGGAGAATGGTCTTCTGATGACTTTCATCATAAATAAATTTACTTTAATATTTCAAATGAAAAATTTGAGGAATATTGATGCCTGAAAATGCTATTCTGTTTTCTTTTATTTTTCTTTCCCATTTCTGTAACTCTCCTTTGAAGAGATGTGACAACGAGCAAGATGGAAAGATGATATAGCAAGCACTAAACACATCTGAAGGCTGAGCAGCTGTTCTGTTCTCTTCCACCTAGGGATGTACGTGGGCAGCTTTGGTGAATGAAGGGGATCACATATCACAGTTTGTTTTTTTTTTAAATTTTTTTTCTTTTGTGGAATATTATACCACAATATAGCCTTATTGAAGTATAATGGAAAGCGTTTCCATACCACTAGAGTAAAATCTTTTGCCATAGTTGAGAATAATAGTTTCAAAATGACTAGTTGAAATCTGTAGGAAAAAAGCAGAATGAGATTAAGTTCTGTTAAAAGGTTTGGTTGGTTTGTTCAGAAAGGATTTTTTTTTTTTTTTTTTTTTTTTAACTTGTGCATCAATGAACTTTGATGGCAAAAAAAAAACCCAAAACAAACCACAACCCACCCTAGGAAAACTAGTCTGCTTTTGGCAACAGACTGTTGAAACACTGTCGATGGAGTATGGAATCCTGGAGTACCAGGATTTATAGAGTGCTTAGAGGTTTGAATGTCATGGGTCTTACTTCAGAAACATCTTGTTGTCAGCCCATTAAAGTTAACACAACACACAGTAAAGCTACACATCAGCTCCTGGATGGTAATCATCCTGCAGAGTTGCTTATGGAGCTAACAGCTTGATGTTAGGCTCCTTCTTCCTTCCCGCCTCCAAAAACCCACAAAATGCTGTGAGAACTGTGGTGTTTGAAGATGCCGTGTTTAAGACGGTATCGGCGTAAAGGATGGCAGTATGGGTGAAGGTTTCAGAAGACAGCTTTCCAAATAGGGAACCACCAGGCACCTCAATGATTAAACACCGTGTGCTGAATTTTAAAATATTGTTAGTAGACTTAACTGTGCCACCTTCAATCTTTGAGGAGGATTGCACTAAAGTGTCATAGTTCTTGAAGTTCATAAATTTGTTAGTCCTCTAATATTTGGAAATTCTGTATTCAAAATGGAAAATACAATTCCAGAAATAATTTAAGGTGTAAAAGCTTATCTGCTCATATTGCTTGAGAACATCTGTTTGGGATGATCTTTAAAATGTTTCAGTGGTCTTGTCTTTTTGTATTCAAGATGAATGAGTTTCTAGAAGATAGAAATAAGTGCTCAAGTACCCTGTAAATACTTTTATAAATTAACCATGTGCCTTTTTCCCTACTGTCCTCTATTTGATCTTTTTAATTTTGGCTACTAAGAACTCTAGACAAGCATCTAGGTTTCAGCGTATGTTTCAAAGCAATATGCAGGATCTGTGTTCCAGCAGAATACCAAATACATTTTAAAAATTGTGAGCTGATGTGATACTAAATGTGATTTTTTCAATGATAAGGTTGGATTGGAAGCTTCATAGTGACTACATCCAGCATCCTGTGTAATTGCTAGGATGCTTTAAAATGTTCTTCAGCACTGAACTTAATTTATTTCTGGTATGTCTCAGTTCAGCTGCATAAAAAACATTTAATTCCTAAGGCTGCTTTCCATTTTTAGCTATGTTTGTATAAAACTGGCATATTTTTTTTTTCATAAAAGGAGTAAATTATTTCTCTTTAAATCTAGACTGAATCCCAGAATGCTGTGTAGTCTGTGCACAATGTGGTAATCTGAGAAAATTTTCCAGGTGGGTCACTGACAAGAATCATCTAATAATGAAAAAAAGGTTTTCATCAATGGTATTCTAGATTAATGATATTTTTCCAGTCTGTAGTCACACTAACATATTTATTGGTTTTGATATAGAGGATATATATAGCTTAAAAATGCTAAAACAACGTGAAACAAGTTAATATGTGAAACTGTGTTTTCACTTACATCTTACATTTCAAAGCAGAGGAAATAATAAGGGTTGAAATGACAAAAAATTGCATCACGTCCATTCCTCCAAGTCTTTGGAAGAAGTTTCAGTGACTCAATTTGAACTTCAGATTTGTGTAGCTTTGTTGGCATTTAACATCTGTGAAATAAAAGGGAATTCGACAGTGAGTAACCCCGGCTATGTTTGCATGTCTTAGTTTGCTGAAATGGATTGAGATATGGTCTTTTTGGTGGAAGAAGCTTAGGAGAAATATTTGAAGGTTACTAACACACTTTAGAAAAGATTGAAGTCTAATACATATTAATCTAATAAAATTCCATCGATAAACTTTGAAATTTTAGTGGTTCAAAGTCATAGTGCTGACAACCTTCCAGGTATCTTGTTAGTGACTATCTAGGTCCAAAGCATACACTGTGAAACATGTAAGGAGATCACTATGAGTTGCAACACTGCACTATGACCAGAGCTAATTTAGTTTTGGTTGTGCTGAACTTTTTGAATACTTGGTGCCTGAGCTCTATTCAAATTGAGAGGATGGTGCCCATTGTGTCAAGATGCTGTAGGAGTACAATCTGGGGCATGCTGCAAAGCCTAGGATTTTGCATCCAGACTACAAATCCAATATGATCTGCTTTACAGCAAACAGAATCTAGGGGTGGCTTTTTTGTTTTTTTTTTTAATATTTTCTTTCTCTCTTTGTTTCTTCTTCTAATTGGTCAGTGGTCAGCGGTCAGCATATTTTGGTCAGAAATGAGGAGCCTGAAATACAATTCCTGTGGGAAGAGTCAACATCATTCTTTCTCCTAGGAGACTTACAAGCATCAGCCTACCTCCAGTTTTTAAACTGTGTGGTTGCTGAAATAAATTCAGGAATCATTGGAGCAGAGAGTAGGCTGTGCCTGGCCCCAAGATGCTGATACACTAGGTCCTGAGAGAAGGAGCTGTCGTGATGAAATACTACTGCTATTTTTTTTCTTTCTTCTTCTTTTTTTTTTCCTCAGCCCTTCAGTGCTTTGCAACTTGGCTTGGAGCCGGAGGAGGGAGAGGGGAGAGGCTTTTCAGGTTCAGTTCTTCGATATGTTTGCATTTATTGCCACATGAACTCGATTTCCCTTTGCACTGCGTGTTCATGAAATCTGCAACTGATAGTGTGAGCTGATACCACTGACCTGCGGTGTACAGTGTTGTGTGGGGTTTATGTGGCTTTTATTATTCTGCTGGGACTTCTGTCATTAGAGTAAAGATCAAGGTCCAACTTGTAATCAGGACCTGTTCTGTTTGCACTTGGGGCAAGCTCAGCCAAAGGCCTGCGTTAGGCTTCTGACTTTGAACTAGTTTTACCTGGGCTTCTGACACTTACTAGTTTCCACCTGAACAGGTGGAAAAGGTCACTGGTCCCCTCATGGGAATTTCACGCTCAGAGGTCAGGGGGTGATGCAGTGATTACAAAAGTCACATAAGGTTGTTTGGGGTTTTTTGTGGGGTTTTTTTGTTAGCTTATTTTCTTGGTACCAGGGATGCAAAGTTCCCGAAGGAAGGATGGCCTGTCTATACAAGGGATGGATGCAGAAATGTTCTTCTTGCAGGCTGCTTTTATGAGGTCCCCTGTGCCTTATAGCAGCAAACAGCATGTTGTGTGTGAAGTGATTCTGTCCAGGAAAAAGCAAGTAAACTGTATCAAAAGGATAAATGGGTGGATTGAAAATGAGAAGAGTGAGCTGGTCCCTTGGACCAGTGAGGGAACTAATCAAAAAAAAAAAAAACCAACCCCATTATGTGAGCTGGAAGGACTTTGGAGTTTTGAACCATGTTATGAGAAAGCCGAGGCTAGATGTTCTTGGTCAAATCAAAATGATTATTTGAGATGTTTTTGAAATCAGAGGTTCTATCCCGCTGTGGCTGCTTGGTAGGACATTGGTTCAATAGCAACCAAAAGCAGTCACTTTGACTTTGATCATATAGACATCACAGCAGGAAGCNCCTGTTTGCTGCTTGAATAACGACCTTTCTCCTTCAGTCTGTTTGGAAGGACCTCATAGTTTGCCTTGGGAGCATTTTTGTATCTTTGGGTGTCTCTAATTCATCTTTTGTTCAGATTATTGTCTTCAGAGCTGTAGCTTTTAAACACAGCACCTCTCCAGTCCTGCAAAGGAAGCAGTAGATGGGGGCTGGAGGTATATGTCATGAAATATTCCATTATACTCCCTTTGAGACCAGGTTAATCAAGGTACCTTGACATTTTACCTCTCAGGGCCACTTTGAACAAGGTTAAGTGCCAAAAGCTGTATTTTGGAAAGAGGAACTCTCTGTGTCTCTGGGTTTGGACCAATTAATGGAAAAATCTTGATTTGCTTTGTCTGTCTGCTTTGAGACTATTGCTCTGAAAGGGAGGTGATGGGCTCCTGCTGAGTTTGGACTTTAAAGTCTTCCATCCTTTTCTTAAAATTCTACAGACATTGCAGTTGGTTAAGCCACTGCAAAGGACGCAGGCTTTTTCCTGTGAAATTCAAGCCAAGATGCCCCAAACTATATGATAGTTGACATAACACACAAACCCCAGATCTGTAAGGTTGTGGCCACTAGCTGTCCATAGGGGAGTGAAAAATATTAC
>JAHREE010000280.1:2247736-2261115 GCA_033628505.1 Tringa tobata
CTACAGGGATTCTGTCACCCGCACGCTCTGTCTCCCTCTTTCTTTCCCTCCTGTAATTAACAACAGAATGTCTTTTACCTCTGTGTCTTGCATTCAAGTTCCATTACTCTGTTGTAATGTTGTGTGCTTAACCCCGCAGTTACACTTTCCCATAGTTAAGGTGGCAAGCACTTGCCTTTTACAGCTTTGCTTTTCTCCTTTTAGCCTGATTCAACTTCTGATATATCAGCTTGACACTCCTGTTTGCTGCTTGAATAACGACCTTTCTCCTTCAGTCTGTTTGGAAGGACCTCATAGTTTGCCTTGGGAGCATTTTTGTATCTTTGGGTGTCTCTAATTCATCTTTTGTTCAGATTATTGTCTTCAGAGCTGTAGCTTTTAAACACAGCACCTCTCCAATCCTGCAAAGGAAGCAGTAGATGGGGGCTGGAGGTATATGTCATGAAATATTCCATTATACTCCCTTTGAGACCAGGTTAATCAAGGTACCTTGACATTTTACCTCTCAGGGCCACTTTGAACAAGGTTAAGTGCCAAAAGCTGTATTTTGGAAAGAGGAACTCTCTGTGTCTCTGGGTTTGGACCAATTAATGGAAAAATCTTGATTTGCTTTGTCTGTCTGCTTTGAGACTATTGCTCTGAAAGGGAGGTGATGGGCTCCTGCTGAGTTTGGACTTTAAAGTCTTCCATCCTTTTCTTAAAATTCTACAGACATTGCAGTTGGTTAAGCCACTGCAAAGGACGCAGGCTTTTTCCTGTGAAATTCAAGCCAAGATGCCCCAAACTATATGATAGTTGACATAACACACAAACCCCAGATCTGTAAGGTTGTGGCCACTAGCTGTCCATAGGGGAGTGAAAAATATTACCCCGCTGTAAAGTGCTGAACAGCCAAGAAGGAGGACAAGACTCTGCATGTTTTTCCCTGATAAGTCTAGTACACTGTGGTCCCACTTAGAATGTTTTTTGTCCCATGTTATCATGTACCCATCAGTGCAGGTAAAGTGGCAGCTCATTGCCTACATTGCTCTGTAGGTTTGAGGTGAAAGGCAAATGAGAAAAAAGCTGTAGCAAAAGCACGGTATGAAATTATATCCCTACAGGGAAATTACTGCCTTAGAAGTGCACACAAAAGGAAATTGCAAACTGCAGAGGGTGGAATTCACTCCATAGCCTGCTTCTGATGACAGCAAGAGAAGACATTGGAAAGATGCCAAGAATCCTTACTTGTTTGATTGGTTGTTTATTGTGTTGCTATTGTGCATTTATTTTTATGGATTATATCTTATTTATTAATTCCTTTGTTACAGACAATTCACATCTTTTAATTAATATACTCCCTGACCAATACTGCCTAATTCATAGATGGATCATATCATGGATATGATTTCAAATATCCTCTTCCTTAGACACAATGAGATTAAGAACAGGAAGACAATCAGTATTACTGCACTTAACATATTGTATCTATTTTTAATTTGATCACACAACAAAATGTACAAGAGACTGAAATATATGAAACTCAAGTAAGAGCTATTGATCTCATGTGCATAAATCCTAGGGTTTTCAAAGTTTTTGGAAAAAAACAAAGTTGAGCAACACTAGCAAATTAACTACCAGGCAGTGACATTTGCAGAAAAATTTTCTGTGTTATTTATATGTGGACTCCTCCTTGCATTCCAACATTTCAACAAGAAGGAGTATGATGTGAGATCACTCCTCACCACATCTTGCAACCCACAGCCTTCCCTTCTTGTTGGTGCAAAACTGTGGGCATGATGCATCCAGCATCTAGGTATCATTGTACATTTATATAGCTATACGAGCAGCAAATGTTAGCTTTGTGATTTATAGCATACAGATACACAAATAAAGTCTCTGGCAAAAACAGTTTCTTTATCGGACCACATCCAAAGGAACAGTTCCCTAACTTCAAACTTTTATCTGTCCATTTAATTTTGGTCTTTTTTTTTCTGGCAGTGCCAGAAGGATGGAAAAGGCACAGGAAAGAAGCAAGGCTTCAAAAGTTCCTAAATCCACCATTCACATGGAGGAGGCTGGGAGTCTGTGCTGTTAATGTGTTAAGGACAAAGGCTGATAACGTATTATCTCTCACCGAGTCAGGAACTAACTTTCTCTCCTACCTCTCTGCTCTTTCCTTTCCTGGAGCTAAATGGTAAAGGAAGTGCATAGCAAACAAGTAAGGTGATAGTCCATGTTATTTAAAATAAACCCCTGCCATAGATTCCTAGCACTTGTTTCCATACCTTCTGCTGGTCATAAAATTTTAAGATCAAAATATTCTAAGCCCACATAGTCTCTTGAAAGGAAATAAGGCCCCTGAAGGCTATTTTATGATGACAACATATTTGGATGCAGTAGTACATCATAAACATGTATCTTAACAGCTACCTTTGGTTTCTGACTATCTAAGTCAAAGTACATGTTTAAAGGTAAAAAAGTTATAAACTCTTGGAATTCACCTGTGCAGCTGGAAAGCCTGATATTGTGCTAAACTGCAGATCAGCCACGGCCTCACCTATCATCTGACAAGCATTATATCTCCATCCTTCACGAGAGGGCAAGAGGGACAAAGAACTGAATTTTCTCCCCAATTTCTCTGTACGCAGAGATATCTCTGTACATAGTACGCGGAACAGGTCATGAATACATGCCTTATCTTCTGCTTTAAAGCATTTGAAAATACTCTTTGATTTAAAGAAGCCTGAAAAATCCAGCGGACTGCCATGGACCAGCTGGTGTGGCTGTAGGGTCAGAGCTTGGTGCAGCCCTTGAGACAGTCAAGGCAGATGAAGGTTTGTATCTAGAGGATACTGCTATGACATGATGTGCCTCCCAGTGCTGATCCAAAGGTAGAGCCCTCACAAAAGACTGAAAAATACACTAGGTCTTCAGGAATAAGTTGAATCCAAAACTCAACAGAGGACATAGTTAATTTTTCAATAACTGCTCTGACTTCTTCCTAGCAGAAACTGATGTGCTGGTAAGAGAACGCGTGGAAACAAAACAATACCATTTATGAACTCCTCGTGAAGGAAGAGGGAAAATAAAACAATCTTTGCTTTCAGTGGAAAGCTCAGCTCCCCCTTGTTGTGGTCTTTAAGAGGAGCCTGTGGGAAGGCAGCTACAGGTGTCCACATTTTAATCACAGGGTCCTTTAATTTGAGGAAGCCATATCCTTCACTTTTGTGATGGAATTTACCAGAAAGCAGGTCAGAAAAGATGGGGTTTTTTTAAACATTCACTGTTCTTTGAGTGCTTATTGCTGTTCACATTTTATATAAGCATTTTGACTGCTCTTTCCTTGTTCTTGTCCTGGGAAATGAAAATAACCTGAAATTCATCCTTGTTTGTGTATCAGCTTGAACTAAGAGCTCTCTGCCCCTGCTAGCAAAACCAGATGGCAACCAGTGCTCGTTTGCTGTCCTGGTATTTCGTACAATTATTTATTTTCCATGCATTTGTACTGGGCTACGAGAGGTTGTGCATGGGTGGATGGAAGCCATGCAGTAGCCTCTCTCATTCTCTGTGACTCCATAACTCAACAGAAAGGGTAAGATCTTTCGTCTATGTACTGTATCATACATTAGACATTTTATTATAAGGTCCAAAAGAGTTGTCTTCACTCTTTGCCTTTGACAAACAAGAAATTAGCAAACAAAGGTGCTCATGCATGTTTGATGAAAAAGAATGAGTAGAAATAGACATTGAGACTAAGGCACAACAAATGGACACTCTGCATTTTCTAGTTACTTCTGGTATAAGCAGCTCCAAACCTGATTGTTACTCATCTGAAACTGTGACCTTCCAGTTCTTGCTCTTATAAGTAACACTCACTACAAAAAAAGAGCAGGGAGGATCAAATTCCAAAGAACTTACCGATGTAGAGGCATCAATTGATGTATGTACCAGTTGATGTAGATGTCTTCTTATGGGTCTTTCATCTCACTGAGATACCAGCTTCACGGCAGTGGCAGTTTGAACATGTAAAGGAAGAACTGGGGCTGGGCTGCAATTCCCACTTCTTAGGCTTAAAATTCTGGGCACGGTGTCACACCGGTAAGGAACACAGTTGGTCTGGAATCAGCAGAGCCTTGAAGAAACATGACAGGAGACTGAAGTGTCTCTACGAGAGGTTAAATTATTGCATGGCTACAAAACCTCACAAGACGAACATGTGCCACCTGGACCAGTGCTAATGTGGGAGCTGATGGTCCCTCAGTTCCCAGAACTCTGCCCCTAGTCTCAGCCCCCTCCCCATCCTAAATGTTTAACCCTTTTACAGGTTATAGGCCAATTCCACACACCTACTGACAATGCATTTGCATAACTGGATTTTTATTTTTATGCATGTTTCAGAAAATGATTGATTTGTGGGCTGTAATATCTTTATAGGTTTACATGTTTCACTACTTCCAAAAATTACTAGCTCTTATTCCCAGAGCATGTTAAACACTGGAGAAGCTGGTTAATGTTAAGACTCCTACACCTAGACAGATGTCAAGGAGTAAAAGAGTCTATACAGAAGGGCAGTATCTAAGCTCCAGCTACAGTGACTGGATGCTCTGGCAGGATTCAGTTGCTTAAGCAAAGGCATCTAGTGCTACCTGTAATATACTTGACCATCCCTCCGCGCCACCAGCTGCCCTGCTGGGGGACACAGCTCCTCAGTCAGCCAGAGCAGGGTGTCTCAGACACAGCAGCATGCTCCCAACGCCCAACATGCTTGTTTCAGCAGATAGATCCAGTCTCTTCAGTGGCACTAACCCTGCACAATAAGGGCCTCTCGTCAACAGTCAGTTCAAACATCCTTTTGAGATACCTCCAAGACCTAGGGGATATACTTTATAAAACATAATAAAAAAGGATGAAATAAAGACTTCTTAAAAATAATTTTTTATTTATTCACGATACAAAAGAAATATTTTCTTCCTGCTCCCAATGGGCTGTCTTGTGCAGCCCCTAAAGCACACGGACCCCACTTTGGACGCCACAGCCAATGCTAACACTGATCCATCTCATAAGCACACGTTGGTGTTTACAGGGATGCAGCCAGAGCAGCCGGCTAACTGGAAAGAAGTTCAGGAGTAAACTAGTCCCTGGTGGAACAGCCTGTATCATGAAATCACTGCACTGTCTCTGTACTTTGTAAATAGCTGCAGAATTTGCTGAGGCATAATAGATACCTCTTGATCACATTTGGTAAGAGCACTGACCACAGAGGCAGCATAAATATATTTACAGAGGTAAACCATGACCAGGCACTCCAATAAAGTAGTTCCATAGTATCTTTATCCACTGCTTATTGACAGTTAACTATGGTGCATAGCTGCCTATGGGATGGTAAGTGTTGCTTGGTAATTTAAGCAACTAAGAAAATACCAAATTTTCTAGTAAGACAAGGGCTGTAATACTTCAGTTACAGACTCATTAGGAGGGCAGTTTTGATTGACAATCAGAACTACAGGTTTACTCCAGTGTTGTGCTTCTCCACAGCCCCCAAGCATTTATGGAGACATAGTTTAAGTCTAGAAATTGTTGAGTTAGAGTCACAGTCCAGAAGTTTAATGTTTTGCATCCAGCAAATTCCAGGAAGAGGTAATAAAGGCATCCTTTAAGGAATCTTCTCTGATGTTAAGACCCGAGAAGCATGGCAGCGAGCCTAAAAAAAGGTGGGGAGAGAGGAACATGAATAGTTTAATGGACAAGAATACCACTTTTGAAGAGCATTTTCCAAATAAGTAGTTTAGTAAGCTAAGAGTGTAAGGGGTTATATTTCATCTTAATTAAATGGGAGCTTTCAAGATAAAATTCTAAACAACTAATATTTTTAAATATATATCAAATCTTTTAAGAGGAAGAAAAAACACACCCACACTCCCCCCCGCAAATTCCATACAACACACTTCTTTTTACTGTGTCCTGAATTTTAAAGCTTTTGGAAGTAGGAGGAAGAGAGGATGTTTATGTTTCATTAGTATTTCTGATGTTCAGGACCAGAAAACACTTAAGGCAATGCCTCATTTCAATATACAGATGTTAAATACAGTTGAGCTAGTGACTCAGTCACCAGTTATTTCATAGTTTAAACAAAAGTCTGTTCTGAAGCTTGAACAGTGCTGATAAGACACCACAGAATTGGAACATGGGTCCTCAGGAACAATTTGTTAGTGTAGGAAAGAGAAGGCTTAAAAAACAAACATTAAATCTAATATTCAACTGAAAACTTGTAAGGTTTTAAAAAGGTTCAATGCCCAAAGTGAAACATGTGGATAGGGTTTATAAAAATGCCAACAGCTTAAACATTTAAGTTGCTCAGAGCTGTCTTTTGAATATATTAAGTTCTAAGTACTTTCAGAAAACAGAATGCACTAGTTCTTCTGTCAAAGCTGAAGAGAAATTGGATGGTTATGCCTCAGTATCTGTGCGCCTTGTTCTTCAACAAAGGCTGACAGACTCCACAAAGCTTTACAAAGTTGCAATAAAAACCCCAGAGCATAAATTTTGGACTATGAATGCTTTGTGAGTAGCTTATATGCCCACAATAATTTACTTAGGCTTTTTTTCTTCTTTCAGTTTTCTTACCATATTTTCTCCTAATTTACATGTGCAAACAGTTGCAAGCTTCAGAAAAAATTTAGAAGTTGTCAGTTACGTCAAGGTGGCATGCATTTATATGCAAAACCTTTCTTGATATCCTGTGATTACTCAATTCACAGATAATAGCAGAGAGTAGCAGAGAAGAAGAACAAGGAAAGTGAAGAGATGAAAAAAAATACACCGTGCAACCACATATACAAATACATTATAAGTATTAAAGAAAAGAGGCAAATGCTTTTAAATTTTCTTAGACAAACTATTTTCTGAAATACTTACAATTTTCTCTTCCGATGAGAGCACACCATCTACAGCCACTATCTGGTATTGCTTTTCTTTTAAGCTACCCACAAATTTCCGAAGTAGTTTGAGACTTGTACCATCGTTGTTTTGTTTTAGCAATTTCTGCATTTCTTGGGAAGGACATCCCGGGTCAAACAGCAGCAAACATAAGGTTCTATTCTTCTTCTCTTCTATCCCGACAATGGTACGACTATGACCTAATTTCAAAATAGAGTTTCAGTATTTTAAAAACACATAAATCCCATTCGTTGTAGCACATTACTTATTTTCAGATCAAGGAAGATGTTACTTGAATAAGGTAGTTATAAGTAAAGATGAGATGTCAAAAAGTTGAGATCCGAGTCATACCTAGCCCTTCCTTCCAATAAAAATACAAACTTTACCATTGCTCTTACTAAATAAAAAATAACAGGAAATCAAGCCATGCTTTCACTTAAATACAGACAGAATGTAAAATGCTGCCCTGAATTGCAGCACATATAAAGAAAGATAGAGAGTAGAAAGAAACCAGCTTATTGTGATACTGACCTTGATGTTGCAAGTAGATAGGTGGTTTGGAAGTACACACTACCTTTGCACCACCTTCACTATCTGAAGAATAATAACGCAAAATCCACTCAAATAAACGAGGGTGTGTACCCATAGGGCCAGTTGGTTTGTGAAAGTCAATGATTTGACACCTACAGAACATTAAGAATAAAAACAACAATAAGTTTTTTAACAGGTTGTTTGTTAAAGTAACTTTTGCACCTCTCAGTCCTTTCCTCCTGCACCAGGAATGTTTTGTAAACACAGCAATTCCAGGCATCAAGTGGTCATTATCACTTTTTTTTTGTTGTTAAATATAGGAGTAGGGGACACATAATTACAAAGCAATGCTATATATACTGTTCAAAACTGCAAGATTTATTCTGTAACAAAGAAACTCTCTACTCCTCAGTTTAACAACAACTTGTGAAGCTTGCAAACATTAAAACGTTTGATTTTTTGGTGTAAGTGATACACGTACACTACAGAACCCAGTTAACAGCTTTCAGAATGATGCAAGTGAATAGCTCAAATTCAGATTCTTCTTGAGAAGAAACTTCTAGAGAAATTAAGCTTTTAATCAATGTTTGATTTTACGCATATGTGGCACAATTCTTCACCAAGTCTCAATGATCTAAGTAGCTATTCAATCTTTGTACCTGTGTAAGTAGTTACACAGCTTTACGCTGCGCTAAATCAGATCTGTTTATAGGTTGGTTAAATTTAAAGCCACTAAGGTAGCTTTGTGATTGCACCATTGGCAATTCTGACCTGTAACAGCACAGCACTTAAAAACAACAACAGCAGCAATATTTACTTTATCCTGAGGTTGGTTAACAATGAATAAATTTCACATGCTCCTATCCATGCTTTGGAACCATGTAATCTGTTGTTGAAGTGAGATGCCCCATGAGGATCAAAGCCTTCTCTCCAGGCATCTTCAATCATGGACTGAATCTTTGGTATACTAGGAATCAACGTAGTATCTGGAACAGAAGAAGTTTTGAATTATGGTTACAGTTACTGAAATAGCCTATTAGTTAAAAATATTCAGCTTACTTAATAAGAGGCAGTTGATGATACAAAGATGCACCAAAAAAACCCTAAAGCTAAAACTACAACCACATCATGCCTTGCCAGTATTCACCCCTCTGATTCTTTCCACAGCAAGCTGCAGTGGCATAACAAGCATTTAATAGGTACCATTGACCTAGTAAGCCTTGCTGTGTAAAAGAGTAAAGCATCAATCAGTTGTCATCATCAGTTGTCATGCAAGGCACATGAAACAAATAGGCAGTGTTTTGTTTAATACCTCTCAAGCAGTCATCATACAAGCTGTTTTGCAACAGTGAGGAAAGGAGCATCTGGAAATTCCTGTAGCCACAACCCCAGCCTCTGTCGCCCAAAGATGAGTGGAAGTGATCTACTCCTGTTGAAAGCCATACATTCCTCACATCTTTGTTTTCGTTCTGATAGTACTTGCACAATGCTTCAATGATTCCTGAAAGAAGACCAAACGTGAAGTTTATCTGTAAAATGAAAATTTGCCAGAAAAAAATTCTTTCCTCAGCTTGGAACAGATACAGATTAGGTCAATTCATTGCAAAACTTCTAAGTTATCTTGTGTCACATCTAGAATCCAAATCACAAAACCAGTGGATGCTGCACCTATTTCATTTCAATGGTCTTTTCTTTGATGAATGTAAGTACTATGACGCTTTCAGAACTCAAGCTATTTTTTCACTGCTGCTACACAATGAATATTTCAAATTTAACAGCTTGGACTACATTATAAACTGTGATATGCACAGGAACTATTACGATCAATCAGGAAAAGCACCTGTCACCAATAAATCATTTCTATGTCACTGCCACCTCCAATACAACATCCACCTGAAAACATGGCAATACTTCTGCATACTATGTAATCGTTTTATTCCCCCAAAATTACTTTTCCTGGACAAACTAAGACAAGAAAATGAATGGCACAGAATTTGAAAATCATTGTAAATATTCTTTAAAAAAATCCACTTGCAGGATACTCCAAATTCTTCTTTGTTACATGAAAAAACATACTTGGGAATGCTCTCTCCAATTTGTATATACAAATTCTCAAAAGCCATTTAGTGCCATGCAGTTGTGAAGACAATCATTCCATAGCCATCCCAGATTATTTTCTGAATTCCCTTCTGAAGTCCAAATCATTACCAAGAATAAAAACTTTAAGTGTTTTATTTCCACTCAATACATCTTATAGAAGAAATTTCATTTCACCTGTCAAGAACCAAATGGATATTTTATAAGCTACAACCACTAGCAATAAGCTAAAAGACCTCTGAACTGTGGTCTTGGCAAGTAAAGACAAGGAAGCCTTTTGAAAGGGACATAGAAATGCATTGGTATTGTATTTTTATACCAATTATAAAGCATTTCAAAGAAGATTTATCAAGTAGGTGTGTATTCCTCCCAGTGCTGTCTTCGACTTCGTAACCAGGCAAACACTGTGCTTACAGTGATACAGCCCATGTGATACAACTAACTGAAACACAAGATAAAAAACTACTGTAAATTTTGACAGCTACACTAGGTTAGGAACCAATGATTACTAAGTAGTAAACAAGTATACATTTGAGGACAAACAACTTGTAATAAGACATTTGTATCTTTTGATACATATTGTATTTGAGCCCTTAACCAGACCACTTGGTTCCAAGGTTCCATAGAAAACAGGAAAGGAAAAAAAAAAGAAGAAAGATTAGAAACATACTATATCAAGACAGGTTTGGTCACTACAGCCTACATCTAAAACCTACAGTCTTAGTTGTTTATAATTTCACTATTTTTACCTGAGGTCTTTGTTTTCCCATCATCTATACCAAAAGCCAAACACTCCATCATGTCAGCTTTTCTCTTGTGATATTCAAAGGGCTGCATCTTTCCTCTATCAACTTCCCTTTCCATGTTCTTCAGGAATTGCTGCTTGTAGCCTCCAGAATTATCCAAGCCATACTGCCTCTGTTAAAGACAGAACATGCACCATTTAAATAATATTTTCTCAGGGCTGTCAGACAGGAGGGAGAGGGAAGCAGGACCTAAGCAGGGGAGTGGTCACTGGAGCGGGTGATGGTACCCAGGAAGAGGATAGCCAGGATGCTCAGGCCTCAGGCACTCTGCCAGGGAATATGTTGCAGACTGTGCCGCAGGGCAGAGCACTGGAGCTGGATGGAGCACAGTATGAGGCAGCAGGCATGGCAGGGCCCCGGTGAGAGCAGTGTGGCACGCACAGGGAGCACCCGGCTCCATCCTGAGCCAGCACCACTCCGAGCAGTAAAGCCAAGTAGCTCAAGGCAGGCATACCCAGCACCCGTGCCAGGAGCAGCGTTGCTGAGAACCTGCATTTACCTGCTCCCTACTCCTGTACCGCTACCCCAACAGTCTGACTGCACAGGTCTGACCTGGTATGGCCATTCCAGGTCATTACAGTTTTAAGATACTCAGCTTCTAATGGCACAACCGTTCAAAATT
Source organism: Tringa tobata (assembly GCA_033628505.1). Taxonomy (NCBI): domain Eukaryota; kingdom Metazoa; phylum Chordata; class Aves; order Charadriiformes; family Scolopacidae; genus Tringa; species Tringa tobata. Next base: position 2,258,711 of record JAHREE010000280.1, read on the forward strand.
TTACCATTCAGAAATATCAGTGTACCTGCAGCTTTTTAAATTCTTCCCTCTCTCGCTTCTCCTCTTCTGATCTCTGCCGTTTGTCTTCTTCAGTCTGGAGCCATTGAGCCAGTTCTAGATCTCTTACGTTTCCACCTAGCCAAGAAACAACATTCCAAAGAGAGAGGACTTGATGAGGAGGTTAACAATGCTTTGATGGATCATTTATTTAATTTTTAAAGATTCTTTTCTAAGCAGACAAACATAAACACAAGTGAGCATTAATATCAGCAGATGCATCCTGCACCATTTGAGCTATTAGCAACAAACAGTAAACAGCACTGACTGCATTCCATCTATCAAGACTCAGCCTAAACCACAACACTCTTGACTTGAACAAAGTTTATGCAGAGCTACAGGAGCAATTACTTGGCAAATAATGCATGTACCTCTACTACTAAGAAAACATCTTTTGTTTACTATGTTTCACCTCATTGTTAGCAAGAAGTCCCAGTTTCTTGAATATCACACACTTACCAGCTTCTAGGATCACTGCCAGCAGTCTCATAACAACGCGACAAAAAAAAATTTAGGATCAGGGGTTTATCAGCCATGCTAATAAAAAAAATTAATTTTGATTCCTTTATCGCTATGACTGATGAATCAGCACAAGCATTTAAAGAAAAGAGAAAAAAAATTGAAATTTTCATAAGCTATAGATTTTCAGCTTATCACACCAGAATGTACCACTCTAAATTCCATGTATGTAAATCTTCTATACAACTAAGGGGGGGGAAAAAAAAGACTGTCTTTTAAACACTTTTTGCTCTAAGTTTTAGTTTTGGCTAAGATACAGGCCATTTACTTAACAAGCATGCATAGACAATACTTCTTTTAGCATGTGTGATTAAGTAGAGCACTTGGAAAAGCAACAGGACTTGCTATTAACTATGTTCACTTCATTATGTATGTGTCCAGTTCCCTTTTTACAGAAATATTTAGTTTAAATTTTGTCTGAGATTCTATAGGGCAACATGCAAATACTTGCAAATGCTTTCAAGTATTATCAAGTCTGTATCCTTTCATGTACCTTCTGAAAAGCTGTGTTCCTCTAAGTGTAAATCCACATGTTCTTCAAGAATCTGAATGTTTGTACAGGTAAGACTGCACATTGGACATTCATATAGCTGTTCATCATTTCCGATGTCTGAAAAAGAAATGTAGTTTCTTAATTAATGCAATTCCTGTTTTTTTGCAAGAATCACCCCCCTAATTGATATACAGCCTAAAATAAATACACAGTAATGAGTTTTGTGCTGCCATTGAAACTCCACAGTGAAAGGCAGCCAATTCTAAATAGTGCTACTCTCCTCTAACCATTTAAGAATTTGTATTGAAATACCTGATAACTTTAAGGAATATTTTCCTTCTTTCTATTAACCAAGTTTTGCCCCATTTAACCTATAATCACAATTTGCTATGATAACATTTGTATTAAAAAATGCTTGGTCTGAAATATTAAACTATTAATGAAAAGACCTGTCCTGCTACCAGAAGAATGCTTGCTTGCAAAACTGTAATATTTGGGTGATAACAGAGCAGTTGGTGGTCAGAAAGAATAGAACATGTACTGTCATTCTTACTTTGTTGGTCATCCTGCATCTCCCAAAATAAATATTCTTTCTGGAGTTTTAATATTATTATTGAAGAGTACCATATAGCATAGGTAAAGTTCCAAGTGACTTCTGGAGATTAACGAGGTTAACAGGTTAAGTTACAGGGCCTTTTCCAGTCAGTTTTCGAACAAGTCCAAGGACAGACACTTCACAAGCTCCCCGGACAAGTACTCCTTCCAGTGTTTTGACCACTCTCACGTTAATAAATAAAGCATTCTTATGTTTAAATGGCATTTCCTGTATTTCAATTTGTACCCACTGCCTGTTGTCCTGTCACTGGGCACCACAGAGAAAAGCCTGACTCCACCTTTACTACCCTCCTTTTGAGTCCCCAGACTTTACTTGCACCTTCCTAGGTTCACAAAACATATGAATTAATATGCCACGTTACTTGTTTCTGGAAAGCGTTTGCCCAAGCTAAAAGTACATGACTGGCTGGAGGGAAACTCAATGGTACAATCACCAGCAACATTTTGCATGACACTGCAAACATATAGCTTCCTGGAACACGCTACATACATGAAAAAACCAAAACACCTTCAACGCAACTATTTTTAAAAGAGAAAATGGCACGCAGGCAAGTTAAGTTATTTCTGTGTTTGTGTTTTTAGTTCTTCTCTGGAGAAGATTTTTCAAGCGACGTCTTCGCTCGCTGTCCCCTTCCAAGTGCCTTCCCTCTACCGCCTTCCTCACCGCCCCCGCTCCGCACCCACCAGCGGTCCCGGAGCCCTCCACCCGCACTCTCACGGA
>JAHREE010000280.1:2261340-2283138 GCA_033628505.1 Tringa tobata
GGACGGTGCGAAGCCTGCGGGCAGCGTCCGGTCGCTCCCGGCAGGCGGGAAGGGGACGGTGGCTCCGAGCGGCGCGGTGTTTCGGGAGCCTTGTGTAGGCAGGGAGAAGAAGAAGCGTGAGTAGAAAAGGCCTTAGTCTGGGCACAGCAAGCGGGCGAGGTGCAGGATGTGGTGGGTGGAGGGATTTAGGGTTAAAACGCGTGTAGTTGTGCAGAGCAGAAGTGCAGGTTTCCTTGGGTGTAAATGCAGAGGTTGTGAAGCCTGAATAGATCAGGGACTGCCGATCTTTTGGGGTTTGTCCTTATGATGTCTATACCAAAACCCTTGTGGGGGGGGAAGAAGCTATAAATTCGTAAGCTTTTCTTTTTGGAAACAGTTTTGATGACAGCTTCTTCCTAGTTGTGTTTCTGTAACTCTTCATAGAGCTGGTGGCCTGAACAGGCTTACTTTGGATGCACGCTTGTTTTGTTTGGTTCCTTGCTTGCCCTGACAGTTTTATTGGCGCAACTGCATTAGCAAGGCATGAATGATTAAGACGTGATGATGTTCTAGGAGTAATTAAGCCAGTAGTATTGTTGGAAAAATGGCCTTAAATTGTACATCAAAAGTTATGTGACAATTACTAGAAAATTGCTTTAGAGGGTGGCACGCTTAGCATAGCAGTAATTTACTAAGGCTCTTGTGAAGCAAATGTGTTTGGGTAAAACAGGCTGCTGAGTCCTTGGAGTGTCTTGTTGATGTCTGCCTAAGCCTGCAGTCTGTTTTTCTCTTGCGGCTTGTGTTTATTGCTCAGCAGTCCTTGGTACTGTTGATATATATAAAAAAAATAATAAAATAGTCTCAGCATGGAAGTTGATAGAGAATTATGCACAGCTCAAGAGCTGTAGTTCAGATGTTGTCTTGTTGTGGAGGAATTCTGGACAAGTGACAGTTCACATAGAGTCTTAAATCATATTTTTGACAGTTATTTCTCAGATGAAGGCTGCAGTTCTACCTTTAAAAAGTAGCACCATGCTCTTAACAATCTTTGTCAGTCAGTCAGTTTGATCATTTAAGTGACAGAATCATGTTTTATCACTTTTATCTTTTCACAACTGGTGTGCCTGAAATGACAGTAAAATTCTAATTCTAATCCATCAAAAGATGGATTAGAGCTGTTAATTAGAATGAGTCAATTATTTTGTTAGTTTAAAATGGAAAAGAGTATGCCTGAGTGGGTGCTACTGACCCTTAGTTTGTTTTTCTGCATTTTTTTTCTGCCTACAGTTTAGAAGGAAATGCAGCATAACCTTTAGATCCTATATTTGCGAGATAGGCATCTTAAAAAAAATAAAGAACCAATTCAGTAAAAGATTAAACAGTAATTAGCACAGGCTTTCTTCTTGGATTTGTCCTCTTTTTTTAATACATTTAATGTCTCCTTTATGAGAGGAGGAAGCAAATTCCTTTACTTGCTGACAGAATCAACATTTAACAACGTAATGGGTTTGCTTTTTGTTTCTCAGTTTGCTCATAAGACCCATAGTTTCTTTTGCAGTAGCTTATGCCCTTTAATGAATTATCTGATCCCTGAGATGAACTGTTAGTGCAGGAATATATAGCTGCTGCTGTAGATACCTTTGTAGTACAAGAGATGGCAGGTTTGCCTTGCAAGGTTTGGCCTTCTGGAGTAATTTTCCTTTTTTTTAATAGACAACATGGCAAGCCCGGGTAAAGATAATTTCCGAATGAAAAGCTACAAGAATAATGCACTTAATCCGCAAGAAATGCGCAGACGAAGAGAGGAGGAAGGAATCCAGCTTCGGAAACAGAAAAGGGAAGAACAGGTCAGTATCTTGGTGAGCTGTTAAGTGCTTGTGAAGCTAAAATCAGATGCGTGAAAAGACTTGAGCAGAGTCGTCCTGTGGAGCGGAATCCAGAGCACCGCGTTGAATGTCTGTTCTCTCTGCAATCTTGGGGGAGACAGTGGGGAGCACCAGGCACCTCTTGATAGGATCATAAAACAAAAAAAGTGAACAGAAGCACTTTTAAGTCGCTAGGGCACAGAGAGGAGAAACAGGTGTCTTAAGTTTAATCTTTAGTCTAGGTTTAAACATGTAAGACTGGGTTGAAAGGATACCCTTATTTCTAGTAAGAATTAGAAACCGTGCATTCTCTTCCAGAGTTTAGGCCAAAGTTGTTCTGCTAGAAGGGTGAAGGATTATTTTAATCTTTGAAGCCATACTTCAAATTGTCCAAGAGCTTTTCTACAGTAACTTATTAAAGTGCCTACCAATTAGTGATCCCTGAACTATTGTAGATAACATTTTCAGTTAATTGAATTTTTAGAGGTCACAGTACATGGAGCATTGTGTAATTGCATGGTTTGTAGTAGTTCCTTTCCCCAAAATGTTTAGTAGTTTCTTGCCAGGAAAGTACGGAATGTGTTTTGTTTTTCTGCTTGGTCCAAAGTGGCTGAATTTGTCTCCCACACCCTAGAGAGTGTTCTGGACACTGTTTTACAGTCTTCTCTGAGGTGGGAGTGCTTACCCTTCTGGGAAAGTAGTGCTACTGCATGGAAAAAAGAATTTAAATTGGTTGGGCCAGATGTGTGAGAGTAAGAAGTAGTATGAAGCTGGAGCAACCTGTGAATGGATAACTGCACTGCAGTTCCTGCTGAAAGTTTTGTTTATGTATTTTGTAGTAAATACTCCCTAGATAAATTATGAAAATAACGAATGTTTACTCTCCCATGCTGACTGTTGTAACAATGAGGATACTGTTATGTTCTCCTTGGTCTTCATTTGTTGGACTGGTGTTTTGCAGCTGTTCTAGCACTGGGGAGAGCAAATTTATGCAGGGAAACGAGACTGGTTTTGCTCCAGTAGAAGTTATAACTGGTAGATAGACCATGATCCTAAACAATAGCAGTTTATACATTTCAACCAAGAGTTTCTGTGTCCTTGTTGAGTGATAGAAAGAATGAACGTTCTTCCAAAAGAGGAAAGTTGTTTTCTCTTCCTTTCTGGGTTTAAATGGAATTAAACCTTGTTTACATCCAGGAGTCTGCAGTTGTTTTGTGTCTAGGATTGTGCCCAGTCCAGAAGTGTGTTGAACAAGGGAGAGAATGCTTTGGTTTAGGTTCCTGTTTGAAATATGAGTAGATGTGTGCATAGAGTTGCTTCTGCAGTTTAGGGTGTGTACAGTAGCAGAAATCTAGGTGTCTGAAGACACCTAGAGGACAAAACCTTCAGGATTTAAGTAGAAGGTTTCATTACTATGCTTATAAGCAGTATCTTAGGCAATGGTTTGAGATCCTAACATTGCTTTTTACAGAAACCAACATAATATTTTTAGAATTGTTAACTGCAGTAGCTATAAGCGTAGTACCTGAGTAAAGATAAAAAATCAAGTTTGGTTTCTAGAAGAAAACAGACTAATTTGAATGTTTTCCTTATATGCCAGAAAATGAAGAGGCACTCATTAAACATAGCTTGTTAAATACCACAAGTATGTATTTTGAGCATAGGAATTGCACGTAGCCAATTGTAAAGCGATTTTTGGACACAGAGAATGTTTAATGTTATATAATTTGAAAGTTGACCGTGAAGCTATGCTATTTTTTCTCCAACTATATTAAAATAATCTTTCTGTTTTAATCTTTCTGCGTTTGTATATGAAATACAGGTGCTGTTTACTTGTCATGCAAAGAAAGTACATAGATCTTAGACCTTCTGTTGAAGGGAGGAATACCGTGTGCTGAAACACAAACATTGGCTCTGTGTTGTTGATATTAGCCTATAGACTAAAAAAGGAGAAAGTAACCTGTAGAATACTGTTTCCTGCTTAAAAATAAATGCTAATTTTGAGGGATAAAAGGCTAAAAGTAAAAAGATCTGTATGTTCTTTTTCTTACGTGTGGAAAAATGTATGTATCTTTGCTAATTAAAACTTCAGTTTTTGCAGTGCAGTTTGTCAAGATGCAGGTATAGCATTTTTTTCCTCTATGTTCTTAAAACTTTTATGTAGAATTCCATTTGCATGGATGTGTAGGTCAGTGAGTAGTTAAAATGCTTTGACTCGTATTGGTGAAAGCATTTCTTCAAGTGTATGTCATCAGTACCCATTCTATTTTAAGTTCTAATGTCTTCCAAAATTTTCTTCTTTGTTTAGCTGTTTAAACGCCGAAATGTTTCTCTACCGGGAAATGAAGAGTCTATGGTAGAAAGTCCAATTCAGGATCCTGATGTCAGCTCTACTGTACCTATTCCAGAGGTAATACCTGAGAGTGTGTTTAGAATGTTACCTATTAATGTGCATAGTACTAGACATGAGAAATCCTTCTTTCATTTTTAGGAAGAAGTTATTACAGTAGATATGGTGCAGATGATTTTCTCAGATGATCCTGAACAGCAGCTCACAGCAACTCAGAAATTCAGAAAATTGCTATCTAAAGGTATGTAAACATTGCCTGATTTTTTTTTCATTCCTTCTGTGTTATGAATTTTAGTGAGAGTCAGTTAACCTTTACTATTGTTTTACTTTAAAATAGAGCTTGCTGAAACTTCCATTTCTGTTTATAGAGAAACCGTGCCAAATCTCTTCCGACCTAATGGCTAAATACAGAAAGCTTCATTATTCTAATGTTAATTCTTTCAGACAAAGTAACAAAAGCAAGGATATTTTGATGGAAGTGTCCAGGGCAATAACTAACTGACACTAACATTACTCACAGTACTTGTTGCAGTGATTCATTTTCTGGTTCTCGTTCTGTAATTGAGGGGAGAAAAATTATATGGCTGCCAGAGAACGTTTGTAATTTTTGTTGAAACTGTGGGAAATACAGTCTTAAATTAATGCCAGTATTTGTATAACATGATAGGCAAAGGTATGCTTGCTTATTTAAAATAGTATCTAATCATAATTGCTCTTTCACTGACTTGAACTACCGATTGAGGGAACAGTGTTTTGTAATGTTTTACTAACATGCCAATGGGTAATAGCATATGCTACTATTATTATACATAATAGGGTGTTTACTAAATTGTTGCGCTTTATGGAGATGATCCTGAAGCCTTCTAAAGTCAAAAGTTTAACTCCTTCGTTTGGTGTTAAAATGGCTGAATGGTAAAATTATTCTAAGAGCTGATAATCGTATTCATGTTTTCTGTCATACTGAAAAAGCGATTTATTTGGTCTTTTATGCTAGACTTACACAAATATGTTTGTTTTTATTCCCTAGAGCCTAATCCACCTATAGATGAGGTCATACAAAAACCAGGAGTAGTACAGAGATTTGTGAAATTTCTAGAGAGGAATGAGAATTACACTCTGCAAGTGAGTTTGGTACTGATTGGGAGTTTGGAATGGGATTAGAAACCCTCCAAAAGAGCTTTGGAAAGCGTGTGATTATTTATTTTTTTTAATGTATATATATGACCAAATTTAATCATTTTTAACCACTGAAGTTGTAAATTTTAGTTGGCAGTTTAGTTACCACCGATGAAATTGTGACTTGACTGTTGTGAATTTCATAGTAGTCTTTAGGGTTATGCGTTCAGCAGGTCAAATACTTGGGTGTTGAAAGCAGAACGTGTTCAAGAGGGTTTCTAGAGTGGTATATTAGGATCATCAGCACTGATGTGTGAGCAGAACCTGTTTTGTTTGTGTTGGGTATATTGTAGTACTTTTTAGTTGAAATCTTAGAAAATAATAAAAAAAAATAAGAAACTGAAAGGCTTGTATGAAATCCTTCTAGAAAATCTTTGAAAAAAAAAATAGAGCTAATGATAGGAGTAACCAGTTCCATCTACTTGTGGTAGCCTATGGAATGGCACTTAGGCCTCGTGTACATTCATACTAGAAGAATTAAGTTAGTATAGAGTAAACAGAAGGGATTTGTACTAGTTAATAGAGATTTGAAATCTTCCTTACGGTTAGTGCTGCAAGCAAAAACCTAAAAATAATTCGCATAGTGAAGATTCTTATTAAATGGAGATTTTGTCAATGCCAATGATTTCATTGTATAGAAAGTACAATAGTAGTAATAATTGCATTTCAGTGGAAAGGAAAAAAAGTCGGAAAATTAACCGCTGCAACTCTCGTGTCAAACTGTTTTTCTTGAATTTCAGTTTTACTACTGAGTGGTTTAACTTGTTTTATTTTTGTGCTCTTCAACAGTTTGAAGCAGCTTGGGCTTTGACAAACATAGCATCTGGAACTTTTCTACACACCAAAGTTGTAATTGAAACTGGAGCTGTTCCGATTTTTATTAAGTTGCTTAGTTCAGAACATGAAGATGTACAGGAGCAGGTAACTGTTTTCTTGAGGTGTTTTATAAATACTTTAAATTCATTTATGAGTGTTTTTTGTGGGGGGAATGTGGCTAGAGAGCTTTTGAACCCTATTTGCCAACTAGTCCACTGATCTGGCTCCAGGAAGATTAAAATTTACCTTCGGTGTATTTTTTTCCCTTGTGTTTTTTTCCTTTGATTCTTTCAGACTTGTTTGAACCTGGCTTTTGTTTCATGTTATTGAGTAATTTGAAGAAAGCATCTCATTTCTGTTGTGGCATTTACAGGTGGACAGGAATTAAAACGCCATAATGGAAATAATATAGTAGAAAACAATGTGGATTTTTTTCCCCAAAGTTATCTTGCAGCTTTATTTCCTGTATGTTTCTGCTCTTCCATCTTAATACATTACAATCTTCAGTAACGTTTTCCTGAACTTCAGGGTTTGTTTTTTTTGTTTGGTTTGGTTTTTTTTTTTCTGTTTTAAGAGAGGCTGTAATTTACTGCCTTTTATCTAGCATGCTTGAAAGTTCGTATAGTGGAAGCTCATAATTTAACTTTTTTATTCCGCATACGTGTTTTGCAACTTTGAGCCAGTTTTATGAAACATGTTTCAGATAGTGAACAAATGTAACTATTGAAAAAGGTATGTAAATCCTTTATTGAAAAGCATGTGAATCAACATATTTTCATAACAGAAGACTTTGTTTCCTTGAAAGGATGACATCAAGTGTACCTAATTGACTTTGTGTGAGTTCACAAAAAATGCAGTATAGAAACAAGTAGTCTTCTGAAATGCTGTGCTTGAATGATACTTCTTTTTTTTTTTAATTGCATAATATTTGCTGTAAAAAAAAATGTGTAGATGATCTGTTAAAGTTGATTTGCAAGCCTATGTAAATTCACTTGGATGCTTTGCTTTTTAAGGCAGTGTGGGCTCTTGGTAACATTGCTGGCGATAATGCAGAATGCAGAGACTTCGTTTTAAACTGTGGAATATTACCACCCCTCTTGGAGTAAGTATTGCAAATTAATATTATAACTACAGTGTACTGGTGTATGCAACTGTAAACTTCAATTTAAAAATTATTTGAAAAGAATATAAGCTTTTTGCTAAATTGCGAATGTTTCTTTTTTTTATTACTGTGAACCTAATATTTTGGATTACCTGAGCTTCATGCTTACCCTTAATTAGTCCATGACTGTCAGTTTTCCAATGCTTGCAAAAGGAAAGACGTATTATTTCACAGGCATGAAGTTTCTCTATTGTGCAGAACTCTTATGTTGCCAGAGTTCTGGATATATAGGGTGGTAGAGATGGTTTAATTCACACTTGCAGTTCTGTGATTCCAGCTGGCTGGACAATAGGCTGGTTTCCCGACCTTTGTCAAGTAGCTCCAAGCTCCAGTCTTGCTATCCATCCATTTCCTTGTTGAGATGACCTGGTAGAGTAGTTGTTATATGAGCTGTGTTCCACCAAAAGACTTCTCTTCACTAGGAATATCATTCCTGCGTTTGCTATATGCTTCCGATGGGGCGGAACTTACTTTCATCAAAGGGAAGAAATTTACAATGGTTTAAAGCGTTTGTGAAATAGCTTAAAATAATAGAGTAGAATGTGATTGCCTTCCTCAAGGATTTTAAAGATCAACAGTTTTAGATATTTTGGTACGTATCTGAAAGTGAACCTGATTTTTCACACGTTGAATCTTTTGTATTTTATTCAGCAAAAACTTTTCAGATTCTAATAGTTGCAGCATGTAAACTATAAAGAGAAGTAAATTTAAACTAGTACCCAGTGATAGATTTTCTTTTCCTGTTTTGAGGTACTGTTGGTAATAATAGGCATAAAAAGCTTTTAAATAAGAAATTTTTTTTTAATTGTTGCCTCTCTTTGACAGACTATTAACAAATTCAAATCGTCTTACAACAACTAGAAATGCAGTTTGGGCTCTCTCAAATCTCTGTAGAGGAAAGAATCCACCTCCAGACTTCAGTAAGGTATAATAAAGTACTCATTTTGGGAAATCAGAAAGCTGAAGATGACTTATGTTTGCAATATGTTATAAGACATAGAATCTTTGAATCTGGAGATAGACTCAATTTTATCTTTTTAATGTAATCCATCTGTTGTATCTGCGCAAATAATCAACTTTGACACTTATCAGCAATAAAATTAAATTACTTTAAAACCTGAGATTGTAGTTAGTCAGATGCAAATAGTCATTCAGTGGTATGAAATGATGGACAAATAATACATTCAGCACTAAATCCCCTGGGACTATTTTCTCCAGATCGGCTTTAGAGGGTATGTGTTATGATTGAAGCTTTTTAAAATTATTATTTTTTAATTTTAATTTTATGAGTGCAAGTGCATGCTGCAAGAATAAAATTTTGAGTTTTCTGCTCTGTCAGATGCAGTTAAATCAGACTGTGATGACAGATGTGATGTGTCTGTATGCTCTCCCCTTCACTTCTTCCTCTCTCCAGTGTGTGGTTATAATGACAGTGAGACTGTAGAGGCTAGTAGGAGTATTAACTCCTTATTTTGAGTATGAAATTAATTTCTGGTGAATGAACATTAAAGATAATCTGGAGAGAATTTACGTGTCTTGAAACTTACCTCATGGAGTAGTAATTACTGTCATTGCTACTTAATAATTCTTGGAGAAATATTAACAAAAAGGGGGGATTTCTGATGTTAATTAGTCAATCACCTCACAGTTGCTCTGCCGAAGTTATATCCTTCAGTAGTGTTTTGTTCTGATAGTAAAAGGACAGCAAGATTTGTTGCTGCTTAAACACTTCTACCTTCAGTGAAAAAGGATGTCCTGTAGGCAGCTGCAAATAAGAACAGCTCCTTTGCTTTTTGCGATAGCACCAGTTGGACACATAAAGGAGGCTGAAATTCGTGAGTGATGCAAGATAAAGAATTAAGTTCTACAAAGACTATGAAATTCCCAAGCTGTAGAGCTGAAACCTGTCAGGTTTCAAGTGATGTTAAGGTAGTCTAGTTCTTTGGCTCTGTATGTGTGGAACTTGTAGGAAATTAAGGCCAGAGGCTACAGTTGCAGTGAGAACTAAAGTCAGCAGTTGCTCGTTTGATTTGGTTCAGTGAATGTTGAGTCCTCGGGGAATTACTCTGAGTTTCTTTGTGTAAAGCAACTGTAAAATAACCATCAGTACTCCTACAAAGACAGTCATATGAAAAATGTAACTGTGAAATTATGTTTGCAGAGTAATAAGAAAAAGCATCGGGAATTCCTGGTCATCTGGTTACATGTAAAAGCAGATGTTTTTTGTTCAAGCTGAACAATTAAATATCTAATATTATATCTCTAAACAAATAGTCTGTGAATCAGAATTTATTCAGTTTGCCAGTTTGACTTGGATATCTGCTTTGATCAGGAAGTGTTCTAGCTAGGTCCTGATTCATTAATGAGCTCATGTGCTTTGGCAGTAAATAGTTTTGCACCTTTATGCCTTTGCAGAATGTTTTCTGAAACTTGAAAAAATATGAAGCACCTAATTTTATGCAATATTTTTCTTTAACCTAGGTTGCTCCTTGCTTAAATGTTTTATCAAGACTGTTATTTAGTAGTGACCCGGATGTATTAGCAGATGCTTGCTGGGCCCTCTCTTACCTTTCAGATGGTCCCAATGATAAAATTCAAGCTGTTATTGATTCTGGAGTGTGTCGAAGACTGGTAGAGCTGCTTATGTAAGTCTTCTCTTCACCAAATTAGTGTCTTGCAGTACTCCTAATATTCATGAATTCAAATTGATTTGTTTTTTCTCACCTCAAGTCTGAATTTATTTTGTGAGAAGTGATGAAGATGTCTGAAACCTCTTAAGTTGCTTGCTAGGTTGCTTGGCTTCTGGGATTTGTCCTGAGATTGACAGTGAAAAAAAAGTCTTCTCTAAAATATTGCTTTATATTCTTTAAAATTTAATGTAAATTGAGAAATAGAAAGGTGAAGATCAAGGTTAAATTGTAATTAATTTCTCAGCTTTTTTTTTTTTTTATTTCACGGTTGTAATTTGTTTTCTTCCTTTCTGGGAGATGTAGTTGCAATACAGACAGCTCTGGGACTCGCAAAGTCCAGAGACAGGCTTGTGCCACTTTTGAACTGTTTGAGTGTGTTTTGTTTATGGTTCGTTATTTTCCTAGAAAGAGAGACTAATCTCTGTGTTCACATGGGGACTGCAGAGTAGGTCAGGGATAGCAATTCCCAGTGCTGACAGCTCAGCACAGTTCCCTGTGAAAAGTTCATTTGTATAGCTGTCAGGAGAGGGTAAGATTGCTTTATCTTTTGTAAAAGCTTCAGGACAACCAAGTAGACTTCTTTCCCCTATACCTCAGACAGTGAATATGGGAATATCAGCTTCATGTACTGACTTCTAGGGGTATTGACTTACAAAAGGCAGAAGTTCACTTACAAAGTGGGGCTGCTGTATTTTATATACAGCTAGTAACACCTCTTTTGTTTCTGTGGCTGTTGAATGATGCAGGTTCCAGTGTTGTATTCAATAATACTTGAGCCGGGTGAAATGAACCTGCTGGACAGATAGATTGCTCTAAATTGTGTTTTTCTGTAGAGATGCCCTTTCCTTGAATCAGCAGTTCAGCTGTGGGCTTGCATTTGTCAAATGTAGCTAAATAGGGGGAAAGTATAAGGAGTAATGCAGTTGTTTCTATAACTAAAAATTTAGCAGCTGAAGCAAAGCATAGTTCACTGAAAATGCAAAATCACACTCTAGCACTTGGTAATATCAACCAATTTAATATTGTTCTGCAGGCATAATGATTACAAGGTGGTATCCCCTGCATTAAGAGCAGTTGGAAATATTGTGACTGGTGATGATATCCAAACACAGGTAAGACTACTTGATTTAAGAAAAATGAATTGGCAGGACAAAATTTTGTAAAAAATTGTGACAAAATACGCGCCCTGTACAGGTATCTGCATAGATCAGTGAAAGAGGCTCTGTACAAATCTGAATTGTTAATTTGACAAATTAACAATAAAATTGTTACATTAATTCGAGTGTAATTTGTCTTGTCTCAGTTATTAGCAGTTATTCAGATTCTTGCCTTAAGCAGCCTTATTTAGTCTTACTGTTGTTGGTCTTCTGGTCTGAGCTTAGCTGAGGGCAGATTCTTTCAAGTTGTTGGTTTGCCTGTTCACACAGTACAGCATTGAACACTAATTTTGCAGGATGTTATCTATGAAACTTTGTGTAATACAAATATGTTGCAAAATCTTCATTTGAATTAATCTGTAAAGTGCTTTTACATATATATGTATATTGCACAAGCCAATATTTATATCTGTGTGTATGTTGTACAACCCAATTTTCAATTCTCAAATTATTTTAGGTGATTCTAAACTGCTCTGCATTACCCTGTCTCTTGCACTTGCTCAGTAGTCCCAAGGAATCTATTAGAAAAGAAGCATGCTGGACAGTTTCTAATATTACTGCAGGAAACAGAGCCCAGATTCAGGTAAAGCCTGTGTGTTTGTTATTTAGTTTGGTTTGTTTTCATTTTACTAGTTCGCTCCCTTTTCCATCACAAGGAGAAATAAATCAACATCAACAGTTGTTATTTTTCCCTGTGGGAGCATCCTCTACTGCTATATTCTTTTGTCATTTTGTTTTGCGTTATAGTATACGTGTTAAAGTAATAAGCAATTTTTCTTTTCTAAAAGTTGAAACAAAACGCCTTGCACAGATTAGTCCAGTGGACTGCCTTTACTGATTTGCAAGTGTTGAACATTTTGCTTGGGTAAAAAACCTGCATGATGTCATCAATACAGAGTTGTATTCTTGTGGGAACTACTAAATCCTGACTAGGTGTCTGGAGTTACTTGAAAAAAGGTTCTGGTTGATAAAAATGAGAATTCTGAATCAGAGTACATGTTTCAATATGATTCCCTCCCCGCCTTTAATCAAAGATGAAAATGTTACTTCTCTGTGTCATCTAAAATATATAATAAGTCTCTGATTATAGGCGTAATCTTTCCATGGAGACTGCAAACCTGAATAAAATGGACAGAATGAAGTTTTGTTCTAAGGTTTGATCTTCAGTTCAAAAACTCGGGTTTAGTGCTTATGTCATTTTTAAATGGGCCTGTCCAGCAAGGAGTATTCTGTCCACCAGAGACAGAGAAATCAAAAAACATGATACTCTGACGGCTGCTGCAGTGCAGTGTTGGAATAGTTCGGTTTAGTCTTTCTAGTTAGTGTGGTGGCTTCGAACAAAACATTGTTTGCTTTGGTATCGAGGCGTCACTGACTGTTGTGGTGAAGGGTATTAGTGTTCTTTGTGTATACTAAATCTTTATTAATGATCGTAAAATATTACAATTTAATCTCTTAGGCTGTTATAGATGCAAATATTTTTCCAATATTGATCGAAATTCTTCAAAAAGCTGAATTTCGCACCAGAAAAGAAGCGGCATGGGCCATAACTAATGCAACATCAGGAGGAACCCCTGAGCAGATAAGGTAAGTTTGTATGTGTTATTAATATCTCTGCCTATCTTCTGTTCTGTCTTCTCTAATGCATTTTTATTTTTGCATTTGAATCTTGACAACCATAGCAACAAAACCCTAAACACAGCTGTAATGTCTTGAAACTGTCTGTACAGAGACAAAACATACAGAAGTTCAGAAAAAATCAGTGAAATACATGCAGTAGACTTAATAATAAATGGACCAACACTGGCTTTTTTCATGCTATTACACCAAAAGCTTTCACAGGGTTATCTTCCGGAGTTGATACTATATTGTCAAACACAGTTGGAGCAGTTAATGAGTTAAAAAATGGAAAACTTTGGGAGAGTTGTTTAGAAAACTTGTGCAATGGAATTTTATTTTTTGTGGAGAGACTTCAGGAATATCTAAGCTTTTTCAAAATTTGATTAAAATTTTACTGTCAGAAGCTATTTATGTGCTGCAAAGATTGGGCTTCTTGAATGACTAGAATAAAATACTCCCCAGTTTCTCTGAATACTGTCAGCGTAGCGATCAATTTCAATCAGTAGTTGATAAATGGATAAATGACAGCACGTTACTTGGAAGCCAGAACTGAAAGTGATGTGATAACACTTCCAGCACATTTAGAAGATCTATTGCAGTAAGTGCAAGCTTATTTATTTAAAATGTGAACAATTCTGGTTTTCTTAGAACCACTAACTGTTATCAGAGGTAAGGAAGGTTTTTTGGTGAGTTTTTTGCTATTATTTTGATTGCTTGCATAACATAACATCTTAAAATCTAGCACATTTAAAATTTTTAATTCAGGATAGTAGACATGCATGTAATATGATAAAAGTAGCTTTTTGTCAGATATATTACCTGTGTTTAGTTTTAGTCCTTTACTGTCCTCAAGGTAATGCTGTCTAACTGCAGGATAATTTAAAACCACTAAATAAACTATATTTAAGCAACCTTTTGATGCAGGCAAACATTACTGTCTTCATTTTACTTACACACTAGAAACAAGAACACAGGTTCTGACTTACAAAAGTTCATACACAATTTGGTGTAAAATTGGAAAAAGGAGTAAGATACTCAGAATCCCAGTATTTTTTTAGATTTACATTTATGTCCCTCCCTTTAAAGTAGGTAATGCTAATATCTTAATAGATTACTAGAGTGGACTGTGTTTGCACAGAGCTGTGTCCAATGTTCTTATATCTCACATGTTTGCCGGATATTTTTGCCACTACAAAATTTCAAGTGCCTGGGAAAAGAACTTACTGCTAAAACGAACCTTTTCTCTTATGTTCAATTAAACCCAATCTGAAGATCACAAGTGAAAAGGAGTTGAAAAAACTACAGATTCCACACTCTGGTTAGGAATATGCATGTTAAATTTTCTCATTAGGATAAATGAGCATATTTTTTCAATTTCAGATTAAGCTTATTTTTGTGTTGTTGCATGTTTTAGAATTTTTTCTGTTTCATCCACTTCTTTTTAGTAAAGCTAAGGACCAATAGTCATAGACTGGCACGTCAGAATAAATGTGCTGGATCATCAGTCCTTTCCCACCCCTACCCCCTTCTGTTT
Organism: Tringa tobata; assembly: GCA_033628505.1. Lineage (NCBI taxonomy): Eukaryota > Metazoa > Chordata > Aves > Charadriiformes > Scolopacidae > Tringa > Tringa tobata. The sequence goes on from JAHREE010000280.1 coordinate 2,275,690, forward strand.
TTCTGCTCTTATGAAGGTATTTGGTAGCACTAGGTTGTACCAAGCCTCTTTGTGACCTCCTGACTGTGATGGATTCAAAAATAGTACAGGTGGCTCTAAATGGACTTGAAAATATTCTGCGTCTTGGAGAGCAAGAGTCTAAGCAAAATGGAATGGGCATTAATCCTTACTGCGCCCTTATAGAGGAAGCATATGGTAAGAAATTACTTCTTGTATAACTACATACCTGAACTTCCTTACTTCAGGCTGTCAAAACCAAACCATTGTGAACCATTTTGAAATGTGTAGGTAAGTTTAATATAGTAATTACTTTGAGCATAAGTGGACATTACAGTAGCATAAATTAAGTAATGTAACATTGCGGGGAAAGCAGTTAAAATGCAGAAAACCTGTGGATGTTTGTTTGGTCAGTTTATGAAATGTCCCTCTAGGAAAACATTCTTGGAAATACTTAACACACAAATGTCCTCCTAGTCTGTTGGAGCCATGGTTTGCATAAGTTTCTCAGCCAATCCTGAATACAATTTTATTACTTCATTATATAGTCCTGTCTGGTACAGTTTCATTACCAATAGGGATGCAAGATTGGAGTTTGTTTTACATACTCCCAAAGTCAGATCACTTTTTAGCATAGTAAATAGCCGTAATGGCAAAATCCACTTCAGATCATAAAATTAAATGTTTGAACTTAAGTTTGTGAAAGTGTTTTGTTCTGTTTCTTCTTTTAAGGGTTGTCGAATTAAACCACATTTTCAAGGCAGAGTATCAAAAAAAAAAAAGACTATTTGTGGAATTTTCAGACTAGATGCTTTTGATTTAACAAAGTTAATGTTAAAACTGGCTTGTAATGAATATGGTGTTATCTGTGACAGGTTATCTTTTTGTAGCTCTGACAAAATTGGCAGACGTTTGTATTTCAGAAACTGCTAATAACAATTCTAGTTGACCACATTATGTCTGAATAGATGGTACTGACTTTTCTGTAAAGCAGCCTTTAAATCTGAGTTCCGTGTTACAGATTTTCATTTCTAAAATCCAGTACATACTTGGATTGTTTACTTTGCAATCTAATGTGTAAGAGGAGTAAGTACTGAATACTTTAATGGAATTTATTCTGTTCCAGATTTTGAGTCTTTTCATAATTTCAACTATTGAATGTCTTGGTTCTTTTTTTCCTTTAACAAAGAGTAGGCTGCTGAAGCTGTAGAGTGTAAGTAGGGGAAAAAGCTAATTATATCACCCTCATTGGTTTGGCCTCTGTAGTCACAGAAGGGTTTGTGAGCTCTTCCTAATCCAACTTAAGTGAAAACTGAGTTAGCTTAAATAGCTAAGGAAGAGTTATGAATCAACTGACTGTCAAGCATGTAATTTTGCCAACAGAGCAGAGGTTATGTCCTCTCACTTGCAAATGAGTAAGACTTTGGAAAGATGTTGTCTTCAAATCTTAAAAGTAAATTTAAAAAATGGTAACAGTCTGTGTCCACTGAATACTCTGTAATAGAGGATAGAATTTAGAGTGGGGGAAGACTGAAAGAGTAAAACTAAAAGAATTGGGGATATTGGAAATTGCTACAACAACCAGTTCTATGCTATCCGAATTCTATACAGATTCAGTTTTTATAGGCATATCTTCATAGATACTACAGCCTCCTCCTCCTTTGTTTATAAATACTCTTTTAGCAGAGTTTTAAAATTAGTTTGGACAGCAGAAAATGCTGCAGAAAATGAAGATTAGCAATACATGGGTTGGGAAAAAAGAATCAATGGTATTAGATGATTCGGGTTTGCATTTGTTTTACCTAAGAAGTACCACTGTACTACAAGCTGTTTTGATTTGAATTCATCATTCATTTAAGCAACTAGATTTTGAAAATCTTTTGTTTTGAATTTAGGACTTGATAAGATTGAATTTCTTCAGAGGCATGAAAACCAAGAGATCTACCAAAAGGCTTTTGAACTCATAGAACATTACTTTGGTGTTGAAGAAGAGGACTCCAGTATTGCTCCTCAGGTGGATGAAAGTCAGCAGCAGTTTGTGTTTCAACAGCAGGAGGCTCCAATGGAGGGGTTTCAGCTGTAAGCTACTGAAGTGAAGACAAGCATAAAATGTAAACACTTGTAGGGTTTTGGTTTGGTTGTTTTGTTTTTGTTTTTTTCCCAGAGGTCTTTTCTTTATGGCCAAAGTTAGAGGAAACTGTTGAATATGTTTTGCAGAAATAGATGAAGCAGCAGCTCATGCACTTTTATATATTGTGTTAGATACAACTGTTCTTTGTTTTGTATTTGTGTTTTTCTTTTATGTACAGAAAACAACTGTGAGTAATCATGTCTGAAGTAAAGCATTAAATGTGATTTAACAAGAACTGTTAAGCTAAGACTTGGTAGGGTTTTAGGTAGTGGTTCTGAGTTTTTCATGTAGTCTCAAACTGCATATCAGCAATACAGTTACTGACAGTTGCATTTTTGCAGTAGGCTTGACTTGCCCAGTCTCTATCAAATCTACCTCTTGTATTGAAGCAAAAACATTGCTTCAGAACTAAAGCATGAAATAAAGATGAGCTTGTAAGAAGCTGAATTGGAATGTGAAAAATATTTATTTAAATTGTGAAACTTTTATGCATTACTTACTTTACAACACACTGTTGGAATTTATTTATAAAATGTATTTGAAGTCATAGTAGATATACATATATAATGCTAATTACCTAATATAATATTGAATATATGAAAAAAGCTTTCTTTGAATTATGTGGGAAGAGGACTATTTCAGAGGTTTTCTAATTGGAATCAGCAGAGACCTTGCTGGTCACTTGGCTCTGAAATTAAAGCTGCTAAATGGCATTAAAAGTCAGCCACAAAGAAAGTACTTCGCAGCGGAAGCAGTTGCTGTAGTTACCACAAGAATGCTGCGGTGATGAATGACAGGGATGGGGATTTGCACAAATCACCAAGCAGATGGTTTACAGCTGTCTCTTGTCAAATTGTGGTAACACCACTTAAGTTTGAGAAACATCGCAACGTTTGCCTTTCTAGTACAGTAGCTTCTTAAAAGTTTAGACAGTGGGTGTTATTTTTTTGACCAAATACGCTACCACCACTTGAATTGTTCTTTAAGTTCACTAACTCAGTTTTATTTTGGTAAGACAATAGAAATACTGCTGTGGAGAATGAATGGTGAATCGCTCCTTTCCAGTTGAAGGAGAAGTTTGTTGTACTGTAAATAGCATTAAGTATGTGGACACCAAAACTAACTAGAAGTTATTGTCATCTAAATATTTAGGCTCTGCGATATACAGTGTTTGCTGTTAAACACTAAAAGAAATAGAATACTGATATTTACATTAACAATTTTGAGTACAGAAAAATGTATGTTCTGCTTCGAATTGCATATAAGTAGTGTTTCTGGTTTGTTAGTAGTATATCTCATTTGGAGAAGTATGATTATTTTTTATTACCTGTAACTAATATATTAACATCAAACTCTTGGGTTAAGTGAAATCCTTGACATAGGAGAGCATTTCATGCTTTATAAAAAGCTGCAATTTAAACTACAAATTACTTATCCCATGGCACTGTGCTTGTCACTAAACAATATTTTAATGCACTGAAAAATACTGGTTAAAGGTGGTATCATTTACAGTACCATTTTATATTTAGAATTTTTTTTACATGCAAGTTAAAATTCTTAGATGTTTCATTTTGATGTTACAGCAATATATACTATATTGTAATTGAATGTGGGACTTGAAGTGGATTTTCTAAGATAAACGGTCTTAGTTTTGACTAAGAAGTAACTGGGAGGGAAGAAACCTCTTTTTGAAGTCTTTTTAGTGGAAGATAGACGTGTAAGAAGTGTATATAGAAGTGCTGTTACTTTATGAACTCTTGAGTAATGAAGATATTTTAGCAAATGACACTTTAAACCTAGATTTGTACAGTACACAACAGTTTTGAATAGTGTGATAAATATTGAGTACAGCTGCCAAATTTTCATATAATGTTAGATGATTGTATTTGTGCCGTTTTTACTGTCATAGTTTTAGGTTTTCATACACAGACCTTCCTTCTTTCTCCACCCACCCCATCTGTTCAATGTACAGGGTAACAATCATGGAAATCTACCAGGATTACTATAAATGCTGAATTTCAGTGTTGTTCTAGTGTAAGAAAATGATTCAGGTAACAGGGTATCCCGTTGTTTCTAACAACCTTGTTTTGATAACACAACCAGCTGTGCCTGCTTTTTATTTGGAGAACCCTGTAAAAACTACATTTATAAGCCTCTCTAATTTAAACCAAATCTGAACTCTAAAAAATCTTGATTAAAAGACTTGAAAATGAAGAAAAGAGGGGACATTTAAAGTATTATATTTGTTTTGAAAGAATGTCTTCAGTTTTGTGAATATATTATTCTATTATGTATGAACGGTTAGTGACTGCACTTTATGCATTTAGATGAACTATATTTCATGCCTCTGATACATTTAAATGTAACAGTTTAAAAGGGAACTAAAATTGATGGACTTTAGCTAATGAAAGTCATATTTAAACTCAACATTTGGTTTACCCTAAAAACATTTAAAAGTAATAATGAAAATTCTTTTTTAAAGGATAAACATACAAGGTCGCTTCTCCTATTTTATCACTGGGTTTACATCACACTTTATTGAAAGCATGTAAATGAACAATATAAATCCAGAGATGATGACTTAAGGTCAGCTCTGGTGTAGGCATTTGCAGGTAGGGGCATGAATATGATGATGGTGTCAGTGTGGAGACAAAAAAAAAGTAACTGATGGAAGAAAATATCTTTATTTTAATGGAATCTGAAGTGCCCCATCAGTTAAAAAATCCATTTAAAATACAGGCTTTTGGGGTTTGTCCTTTTGGTTTTAATTAAATGGGTACCATTTGTTCTGCTTAAATGTGAATACTAACTAGCTAATCTATGCAACTATGCAAAGCATAAGATTTTTTTCAGTTCCCTACTCTTGATACACTGAATCATATCTAATTTTTTCATTTTTGCACTTTTGTCTGAGGACTGGTTCATACAGCTTTTTAATTTTCTAGTATTTGCTTTAAACACCGTTGCTAGCAGCAAACGGAAAATAGTAATAATGTTGGCACAGAAGTAAGCTAGCTGTAGAACAAGTTTGCAACTGGAAAATATTTATTGTCAGGTCTGTCTTTAAAAATAAAAAAGATGCACTATTGTCTTTTCTCCATGGTTAGTTCCCGGTTGGTTTAAATTTATTAAATTGTACGACAGGATTTTTGTAATAGGTCTGCCAATTGATATGTGAAGTTTAACTGTGACCTCAAGAGTTCACCAAAATCTGGAACGAGAAATTTCAGTTACGTATGGCACAATATCTTCATATAATGTATGGAAACTCAAATGCCTGTACTAACTTCAGGGAGCGATAGTGCATCTTTAAATCCAGGCCAAAGGCCCGTTACTGTAACAGAACACATATGAGTAGTATGCAATATTATGGAATGTTAAATCTCCAAATACCATACAGAAACCAATAAAACCTATTTTACAGATGTTTATTGTATTTATTTAGTGGTTCAATAAGTGTGGCTGCTTTAACTAGAGAACACAAATGCCAGCTTGAATACAGCATTGAGGCAAATGGATTGGAACTGGCTGATTTGTGCACTCTAAAACATGTACCTGCAGGATGATCATCACAGCCCTGACTGCCTGCAAAACTGACCGCTTTTTTGGAAATTCCCATTAAGTCTATACGGCCTTGAGAATTTGTGGGGTTATCAGACCATTTCCCCTCAACTCACTTCTCCAAACCTTCTCCTTGTTTAAGATTTGTAATATTTGAGCTGAGTACAGCTTGTTCTTCACATAGAATTGCAAAAAAGACATAAGTCTTATTGTTGCGGTTTCCATACTTGGACTTCACTAGTGCCTGGTCTGTGCTGTATTTAACCTTTCATTGAAAAAGTCAGCTGGTTTTTCTGTAAGGAACTTGTAGCTGTACAACAACGCAAGGTCAAGCCTGAAAGAAAGGTTTTAAGATAGCGGAAAGTCGGCTCCCCCCATACCTGACATTCTTAGGAAACGACCTCACCTCCTTGGAAATTCATTACTGCTTTTAATCACGTGCAAGAACGTTCTAACTAATTTTAATTATATGCAACCAGTACATTGAGCATCTCTCCGACAGAAGAGACCCTCCCTTTCTTTCTGTGGTGGTGTAACTACTCCTGTCGGGCTCCCCCCTCTGCAGTGCCACAGTTACCCACTTATTGGTGAAATTCAGTAATCGCTCCGGGCATCGGTGGATCGTGCTCCTGGGAGGACGATCCAGTGTTCCCTGTGAAGTTACTTTGTCTTGGTCTCGGCCGCCAGCGCGGCCTCTCGGCGCCATCGGGCCTTCTTTGCCAGGTTCCAGCTCGTCAGCGACTCGTGACGCGCGGCCGCCTGCGGGCGTGAAACCTCTGGTTAAGAGCAGAGCAGGGGGAGTAACATCAGGGAACCCCCCTCCCGGTGCCCAGAACAGCCAGTCTCGGGGGTGACGGGAACACAGGTTAGCTCAAACTAGGGCTTGTTTGGATATGTCTACTTTTCACAGAATTCCATGGTTTTTTAGGGCTGCTCGCCAGCGGTTGCGCTCACCTTCTTAGCCGAGGCGATCACTGCGAAACAGGCAACCACGGAGAGTCCGATCATGATGTAACAAGCCTTAACTCGAGCTTTGTTCCTCGCCCTGTCCAGCATCTCTGGCCTGCAATTAAAGTTAATTGAATTGGATCGTTAGGAAACTGTACGCTCGTCTTCAAAGCCTGCCAGACGTAACGCCGCCACTGAAAAATAAAACGGGAATCGGTTCCTAAAAGCAGCGCCCTCAGATTGCCAGGACTGGTTTTGTACCACCCAAGAACTTTGTGTTTTCTGACCCTAATCTGTTCCCATTGGAAAAGCAACATTTCATGAATTTAAGATATATTTTTTTTTCAGCTAAAAAAAAAAATAAAAATTGCTCACGCAATAAATATTCGCAATTAAATACTCGGGGTAAATACGCCAGAAATCATACCTTAAGCTCTATTTAAACAGTGAAATTGAAGGGGTTTTATCTGTTTTAAACAGACAGAGAAGCATATGCGGTGTCAACCAGATGTGGTGAAGGAGAGTTCCCCTTACTCAAAATTAACTTTACAAATTAATTACTGTCATATTACCATTTAGATGGCATCCTGCATACTGTAGGCTGAGGACTTCGCATGCTTGGATAGGGGATCAAAACAGTTTGTACAGCTACAAGTTTTTAGTTTTTCTAGAAAAGCAGGCACTCTATTTAAAGTGGGCAGCCGCTGTCAGCCTTCTCACTGCCACGGGAGAGCACACCTAAACACGAACGATCTACGTGATTATTTTCGCTGGTAATTGAAGGCAAAAGCACTGAAGCTCCTGCCCTGCCT
>JAHREE010000280.1:2287885-2319896 GCA_033628505.1 Tringa tobata
GGAAGGTGATTCCTGGTCTCTGCTCTGGGGATTACAGTCTGTTTCAGGCTCATTTAATGTCCTCGTGCCTGGTAACAGGAATGGTTAGATTGCTGGGACACTTACTATTCTGGGCAGGGGAATGTGTGCAAATGCTTCCTTTAGCATCATGAACCCCCATTTTCAGCTATTTTTATCCTCTGTATAGGGCAGCACAATTTCTTTATGTTCTACCTACATATAATCACTTGCTTCTGGCAAACAAGGGATTTAAAAACATATGCCACACAGCTTGGTATAGCATCTCTTTTTTTCTGCCAAGTCTGTTACATTCTCCCAGCTCCACCGCTGACTGTGCCTTACGCAGAGGACCTGAGTAGCTGGAGATGCAGATGTAGAATCTATGACTCCTTTGAAGTTCTGCCGTGTGAAATGTCTTTCCTTAGAGATATCACTGTAGAGACCTTCACATTGCTGTCACCATGCCCTCTTCCTCAAGACACTTTCCTCATTGTCCTGCAGGGGGAATGCCCTACCATACTTAGCTCTCAACCTGAAGGAGGTTTACAAGAAGCAGTTTGAGATCTATTGGGTGGAAACACTGCACATGTGCATGTATTGCTGCTGTTCAAACCAAAGGTCACAGGGAAATGTAAGGAAATTAAGTAAACAAACTCAATTTTAAATAACAATATGGCTTTAATCATTCCCTTCCTTTCCTTATATCTTCAAGACATAACATGCTCAACACTTTTGAAAATAATAAATACACATACAACGTTCAAGTCAAATTGACTTTTCTAACCAACTGAGCACTGACAGTCATTGTGCAATGTAAGCTTTGCTTCTCTTTTGGGGAGACACTTCTTGCTGCAATGACAGCCAAATCGCAGGAGTTTTAACCTTATAATACATAAATTCACAATTTCATATTCAGAACAGTATTCGCAACAACTGATGTATGAGCAGCATTCATCATATAAATACACGTGTGCAAAACTTCATTCTTCCAATCAGCTGCAGAACTTACATACTCAAATATGTATATTAATTGCACCCTTGCCATTCAAATTACTTTTAAAATGTCTTCATAGATATATATTACATATATAGTCTACATGCCACAGTAATTTCATTTCCTGTGTCCATTGCTGAAATGTGATTTATAGATATTTTTAACAAAATACGAGTAGAAAAATCATATGGATACGGGTTAGAACATAGAAATTATAGAAAAACAGATAAATTGTACATAACAATAATACAATATGTCTGTGTAACACCAAATCTACTGAATTTTATTTTGGTCTGCCACATCATCCAGTTATTCCAGATCTAAATAAAAAGCATGGACAAAACTCAAAGAATTTAACAATATTTCACAGTAACATGGCACAGAAATTAAAATGGCAATGTTTCTGTGGTCTGGGCCACGGGATTTAGGAACACAGAAAAGTATTCGCAGTCCTGGACTGGCAGCAGAGCCCTGCTTTTCAGGGTTTGAAAAGACTCTTGTGGTACCCTTGTTCCAAAAGAAAAATTCCTCCTTCTCTGAACGTGCCTTTTTCCTCTAGTACAGAAGGCACAGCATTGCTGGGGGGGGGGGCTACAGAGCAGAGACCCCTCTGGTGCAGCTTGTACCATTTCATTCCTGTGCTATTTCTGCATATCAGAATGGTGCATTGTCATTTTCTTGTTGAAAATCGGATTTTTTTAAATATGTATCAAAAAATCTAAAATTCCCAGGATGCCCTTATGCTGGTCATGGTTATTATATTATTTATGCCAATGAGAGGAATCAATTAGCCTATAATTTCTGACATTACACACTGACATTACATCCTCAAATAAATAGAATCAGAGGAGGCACATGATGTGAATCAGTGTGTTTCCTTTGAGTATGGAAAAAAAGCAGCTGACCATATATATAACTGCAGAGCTCCAGAGAAATTCTTCAATATTTATATTGACTTGTCCCGAGTTATTATCATCCTGGTAATTAAAAGGAACTTTAAAAGTTACTACAGTCTGGAATAAGGTGTGCAATTTTTTTGGGGGAAAAAAAAAAAAAAGATTCACTGATACCAAGTGAAAAGGATTAGATGTTCAGGAGAATGGAAAGCCTATCTTAAAAGTGGAGACTAAAGGACTGAGCTTGTTTATCCTCGCAAACAATCCTAGGCTGGGAGAGGGTTCTGTTTGATCTGTAAAACAGATCCAGGCGAGAAGAAGAGCTCCTTAAACAATTGGGCATCAAAGATGTAAAAAACGTGGGGCAAACCCGTAGGTTCCCACCTACAGTCTGCGAGAAATAATAATTTGCTGATGTTTTTGCCTCACTCAGGGGGAGTGAGATTGCAGAAGAAGTTCCTGCAGGTCTAGGTGAGGGGACGGGGAAGGGAGGGAGCTGCAGAGGGGGACCGCACCTCGGGGTGCCACCAGGAGCAGGGGCTGGGCTCCACGGCCAAGGAGAGCCTTGCAAATCTGGTAATGGAGAACTGCTTAAGTAGAGGAGAAGGCATTTCATGTGGCCTGCTCTCTTTGGGGGTGCCAAAAAGGAAAGAGACCTGAAAGAGAAGTAGCTCCCTAATATGGCTTTTCATCTTCTAGTACGTTAACACTGGCCAGTCATATGCTGGAGAGTCTTTTCCTGGCCAAGATCCTGGCAGTATTTTTAGGAAGAACTTTCCCTTTTATGAGTCTCTGCCCAGGCACTTGGAAATGGCAGTTTCCATTCACGGAGTTTCTCTCAGATTTACACGAGTCTGAGATGGTAGCTCGGGAGCTGGAAGACTTTGAATCCAAAGAAATCTGACTAACAGCAACGCTGCCTGCGCTCTTGGAGGAATACGTGTAAATCATTTTGAGGAAGGCAGACTTCGTGTTTGTTTCTTGCTTGTAAATGATGATGTAGCACTTGGGAAGGAAAGTGCAGCAGAGGATTCCATAATTGGATATTAAGACAACGATGATTTCCACTGCTGGCAGGTATTTGCCAAAGGTAGTTGCATAGACAGGGATAAATACAATCCACGCTATAAAGTAAATCAGCATGCCAAAGGTGATGAATTTAGCTTCGTTGTAGTTCTCTGGTAATTTCCTACCTTTAAAGGCAAATATGAAGCAAATGAAGGCCAGGGCAGCAATGTAGCCCAACATAATCCCAAAAGCCACAATAGAGCCCTCATTGCACTCCAGAAGTATTGCTTTTGGAATTGAGAAGTTTTGCTTTACAAAAGGCGTCCTAAATATTAGCCAGAAGGTACAAATGATAACTTGAATTCCAGTGCAGGTGATCACAGTGGGAACGGGTTTATACACGCACTTCAGGAAATTCTGCAGTTTGGGATCAAAGCTGAAGGCTAGTAAAATTTTTAGTGACTTTATTAAAATGCATGAAATGCAGAGTGCAAAACTTATGCCAAAGAGGGCTTGCCTAGTTTTACACTTGAATTCTGTGGGTTCATCTATGAAGAAGATGGTGCTTAAAAAAATTAATAAGTGGCTGAAGAGAATAATATAGCAGACAGTTAGACCTCCAGATGCCTTTACAACAGGTGTGTTCAAGTTTTTAGTAAATATTACACTAATTGACAAAACCAACACAACCCCAAAAGCGGAGAGGAGGAGGAGGAAAACTGCAAACCAGTCAGTCCAGGCGAGGAAATGGATTGTCTTTCTGTAGCACGTGGTGCTGTTGATGGGAGCCCAGTAGGTTTTGTTGTTACAGCGGTAGCAGTAATCCATATCTGAAAGCAGAAAAGGGTAAGATAACTTAGAAACCCCAAGTAAACAAACTGCGAAGCGGATTATCCGGGCTTGAGATACAAGAGGAATGCAGGGAAGGGATGCTGAGGGGAATGGACAGGGCTGAGGATTGCTTCCCACGCTTGCTGCTGCCGTCCAGGCGGAGGAGCTGCAGGGCTGTGGTGGCAGCAGTGACAGTGGTGACAGCGGTGGCAGCAGCAGAAGGAGCAAAGGATGAGTGCCTGGCAGCTGGGAGCAGGGGTTGCCTGTAGCCAGGGGTTGGGAGGGGACAGGGAGCATGAGCAGGGTCCTACAACTGCCTTGGTCTTCACTGACTGGTGATAAATAACAGGGGCAGAGCTCTGCACAGACCAACTTTAACTGAAACCTGAAAAATCACTCGAGACTAAATCAATTATCTTACAGAAATAGGAACTATGTTTCTTTCATTTACCTATTTTGACAAGAAAAAAACACACTCAGCTTTCTGTTTACAGACAGCTTTGGAAATACAATAGTGAGAATAAACATTGCTTTAGATTGTGCTTTGAAAGGTTACTTTTGCTGTAAAATCCCTCTTCTCTGATACGGAGACATTTCACAATTATTTGAATTTAAAAGACAAAATTTAATTTCCTTCTCCTCTCAGGACATTATAAGTACCTTTCTTAATTACATCTTCTCCATATTTAATAACTTTGCTCAAATCTATAAATGAACAAGTACACAACAAATTTGACACTAGAAAATATCATCGTACAGTTAGATCAAACTTCACAGTACTCCTTGGTAAGACAAAAAATATGCTGGTAAGCAAAATACATAACCCTTGAACCTCATAAACTCACAGAGCGGTTTGTGTTGGAAGGGACCTTCAAAGAACATCTAGTTCCAACCCCCCTGCCATGGGCAGGGACAGCTCTCACTAGAGCAGGTTGCTCAAAGCCCCATCCAGCCTGGTCTTGAACACTTCCAGGGATGGGGCATCCACAACTGCTCTGGGCAACCTGTTCCAGTGTCTCACCACCCTCACAGTAAAAAATTCACCCTTATTGGACTGGGCGTACTGCAGAAACACAGGGAAGCAAGGCTATTTTAATGAATCAGTCTTACTGATAAACCAGCCAGACTTTCTATTCTAATGAACAGTAATGCTAGTCACCTGGAAAATCTAATTGCTTTACGTCTGGTCTTCTAAAAAGCATTTAAATGAAGCTTTATGGCTGAACACTCATCTTTGGGAAACCAAGAATGAAAAAAAAATTATAACCCCATTCCAAAATTGTACCCAAGGTTTCCAAGGCACATTATACCCAAACATACAAATTGTATTGCTGTCTAAATAAACCTTTATTTGGATCACAATTCCTTACCTGTTTGATTGCTGTAATGGTTTTCTGGGCAGTAAACACACTCATAGCAGCATGTGTGTGGACTTTCTGTAACCTTTTTCATCTGTCCTGGCCTGCAGTGCTGGGAGCATGTTGACTGAACCTTCTGCAATGTGCAGAGAACAAAGAAAAAAATCAGCTCGTGCCAAACTAATTACTAAGTGCCATTAAAATAAACCTCCAGTAACTCTGCAATTTGCACTCTCTTTTTGTGCCTAACATATTTTAAGGGAATCTGAAAGTGATGCTGAAAAAAAGCATTGCAGGACCTATATTTCTTGTATTTTCTCCACACAGTCAAGTGACAGGATGGGACATTATCTACCCAAAAATTTTGATTTTTGGCCCAGAGTGTCAATCAGTGGAACTGTCTGTGCCTTTAAGATTGAGATCAAAGTGCCTCATCCAGCTTTGAATGTGGGATTTAGACTTCTGAGGATCAGCTCCAAAGAAAGCCTAGAGGCATCTGACAGGGGTTTCAAGTGGACTGCTTTGCAAGTGGGATCCCAAAACCCTGCTCTGAGCCCAGTGGAGACACTTCGCCTCGAGGGAGACACTTCAGCTCAGTTGGGACACCTTGGGGACACTTTGGTGGGCTCTGCACTGCAGCTCCAATGTTCCTGACCCTTGGCGGCTCATCCCTGACTCATGAAGCACCACTCTGGTGGAGAGTGATCTGAGCCTTCTCTTGAGGTCTGAGTTCAGGTTCTCTTTCCAATGACAATTTTTTTTTTAAATGGAGAAGTAGTCCTCTTGAGGGACATTGCTCTATCTTCTCCCCTCCGGGATGGTGCTCACAAACAGGTGGAGATATTTCCTTACCACCACAAAGAGGGGCAGATTTGAGGTTTTCTTCTGCCCTCAGTTTTTTCTTTCAGCTGAGTCCACGCACTGAGACTCGAAGTCAGCCCACCCAGTGAGCAGCCTTTCCCTGTCCCATGAGTGGTGAATACCTTGCAGCACAGAGCTGCACGATGAACCAAAACCTCCAGCCATGCACAGACAAGAAGTTTTCCAGCGCGAAATCTCCTGGGTGACCCACTAGTCTGGCAGTGGGACCACCAGTGCCAGGGGTCCTGGTGGTGCCACCTGCCTCAGACTCCTGTAGTCATGCTGACCTCAGCTCTAATGGGAGTAAATAATCAACAACAATTTTTTCCTTTCTTTTTTTTTTTTTTTGACAGTAAAGTCAACAGATATGAGCTTTCATGTACAAAATAAATGGTGGTGTTACATAAGAGAGGGAGCTTTTATACATAGTCATTTTTTATTGTAAATCCCCTTTTCAAGATTCTGGAATAACATCCTTAGGATAGACATAACTTCTGATTTGCTCATCTTAGGAAACTTTCTGGGAGCATTCTGGAGAAATAACTCAATTTCAAATCACTGAGCCTGCTTACAGGCTAATATAAGGTACATGAAGGTGGTTGCATAAACCCAGAGAGGATTCTTTGCTCTAAAAGGAGAACATGAAACTACAAGAGAGATTTCTATCTGACACATGCTTCATCTGCAAATACTAGAAGGAGAAGAAAAACAAGAAACAAATTTTACACAAATGAAAATGATTTTACACAATGAAAAGTTACCTTTAAATCCAGAAATTCTTTTTTTTTCTCCTCATCCTCAAAGATAAAGCCACCTTTCTCTGGATCATATTCTGCCATAGTGGTGATTTCCATGTGGCCATCAATTTCTTTCCAAAGAAGTACATCGTAACCGGTGCTCAAATCTCCGTTGGGGTCAAACTTGATTTCTTTATCATCATCAATGATTGTAACTTTTTTAAGCTCTTCAAGGAGCTGAACATAAGTATAAGGAACAATAACATACATCAGCGTCATGTCAGTGTGTTAAACTCAGTAGTTTAAGATCTCTATGACAATATCAAGTTAAAAAGAAATGTTATTTTTTAGGAGTAAAGAGGCCTTAAAATTAAAAGTCATCTTTATAAGTGTTTAATTTCACATCCTACACAGAATTACATTATTCAGACAATCCAGTTGGCCTTAAATACCTACTAATAAAAAAAAAAAGCCCATCATTTCTTAACTCTATGCAATGTGTACAAATACTCATGTAAGTATTTTTTCCTAGCCTTGGAAATTTTGGTACAATCATGGGAAAGAAAAGATTTTTTGCTTGCAAGAAACAATGGCATTTTGGAACTCTTTTGTAACTTCTTGTAAAGAACAATTGGGAGTAATGCTTCTGTTGTTACTTTACTGTCACTGGAGTCAATCTGGACAACATTTGCTTCCAAAGTAACCTCCCCCATCGTGTCTGGAAATATCTACTCTAACGCTTTCAGCTTTGACTCTGACTGATATTGTCAGAGACTCATAACTGTACTATCCTTGGTTACTGTGGTTCTTAATTGAAGTAAAGGCTTTATCCCTTTGCAGGTCTAACAAATCTTGGCAACAGGGATCGATTAACAAGAAAAAAACCCAAGATTTTGGTGAATTTAACAGCCCTTTGTAAAGCACACTCTTACAGGGAACTTTTTGTGATATTTGTAGCATTTAACCAACACACTGACAAGTATATTACTTCAAAAGGCTCTGGCATATACATGTATATATATGTGTGCATAACACATATGGCATATATAAAATGTAACTATTTCATGTATAATGTGTCATTTGTTTCAGACTTCATCTACTTTCACTGGATCCCTACCAATTATGAACAATTAAAGTATGCTTCTAACCTATATTACATCTGATTTGGATGTTGCAGTCTTGTGAGACTGAATAGGAAGTTTTTTTCTTGTATATACTTAGGCTGGTCATTAAATCTTTCCCTTCTCCACTTTTCTAATTTCTCTAACAATATGGGAAGAACAGAGCTTTTGGAATATGTCTTGAGCTTCAGGCAGAAGGGGCTAATAATTATCAACATTTTGATTTAATTGATGGCTATTTTGCAAAGGCTGTAGCAGGAATACCTCTGTCATTTCTCTATATATGAAGATGTGTGATACAGATTATTTTCACCCTAAGCTTTATGTATATATATCCATTTCTGGAGGGTTTAAATTCAGTGTAGAGGAAAAGTATTATGAAAACAGCACAAGGAGAATAACTCTCTTTTGGTTTTCTCCATAAGTTCTTAGCCTCTTAATGGGAATTTTAGTTTGGGATTTAATTGAGCAATGATGTAAATGCAGCTCCATAAAGTCGCATCCCCTGCAGAGCAGTCCTGAATTTTTTCCATTTGCATTAACAAATTCATGTATGAGTTTGATTGTTACTGTTTTTTTTTTCCAAATCCCCTATCTTGGTTTGACCTGCCCTGACCTAGCATAAGAGGTCAGAGCAAGTCAGAGTGCGTCAGTGGGTGTTTGACTTTTAAATGAACTTTGTTTAATCCTCTGAGTAAAAGTGTGTAAAAGTGAATACTCCTGAGCAGGTTCTTGGGTAAAAGGTCAGGTCAGGTTGATTTGTCTGACTTTTCCCCTTCTTTTCCCACCCAGTATAGATTGATAACAAGTACCTCTCCCATCTTAAAGATTGTGTCTAATTGTCCTACCAGTCACTTCAGTATAAATCAAGATCAGACAGAGAAATAGTCTGTTGCATTTTCACCTTCAAGTAAAGGTTCATTATAGAGGAAAATACCTGAATTCAGACAAAACAGAGACAATGGTGAGAGAAAATTAAAACTCTTTGGTGAATGCTCCCATCCTGCAATATCCTCATATCTCAAGAGCACTCGTTGCTGTGTATTACAGTGTTTTCAGCAACAGGACCAACCACTAGCAGCTGAATAGCTGATAATGTCAACTGTAGCTTGACTATACATTTTATTCTGGCCCACATGAGAAGCTAACAAGGTGTTCCAGCAAGGAACCTGCAGAATGGAGCCTTCATCCAAGCTGGTGCCTGCTCTGTGTGCTCTTCGAGGGTTGGGGAAATGTTAGGGTAGCTAATGAACACCAGTAGCTAAAGATCCCTTCTGCACCCGTGGAGTCACGTGTTTACAGCCATTGCTATTGTACCCACGAAGGAGGAGATGGTGGGTATGCAGTTACTCACAATCAGTTAGCTGCCTGTATGTGAAATACAATAATCATTCTCTATCTACAGCAGATCGTAGCCATGGCTTAGCACCAGGAGCTTCTGTGTCTATGTGAGCCAAAAAAAAGGGACAGTAAAACTGAATTCTAGTTCTCAGCACTGCTGCAGTTAGAGACTGCTGCTCTAGCACAAAGTCTGTGGTTTTGTTTGGTGAAGAAAGGTAGGAATAGGAATAAAAAGTCACTTACTAAAAGGACCAAGCTAGTAAATCCGAGAATGTGGGAGCAAAAATGAGATGAAAGTTTTGCAGAGAGAATGAGATGTGAAAGAATTAAAAACATACCTCCCAGGGAGTGAAGGCTGAGGGATCCTTGCAGTTTCTGTCTTTGCATTGCCCTTTAATGGCATGAGCAATGGCATAGACTGCAAGTGCAGTACTATGGATAAATCCTGGTTCAATGTTAGCATTCAAAAAATCATCTTTCCAGACCTGATATTTTTTTTCAACATTTTGCAATAGATCATCCTGGGATTGGTTTGAAATGCACATTTGAAAGTCGTAGTATTCCAGGTGTGCACAGACTGACAAAAGCATAATATATTCGTGTAAAAACTTGTTGTTGTCAGTGGACTTTTCATGAAGGTTTCTCAGAAAATCTTGGAATGTGGAGATGTCTCCGCTTTTAAATCCAAATCCCACAATGGTCCCCAGCTGTCTGATATTGGGAATTGTGCTGATTTTGACTGCAGATGACCAATTATCACTTGCAATCCAGATTTTATTTACATTCCTCTCAATTGCCTTCTTAAATAGTTTGAGCACATGGAATTGTCTCATAAAGACAACAATAACATTTACTCTGGTTTCCTTGACAATCTTCTCAATTGCATGATCAACCTTGGTGTGAAAGGTGTTGTCAGAGAGATAGGCAGGCAGCATTTCTTTAAAAGCTATGCAAACATTGTTTGCCATGGCCTGGACCCCAAAGCTCTCCAGAGCTAGCCGCCCATTGTCATCATCAGTGGCTATTACTCCAATCCAGTTCCATCCAGACTCACAGATCAAGTGGGCCATTGCTCTTGTCTGATGGAAATCGCTGGGGATAGTCCTGAAGAAAGAAGGAAACCGGATTTTGTCACTGAGGATTTCAGCTGATGACACGGGACTGACCTAGGAAGAGCGAACAATTCAGTTACGGGGGCGATCTCCTCCAAAGGACACCACAGAGATCCAAAGTTGCCATGATTGCTCCTTCATCCAGCCTGACCCAGGGCTCCCTCTTCCTGTGAGTGAACATCAACAAGGTGCAGCCAAATGGGGCAGGTTCCCTTGCCCTGCTATTCGGATGCAGACTCATGCCCAGTACCAGTTCCACTATTTTCATCCTCATCCACATAATTACTTCAATGGTAATGACAGCAGAGGATAAAACCTTTCATAATGGATATGACAATTATGCTGGTATTAGGATTTTGGTTTACTCTGTTCAGATACCACCACCATGCTGTTCAAAACAATATTTAAAACACTGGAAGCATCAAATATTGTTTGAGTTACTATTCAATTTGCTATTACCCTTACAATTTGCTGGGTTTTTTGCTGGGTTTTTTTTTTTTGTTTTTTTCTATCACCCACATATATATTTTCTCTGCAGGGTTTAATTACTATATTTTTTAGAAGGATC
The DNA here is from genome assembly GCA_033628505.1 of Tringa tobata. Lineage (NCBI taxonomy): Eukaryota > Metazoa > Chordata > Aves > Charadriiformes > Scolopacidae > Tringa > Tringa tobata. Next base: position 2,298,713 of record JAHREE010000280.1, read on the forward strand.
ATAAGTCTGTTAGAAAGACCTCACATAAAAACAAACAGTAACCAACACTACAGAATGCTATAATTCTTTCATATAAAAGAGGTATTACCTTTTCCTTGTGAGTGTAGCTAGAAAAACATAAACGGAACCTTGTTATTTAAATGTCCCTAGCTTTAATCCTTTCGTATTTGTTTGTTGGAGTTTTTTTCTCCCCACACTTACATTTCCTACATTTCTTGACAGTTCTTAAAAAATAAATCTAAGCTTTCCAAAATGACAGTCACCTTTCTGGAAGGGACACCAAATCTCACTGATGTCAGAAGATTGCAGATGCTATTGACGAGAAAAATATGCTGGGTCACCTTTTCTATCTCTATGTCCCAATGCAGATTTGTTTCCTCACTTGCCTTTTAATTATGTTCAAGTGTGGCATTTTAATTTTCATAATTAACATAATCCCTGTGGTGAAGCTGGAGGCCATAATTACCTCCTACCATTGAAGAGGAGAATACTCAGAAGTTATTTTTAGTTCAGATTTTATGTCTTTTCCACGTGTTTGGTTACTCTGTTGCTATTTTGCAGTGAGGTAACTTATGTCAAATTGACAAACTCAGGATGCAACACAGGATGGTGTGGATCTCCTTTTTCCTTGTCGGTCCTGGCCTTGACCCCACTCTTTTGAAAAGGTGAAAGAAGAAATGGAAGCACCAGCCTAAGTGCAAGGTTGGGACTGTGCTAGTCCTAGAGAGGTCAGAAACAGAGAAGGGTGTTTTGGGAAAGACCAGTGCAGTGGGAGTTGTATTCCTTCTTTTCTACAACTGCTTGAAGAGTAACACAGTCAAACTGTGTTTTAGACCAATACTCCTCACTTCCCTGTGCACAGTTATAACAGACTCCAACATCTAATCTCTCTCAGGCAGGTGAAATTTTCCAAATTTCTGGCCAAATTTGAGTTATCTTTTTTTTTCAGCTTGAGATTGAGGATTGTCATATTCACCACCAGTCAGAGGAGAGTGCAGTGGCGAGTGTGACTTTTTTTGCCTGAACAAAATCCTCAAGTGTCACCCAAGGTACACTGGAGTAACTGGCACAACCATGCAGGACTGACTACTGACAAGAGCCAGGCATCATCCTGAAATAGCACTTGGAAGCACGTGCCTTGGGCATATAAACTAGTCCTCACTGCCTTTGCTTAGGCAAAAGGATCAAGCCCCACATTTGGAGTGGAACCACAGCCCTCCTGATGTCTTTTGATTGAGACAAATCCTGCCCTGTAGCAAACATGTGGCTTTTGCAGTCCCTGTAATCAGAGCCGCACCTTCATTCTAAGCATGGTAAATTTGACCCTCTGTCCAAAATGACATAATTCCCTCGAACCTACCTGTGGGATCAGTTGCAAGGCCAACAGCCTTGAAACCGCCATCGAGACCTCCGAGTAGCTGGCTCCAACGACTGCCTTGATTCTCGGGATGTAGTCTGAGTAGTTACACTTGAACTCTACAGCACCCTCAGAAGAATTGAATTTAGACAGAAACCTCAGAGCAGATGCCATGGCTTTTGTAACTTCTGCACACGTGTCATAGATTTCATAGCCCAGAGTAACTCCAGATAACAGCGTTGAATTGTTGATCGTTTCAATAGCATGTATCATTGCAAGTGTCTGAAGAAAAATTTGAATTTCGAAGCTGTCGGGAAACACAGAAGTTTTATTTTAGAAAAATACATTGCTGGGAGCAAGGCCAAAGCAAAATTTGTTTTGAGAGTATCCTTTAGAACTTGATAACTATGGGAAGGAAAGAATGGATAGTATGTTTTGTGTGATTTCCTTGGGTTTTAGAGTACAAAAGATTAGAAATCACACATTTTTGCCTCACCAAAATGGGAGAGTAAACAAGCTAAACACAAACTTTAAAATTAATAAAAATTATTTTCTGAAAAAAACAGGTACTAAACCTCAAATTTTCATGATATATGAAAAATTGCAAGTGCTATCTTCAGGAGGCATCTGTCAAAGTCAGTGGGGCTGTTTCAATTAACTCCATCTGCCAAGTAAGTTTTTTAAAAATGTATTTGCTGTCACCAAAAGCATGAAACAGAGGAAAGAAAGGACTAAATATTTCAGAGTAGAAGAAAACATTTCAGAGGTTGAGGTCTTCTAGTGGTTGCACCAACATTCCTAAAATCCTCTCTAAACATGATGAAGTGAATACAGCTATTCCCCTTATCTCCAGTGGATGTCATAACAGATATTTAATCAGAACTGTGCCAGCACAAAATGTCTGCCATAAAACCAGCCCTCCTCGCAGGGAAGCTTCTCTAAAGTTCACAAATCTTGCAAACTAAATTAAATTTCAAATGGACCTGAAATAGTTTATGACTTCATAGAAAAAGAATGAAAGACTGACAAAATTATCAACATTAGATTCGCATGTAGGATTAAGTTGCATGTAAAATTCAAAGAAAAGTTGAGGATTTGCATCTGTATTAAAATTTTTAAAAATTCATATTTGGAATTCCTGGGCTCAGGAAAGCTTTATTATGTACTTAAAACAAAGTTCTTCACTAGATTTCCTTTGCATTCTTTCCAGAAAAATAGTTGTTTCAAGCACAATAGGATTTGGAGTCAACAAAATAAATATTCTGATTCACAGTCTGAACCTGAATGCATACATGACATGGTGTTTATATATAGTCTCTCCTATAATATAATGCCACAATTATAATACAAAGTTTAATAATTACAGTAATTATAACAATAATTACAATCTAGTCAGCAAGGTACTGTCATAGATTACAACTGAGCTGCCCTGTGAGGCAGGGGACATACTTTAATATGTGCTTGGATAAAATGGAACAGTCTGCCCGTGTTCAAATCACATAGGTGCAACCCCGTAACAAATAACAAACAACTGCATAGCAGAGTACTTCAGACATATAGCAAAAAATTAGCATTTATATGGAAATTAAACGATTGTTCAGCACAAACCTCCAGGGCTATTTGACCATATATGAAGACTGCAATAGGATCAAATGCTCATTCCTTTCCTCAGGCAGCCACACTATTTTTTACTGTAACTTTGCCATATTTTGTCATCCCGTATTAACTTACGGGGAATTTATGTGATGTCCAAGGTCTTTTTAAAGACTAAGAATTGCAAGAGAAACAGATTTTGTCGATCGCAATGTAAGAAGTGCATGCCTGATGTCAGTGATCTCTTCTTTGCTATGGATGTAGCTTCCAGTATTACTCACCCAGCACAATTCTGAATTACTGGCTTGATGGGATGTTCTTCTGGACGCAGCATTTCGCTGTGGACTGCAAACAAGCCTCCAATAACAATGTCCCCCGGAGAACTGGCACCCACGAAGTCGTCAGTATTCTGGCAAGAGAAAACGATATCAGTGCCGATCACAAGGCAGGGGATCAAAAAGGTAACGAATGCCATGTTTCTGTTTCACTTGCTCACTACCAGCTTTAAGTCAATTAAGCGAGTGGCAGGGCCAACAAGGGCTCCTATGTCATCTATAAACAGCAGCAAAGGAAAAGGGCTGCCCTCGGAAGTCAGTCACACCTCACAAGGTGCTTGTGTTTGCTTCACTGGCTGGGGCTATTTTGCTGAAGGTACCACAGCAACGCTACAACGCTGGCACGTCAAATGTGAGGGCGCGGGGGCGCGAGAGCAAAGAGGGAGGGAGAAAGATAAAGGCATTTAAAAGGAAATGTTGGACATAAGGTCTGTTCTGCTGCGTTCAAGGTTTATCACACCTCATATGAAACACGTAGCAAATATTTTGGTATAAATTTGGGCTTGGCTTGAATAGCTCCCAACCGCATGCATGGCGAGAAGAAGCAATTGTAGCATGGTAGTGATATTGCTGCGACCATTTTTTTAAGGGTCTAGTCCAAAGAGTCCTGAAAAAGATCCCCTTGTCACAGTGTGCTTTAGATCGGACTCCCAAAAACCACCCCAAAACTATCAAAAGACTGTTTTTCTCTCAACCCTTTTCTTTTTCTTTTCAAAATATTTGTACAGAAATAGTTTGGATAAGCTAATATTCATGGTTCTGATTCACACACAGGGTCAGGTTCTGCATTTACAAGCCAGGCTATGTCTGCTAAACATTATGGGAAAACATACTATTAGTCCTAGTTTTTTGACAGGAGGGAAGCATGCTCTCTTCTGCCTCTGTCTGAGGACAGCAGCACATGGGCTCCTGTGCTGTGGGAGGACCGGGAAGTAACTTTCTCAGTGCCATCATTCCCCTCAGATTTGCAGGAATTGGATGCTGCGCCAAAAGGGAACTCGGGGGAAAAGAGAAGCACCATCTGGACTCTCAGCTTTCAGAAACTGCAACCATAAACACCAAAGCGAACCTCTTTAGGACAGAAACATGACTGGTGCTACTAATTAACACCAATTTATGTAAGAGATACAAATTTGACAATAATCCCTTTCTGTTCTTGACATTGGCTTGTTTGTCCATTTTCTTATAATGGCTTCTCCAGATTTTGCTTATTTTGGTATTATGCCAAAAGATTCTCAGAGGAATGGGGTCAGTCATATTGTCTACGATTGTACTATAAATAAGGCTGGGTTTTACACAGAAAATTTGAATCAAGGATTGTTTTCTGGCAAGCAAAAAAGAGAAATGAGGTGTCTGTTACATATTCTTTCTGATAAGTGTAATGTATACCATATATATTATTTGAATTATATTTTACTTTTTTTCTCACTAGTCTCTTTGTAGTTAGAGTATCCATTTACAACAGAGATGTAGCTTGCAAACGCAAATGTAACAGACATATTACTTGCAAATGCAAATGTTAATCCCCAGTTAAGTCACCCTTCAGCCTCTTCTTTGTTATAACAGCTTGTTTTTCTTTCATCGACCTTCTTTCTTTCCATGTGGCATTCTCACTGCCAGGTCAGGGCTTATAGTAAACAGCTGCCTGCACTTTCTTTAATGTATCTGATCACATGCATCTATGGGCAGGTGATGATACCAGTTTATTCTGCTTCTATACTGACTTGGAATAATTCTGGTTATTCCAAAGGCTTTTCACTTGACTTATAGCAGCGTAAGGGTACCCAGAGTCTGGCCCTGAGTTATGAGACATTCAGTTGCAAATATTCATGTAGTCATTTATTTCCAACCAGGTAACGCACCCTCAAGCCTGTGTACTTTGGTGTTTCCTTATTCCTGACTTTGCATATAACTTTGTGTACAAATATTGTGTGTATTTTATGTAGTTAAAGCGTAAGGTTGGAACTAGTCATTTCCTTAAGCAAGCCACAAGAACTGCTCAGCCATATGCCTCTAGTATAAAATGTAAATTTTAAGGACCTAAGTATTGCATTCAATGCAATTGGATTCAATGGAAATACAGTACTGATAATTTGAAATTTCATATTTCTTATAATTTATGATTAGAAGCAGAGAAGAAACTACTTTGACCAGTCTCTGAAAAGTTAATAATTTCTATGGAAGAGGATTTTACCTACAAACAAAAATCCTTACTTGGTCACTTCGGAAAGTGGAAGTTGACAAAATAAACATCACATATAAATGGTGCATAATTTCATGTTATTTATAAAAACACCACGAAATGAGGTGTGCTTCAAATTCAACTACATTGAGTACATCCACATCACAGAGTAGAGACTTTTCACAGTGAAGGGGTTTTACTGTTGCTGTTTGTTTTTAAGCCCTATATCTCATAATTACTGCTAGTGATGAGAAGTATTTAGAAGTGTTACAGAGATAGCTCAGCCAAACTGCAGAATTAACTGTTCATAAATATCCTTTTTCATTGACACTTAAGTACCAACAGAATTAAGTGTATAGCAAAAAATGTTCTTTGCTTAAAATTTAGTGACATTCCTGGGGCAGATATGAGCCACAAAGAAAAGATGAGCCAGAGTTTTGAACTTAGTGGTTTGTTCTCAGTTCTGACACTGATTTTATGTGCATGATCTGCACAGATTTCTGGCATGACTTCCCAACCCTAGTCAGGCATTGACAGCCAGGCTTCTGAAAGGCTCTATTTCTCTCACAAATTAAGTAGTGCCAAATGCCTTGCAACTAGACTTAACTTTCTTCTGATTCATATCATATCTGTGAAAAGAAAAACAATACTGTCTTTACATTCAGGTCATAAATTCTTTATAGGACAGAATAACTGCTGTCCTTCACTTATGGTGACCCCCCAGACTATATTGGATATTTTTATATAAGTAATAAGTAACGTAAGAACCAGGCAAGAGAAAACAAGCTAAACTAAGCCAAGTCCGAATATAAATCAGTTCTGCAATAAAGGAACATACCTTCTATGAGGTGTCTGTTTAAAAATGTATTACTTATCACATTAACTGAGCGCAGCAATACTGTAAATGCTGTTGTTGCAGGAAGCCTTAACCCACCAGGGAGCTGTTTAGCAGAAATACCCGTGTCTGCTGCAATCTCCCTTCTGCTTGAGAGCTGATACGGTGTCCCATTGCTTTGGCCAGCAAGCCACCTCTCCATTTGCCTGTGTTTTGGGGCAGTAAGCAGTATGCTTGGAAGGCTCCCAGGTAGCCCAGCTGCTCCCTCGTGGTCTTACTGAAGTCCATGGGAGCTGGTGCACCTCCTAACCAAGGCTGAAAGGCCATTTGAAGGCTGATCTCCTGCAAAGGAAACCAGAGACTCAAAGTGTGAAGCTCACTATATATTGTCTATGAGCAGAATTTGCAAACGCTTCATAAACCAGAAATACCGAGGAAAATGTGTGTGGAACTGCTCTCTAAAATCACCAGTAAAAAAACCTGTGCAACCAAAAGCAACCACTGTTTCCAGCAGGAAAGCCATTACCAGTGAGTACACTAAAACACCTACTAGGCCAGGAAGAAGGAACTGTCATTTGTGAAATAATTTTCTTTTCCATGCAATCAGTATATGGAGCCATTTTCTTTCAATACGATAGACTGCATCTATACTAATTAAGACAGGAAATAGTGTTGAGGTCAAAACATTAAGAATTGGATTGCCAGTTTTCTAGACCAATAGAACCATTGCGTTTAGACCAATGACTTTGGATTACTGAGTTTCTTTTAAGGAAGTTTTAAAAATGGAGCAAAACCAAAAGAAGCAGGTATTGCATTACTTAATTTTAATTATCTTCTAAAAAATTCTTCTATTTACTGGGACCCTACATAGCTTAACACTGAATACTAAAATTAAAGATCGGGAAGGAGAATACCTATTATTTTGATTTGTGGTCTGTTATTAAAAAAAGACCTCTGTAAAATTAAAAACACATCAACAGTGAAAGGGAATTTGGATGGAAGCCAGTCAGTCACATTAATTCCTGCGAGAAAAACTAGCTCAATTTTCAAGTTCATTGGGTTTGTCCTCTAGAGCGTGTCAGCTGAGCTGCATGATGGAGAGGACGAGTCCTGTTTTTCTTCATCAGGTCACAATATTATAATGTGCCTCCTTATGTTCTCTTAAAGTTGAATTTACCCCAATGCAAATGGCCTTGCTGGGGTACTTCTGGTAGAAAACTAAGATGCTGTAAAATCTGCCTAGAGAAAGGCTGTGACGGTGCCTTCAGCCTCCTGCCTAGATTGTCAGGGCAGTCCTGGGCAGCCCCACAGTAATTTCTGTTTCAGAAAATGTTTAAGTCAATAGTCAGTGTTCTGCATATTCAGTGCACCTTGGCTATTTATGCTACAGTAGAGCGACAAGAAATAAAAGTAGACTTGTGAAGGGGGCTATACAACTAATTTCTACGTTTTTTTCAGTTCAGAATAGAGATGTTTCTTTCATTTAGTTTCTTTCTCTGATATTTTAATATACTTAGACTAAATTTCAAGTCAAATACAATTTTGACATGAAAACTCATGCATTTGACTTTTGTGATTTTGAGGAAAAATTTTTTTAGTCATTCCAAAATAGAATTTCTCTTTAAATGAACTGGTTTTTGCAAAAGAACCTAGCAAGGTTGCTCCTATCCCACCCAGCTAAGAAGACAGGTATCTGCAAGAAAGTCAGGCTGGAGATCATCTCACATAAAAATCCTGGTGGCAAACAGGTACAAAGTTGATGTCAAATCTCTCAGCATTATTAATACTGAACACACCTTCAAATAGAATTATATTTATAGGGATTTAAAAATATAAGGGGTTACGGGTTTTGGACATCTCCAAAGGAATTGACTGTGTGAATCTGAGGATGTTAACTTTGAATATAGGCTGTTAAAGAGTAGATACCTAAATCCAAATAGCCATCTTGGTGACCTTGAGCCTATTCTCATTAAATCACTTCTGCAAAATAGTACTTAGTGATTTTTTAACTCTTACAGTACTTCGCCAACATAAAGTTCTTTTAAAATATGAGAGATTTTTCTTCAGTAATCTTAGAGCTGAGAGAGAACTGATAATATTACGCAGTAATTAGAACAAGAGAAATGAAAAAAGGTTCAGTTTTGGGAGCAGGGACTGAAAGAATTCCCAACTTTTAAGGGAATGCCTTCATCACTAAAAGATATAGAAATATTCCCTTTCTGGCCCAAGCCTTCAATTACCCTGTGCACACATCAGCATAGGAAAGAACGAGAATTCATTTGCTTCCCTCTCTCAGCATACTTTATCAAGAACACTTTTGGAAAACACAGATTTAAACCTCTACAGATAGAAGAGAAAACAGAGTCCATGTCTCCCAAGTGTGCTGGTTGACAGGATCTAGAACAGCACACCAGGGAAAGGGTTGGTTTTCACTTGCCCTAATTTCATACAAGTCCCTGTCTCGTCACTGTCTTGAAACCACATATCTGAGCAAGAATATATCTGTTTTACGGTCTCCCTGAACACTGAGTGATTGGACACAGAGAAAGATAATTTGGGATTGGACTAGATGATCTCCAGAGGTCCATTCTGACCTCAACTATTATGTGATTCTGTGATAATGCTATTTCCAGTGGTGTTTTGTGGGGAAGGGATAATGTTCATAGGTGCCAAACTGTAGAAAAGCTGAGTGGGATTTGAGGCTTCTCTCAGTACAGGCTACTGCAGGCATCCCTGAGCTCAGCCAGCTGGTCTTGGGGAACTCTGTTTTTGAGAACCTAAATCTCTTTATGTCGTACAAATGGTAAACTGCTAGGAGCTCCTTACACAGCTGTAAGGTGCTCTGCAGGCAAGAACCAAATTTCCTGAAGGTTTTATGCCTTAGTTAACTCAGTTCAAGATTTATGCTTAAATACATTTAAAATTTACTCTAAAAGTTTTAGGATGTTAGGACTTTAGCTCTCAACTTATTTTGTCACTTTTTTTTTTTTGAGAACTGAGTCAAGGTTGTCATTGTCACCCTTATTCTTGACTTTTTTATTTATTTTGGTTTTCTTCTGAGATCTTAAAAGATCTCAGCTCACCTTACAAGGTTTAACTGATTGTGTTATAAAAGTAAACATACATCTGCAAAGAAAGTACAGGCAGAACAGGTGACACTCATAAAAATTCCTTTCAGATAAGGAAAAGAACCCCAAACAGCAAGTCTGCAGGAGTCACTCAGAGACTGACTTCAATCTTCAGAGTTAAAGACTGAGAAAAAAAAATAATTCACAAATCAAAGCCATTGGGAATGTTTTTTGCTTAAAAGTTCACTCTTAAATTCTTGTAGAATAACTTATCACTCAAGACACTCCCTAAAGAATATTATGCACTACTGGTTAAGGAGAGCTCACATACAAAAAAATACTGTATTACTAACTTTGGCTAATGAGAAAATAGGAAACAAGACATTGCTTTAAGTCATTTCTGCTCCCTGATAAGAAATTGTCTTTGAAGACATACTGCAAGAATGGATAAAATAATTAATCTGCAATTACTTCCCTGAGCATTCTGGTTATCCACACCTTTTAGAAATACAATACAGAGTAGTTAACAGTACATAAAACCATGATTGATCAAAATTTCTGTCTTCTAATGTGGCTATAACCATTTCAGCAGCAGTGAGAATTGTCTGGAATCTATGAAAGAATGAAATGACAGAAAGAAATAGTCATTAGCTATGAGAATTTTTCAGCTTTTTATTTTATATCCCTCCAGAGCACACTTTCAGGCATTAAATTTCCTGAAATTTTCAGGTACTCCCATGTGACCCATGTTGATGAAAAGGTTAGTGCCACACTGCAAGACAGAAATTGCATCATTTCATAGGAAAGCAAGGAAGTTTTATTTGAAAAAGAAAAGAGAAAGGTAGCATTTACCTAGAGGTGTATTTAAATATCTGTATTTTTAAAAGGTTGCTTCCTTTATCAGTGTTTTCTGTTAGATGGACCCACTTTAAAATCTGAAAGGATAAGCATAAAAGCTTGTACTGCACATTACTTTAAAGATTTCCCTTCCTTCAACAGCAAAAGGGCATTATATCAGCTTTATAATCCAGAGGGACAGAGTGAAAAAAGAACTTCAGGAGTTTGAGGCCAGTGCATGTTGTGTTTTCCCATCTGTTTTGTTCGGTTTTTTAAATCAGTATGGTTTCTCTCTTTTCACATATCAACTTGTTTACATAGATTTCCATCACTGATTGGGGAAGTTCTGTTTTCAGTTTATTCCTAGTGATAAGAAAAATCATATTTGTGAGGCACCTCAGAAAACCACAACATAAACCTAAAAATAGTCTTGATTTTAAGGAAGTCTTGATTTTAAGGAAACTACAGCTGTGATTTCATAACGAATGGCTGCCATAGTTGTACAATGAACTAATAATAACTTTAAACTTGTTAAAATCCTTCATCTACCTCAAATACATTGAAATGCAGATACTATTTTCTCTAAAACTGTAGAATAATTGTTCTTATTTACATCGATGCAGAACTCTTTAACATACATTTGTCTAAGAAGTTGTATGTGGGCAAGAAATTCTTAGACTCATAGAATGATTAGAGTTGGAAAGGACCATAAAAACCACCTCTCTGCCAATGTTGTCATTGTTTTTGAGTCAATGTTTCATTTTTAAAGGATAATGTCATTATTTCCACATATGAGCATTCATAAATCATCAACCAGACACAATGAAAACATGATGGCGATGATGATGATGATGATGATGATGAAGGTGATGATGGCAGGTAGCATTTCTATTAGTTCCCATTAGAGTCTGTGAATACATCTATAGGTTAATGAAAGGTGATTCATAATGTCATGATTTGAGGAAGTGAGGCAGTAAGAAAGGTCTCTGCACAGGTACCGCATCTAGTGAGAAATTAGGAAACAGAAAACTAAGTGATTTTCTGAATTACACCAGAGTAATTCACAGCTTAAATCTGCAGAGGTGTTTTGGCTACATCAGACTGCTCTGTATCCTCCAGGACTGAACCATGACAGATCTCCAGATTAACTGTGAGACTAACATGTTTAGGAATGCACCAACACACCTTCAGGTTCAAAACACAATGCAATCTGTTAACTACCAAGGTCTTTGAAAACAGCATTTTTAATATATGGCAATGTAACATACGCATTGCATTAATAAGATATAAATGTTAACAGAAGAACAAAAGTGAAGGGATGGAAATGGAAATGGAAATAGCCAGAAATCTGCAAGAAATACTAGCTTTGTGTATGTATCCAAGTAGCAAGCGAAAGGAAGCAGCTAGATCAAGGAAAACAATTGCAAAATTATTTTGTTGTGAGTATGATTGTCTATTCTATCATAGTATTCCAGACACATGGTTCAGTATGTGTACGTCAAACAGTTCCTTATCCCTCCCACCCTCTGTCCTTGCACAGATCATGCATTTTGATCACAGAGTAATGTTCAATGCTCGCTGGTGGACTGATTTAAAACATAAAGAGCAGTATACAATGAGATGTCAAGTTTGAATGCCAGTGAAAGACTACCTTGTATTTAAATATTCCAAGGCTAAGATGACACTATTATTATTTCTCATGCACAAAAAACCCAAACCCAAAACAAACCCAAAAAATTCAACTATAATTGCAAGTAAATCTTCTTAGTAGTAATTATTATACAGCCTTTATTTTGATACCTAAATGACCAGTCCACTGCTAAATAACAGGCAAAACAAAATCCCTTCCCTAGCATTACTGACAAGAAGTGCTTTAAGAATTAAATAGACGTGTTAATGACAGAACTCTTTTAAACAGTGCAGTCTCTGAAGGGAAGGAAAATGAAGAGAACACCTGAAAAATTCCTTTATAATAGGATAAGGAAAAGGAGTGCTCATCCTTGTCCTGTTTACTTTTGGACAGTGATGTAGTCCAAGAAAAGTGAAATTCTCTACAGCAGTTTTGGACAGAAAATCCCAAATTCTGGCCCCTGGAGGTTGTCCATGGTTATGCTTCTCTAAGGCTGGAGTCATTCTGCATTTTCTGGCATAGTAACTGCACAGTAATCAGAAAATACAAACTGAAAAGACATTCAAAATTAAAGAGGATATATTCGAACAAATATTCACTTTAAAAATAATTTTATCCTGTGAGATAAGTAAAGAGGATAAAAAGAGTACATCACTGGTTCGTGTTCACTAATTGGAAAATTATGTTTCAGGAGTTTTATCTCAGATGCACTGCCACTGGCAATCTCTCTCCTAACCCTTTTTGCACATAAGCACACAGCTTTCTCTGTGCTCGCTTTACAGATAATATCCTTGTTTGAAGACTAACTTAGGCACAGAAATTTTAAAAGCACTTCAAACTGCCTTTCTAGGACTACATTAATAGAGGATTTGAGGAAGTTGTTGCTATTTCAGTAGCCAGTAATGTGCCTCTTGTGAGCTATATAAAATACCAGAGGAAAAAAATCATTCTTAAGTGAATATGTAAGTGTTCAACAAAAGTTTCATACGTGATCTTTAGAGTCAGAATTGTTTAATCCCATCAATTGAATACAAAATGTTTTGAAGAAACATAATCTCCAGAGTTTCTCATAAAGAATTTCATTCCCATCGGAGCTTTCTTGTTCTCTCCAGATCTAGCCCTTATTCAGCCTGTTTTATTTATATTGTTCCCCTTTTGTAAACAGTGCATGTCCAAGTGCCTTGTTTTTAATGAAGTGTAACAGTAGTATTTGATTGGAATTTAGATAAACGAGCAGATAAATCCATGTCTATTTTGTGCAAGTTTATATGCATATACATGAAAAGTTAAAAATGTAGCTAGATAAATACCAAAGGCTGGTCTTTGTTACCACATCTTATCATTTTTCACCCCAAAATAGAAAGTAATATGAGATCAACAGTGTTTTTTATGGGATTCCCTTTACTGTTGAAGTAAAAGTATTATGATTTATTTTTTTGTGGAATCCTTATAAAGAATACTAGGAGAGTTGCATGGAAAAGTCAGAAAAAAACCTGCATATACTATCACTTATAATATTTCAGTAGTTTGAGAGGATCTGTACCATACTAGGCACATACATAATAAGAGACAGTTCTTCCCCCAAAAGATTTAAAGGCCAACTGAACCTGAGGAACAATTTACCTTTATTTTACAGATAGAACAGGTGACTTTTCCAAGGGCAATCAGACGTGCTGGAAGGAAGCAATAAGACCTGTCTCTTATAGCACCCTTTACCGAGTGCCATCATAATAAGCCACCCATCACTTCAGTACACCATTAACTGGAGCACACATTAGTTCAGATTGCAGTGGGATGCACTGCTAAATGCTGCACAAATGTTCTGCTCACTTATTCTGTTGATAAGAGACACAGCAAAGACCTTGCTGATGTTTTCAAAACACGTAGCAGGTTGAACAGGTGGTGTTGAAAGTATTCTGGGTAAAGGAAAGGTCCAGTTGAGGCTGGCTGAGGCTGAGAAGATACTCACCCTCCTGTGTTTTGGTGCATTAAGCAGAGTAGGAAACAAGCCAGCTTGTTAATTTAACACCAGTGGTTTGGAAAGTACCCTGCCCACCAGGAACCTGACTGTTGCTGACCATATCTAGTATCCCTTCACCAAGCAACTCGTAGCAATGCACATCTCAGTCCTCTGTGGCATGTAAGGCTTCACACTGTGCCATCCCAAGGGCACACACAGCTCATTTACTATCCATATCCCAAGCATCCAGGCATCTTGTCTTTGGACACTATTTACATTCAGCTGCTCTGAAAGCAACATGACCACTTTGTGGTTGAAGATAAGAGATCTTTGACAACAAGCAACATCGCTTCTCTTACACAGGTATCAGAGTCCATTTTCCTCCTGAAGAGATTCCAGAATCTGTTAACAGCAAGAACCTTACTTAGAGCACAATACTTTTGCGATTGTGTACATGCGACAAACTGAACTTTTATCTATTGTTTACTTAGCAAATAATTACCTAATCAAGAGCCTATTGAAGTCAGTAGGAAGAATACTATTGCCTCTGGATCAGGCATTGAATTGTTCTGACATTGTCTGTCATTAAGTATAATACACATAAAAAATACCTTTAAAAATATTGTCCAAATATATTATGCAGAAAACCACCATTTATTTTTTTTTCTTCTAGCCAAGAATGTAAAAATAACTGGCTGTAATATATCCATTTCCAGCAAACACCTTTGTGTCAGTGACAATGAGGAACAGGTGACTGTGAACACTTGGTTCCTAACCTTAGAAAACATTTGCTGGAATAATTATAACTCAGACACTACTTAGTGAATGAAACTCTCTCTGTCCAGGAAACTGAGATTCAAAGCCTCACGCCTGCATGTCAATACAGAGCATACACTACAAAATACAAAAAATGGTAAGCAGTGGTCTTGTTTTCAGGTTAAACAAGAGCCTGGGAACTTCCAAGTGAAGGCATTGTCTGTCCTTGAGGATTTCTGTAGACTAATGCCTGCAGAGAGATTAGCCACAGTCTTGTGGCTAATCAGTCTCGAGAAACAGATCACATACAAAGATACTAAACAGTGAGGCTTCACTGTTTAATATCTTCGTACGTGATCTGGATGATGGGATCAAGTGTACCCTGATGAAGTTTGCTGATGACCCCAAACTGAGGGGAAAGTGGACACTTCAGAAGAGAGAGCCACCCTGCAGGAAGACCTGGCCAGGCTGGAAGAGTGGGCTAACAAGAACCTTATGAAGTTCAACAAAGAAAATCGTAAGGTCTTCTATTGGGGCAAACATACTCCAGTGGTGCAGCACAGGCTGAGATCTACCCAGCTGGGAAGCAGGTCTGTGGAAAGGGACCCGGGGATCCTACTGGACAACAAGCTCAATGTGTGTGAGCAGCGTGCTGCTGCAGGAAAGAAAGCCAACAGGATGCTGGGTTGCATCAATAAGGGCATCACCAGCAGAGATAAAGAAGGCATTATCCTACTCTACTCAGCACTTGTCAGGCCACACTTGGAATACTGTGTTCAGTTTTGATCTCTGCTATACAAAAAAGATGTGGACAGGCTGGAGAGGGTCCTGAGAAGGGCCACAAAGATGATCAAAGGACTGGGAATCCTGCCATATGAGGAAAGGCTGAGCGAATTTGGTTTGTTCAGCCTTGAGAAAAGAAGGCTTAGGGGAGACCTTATCCCCATGTTGCACTATTTCAGGGGTGGATACAAAGAAGATGGAGACTCCCTTTTTACAAGGAGTCAAATGGAAAAAATGAACAGTAATGGGTACATCTCTCCACTCCTGGAGAGATTCCAATTGGACACAATAGGAAAATTTCTCATAATGAGAACAATCAGCCATTGGAATAATCTCCCCGGGGAAGTGGTGGATTCCTCAACATTGGATATTTTTAAGATTCAGCTGGACAGGGTGCTTGTCTAGACTGTGCTCTTGCCAAGAAAGGTTGGGCCAGATGGTCCTTGAGGTCCCTTCCAACATTCCAACTTGGTATTCTACAATTCTATGATTGGTAATATTCCATAAAAGATGGAAAGTCAAGCCTGGGACTAAAAAAATAGAAAGAAAAAAAAAAGGAAGTAGTTATACATTATAGAACTATAAATTTGCACGGTAACAGTGTGAGGTCACTTGTTCAAAGAAGGCTGCATAAATCTAAACAGCACCTTTTTCCAGATGCACATCACCCATGACAACTCTGAATAGGTCTGTGATTCCACAACAGTTCAGCAGATCTTATTGCTGTAGAAGTGAGAAAATCTTGCTCTTCTCCATTCTCACACACCCTCTCCCTCCTCTCTCCTGTCCCAACCTCTTTGCCTTTCCCTCAGCCCCAGCTACACCATCCCACCCGTATTCTGGCTCTCATCGTTCTCCCTGGCTGATTTAACTCATTGGAATGTCAGAAAGCTCTTCTTTTCTTTTTCCTGGTCTTGTTTTCTGTTATTTCAGTGAATCAAAGTGAGACAGAAGCGTCTGACAAGTGCTGAAGCTGGCACAAGGTTAGCAGTGGGAGTGTGTGGCCAGCAATAGGGTAAACAGAGAGACACAGAAGGGGAAAACAACCTGTTTTCAGTGGTGGTGAGCTGTCTGTGAGTGCAACACTTCAGGGAGCTGTACCCAACTGGTGGTAGAGCCTTTAGGACTCAGCTTTACACGAAGAGACTTTGACTTTAGCGGTTTGCTTCTGTTAACACCTATTTAGCAGCCATTTGCAGACAGGCTAGGTACACAGGAACAAGTGTTGCTAATAGAGCTGGTTGGAGTATCTGCAGAAACTCTCAAAACCACTTCTTCAGGGGTGAACATATTCTCTAACCTCAGTGCTATTCTTGGATCATTCACAGGGAAACTGGAGATGTTTGTAGAGCAGCCCAGTGAAAAACTTGGCCAGCCTCCTTACTTTTCTTTCCGTGGATGCTGCCCACCAAAGCACAGTGCAAATACATGAATAGTGAAGTGGTTGTTCAGTCTGCAAGCTTGTAGGAGCACGTACTTATATGAATACAAACATTTTCTCCCAATTTGGCAAAGGAAAAAAGAATACGTACTGAAAAATGGCATTTTAAAATCAAGATAAGCAACCTGATATAACTGTCTAACATCAACTCAAGAGAGAGGCAAGCATAGGGAATTTTTACTTCCATGTAGATACATAAGGTCAGACTATGAAGTCTCCATCTGCAGTTTACCTCGGCTGACTACAGGGTGTAGAGTCTCCCTGTGGCTGTAGAAGATGGAGACACATGAACTGTGACAGGGTTAGTGTAACACAAATATATAATGACAGTTTATTTATTTTGAAGACTGATCTTTGGGGAGAAAAGCAGAAGCATCCACTTCTATACAGAACAGAATGTTTTTTCGTTTAAAGATCCTAAGAACAGGAAATAAGTAAAATACCCAAATGCAGAGAGACAGACATGTCTGGCTTTATCAGCTGGAGACAGAGCAGGAAATACATTATTAAACATCACCATCTACTGGATGCCAGCATTTATTCCTTATAAAGAGAACCCTAAGCTTCTGTGCTGAATTAACTTGTATGACAAGCCTCTGCTTTTGCAGGTCCAACACTGTTTATATGGTTATTGGCAGGCCAAAGTTTGCGGAACTTTTCAGCACTAGGTTGGGAAAAGATTTTCAGCACTATGGAAACAAAGACCAAAAGTTCTCTGGGTCATATAATATAGATTGCAAAATTGTTAATAAACCACAATAGGAACTTATAAAAAGAAGGTGGGGGTAGCCAGGTATGGAGCTGACAGCATCTTTTGGGCAATTAGTTTGCTTTCTTGTAGTATGTTTATGTAGAGACACATACATACACACAAACGTGCACAGCACGGACCTGCATGGCTGTCCCCTGAGTAGCAGATGCTGATGGCAGTTCCATAGTTTTGATAATCTGCTCACTCTTTTGGCTCCACAGATCACATTCAATCATATTTATGTGATTTTACAGCACCAGGACTAGCAGTGGGGCTCACAGAGCTTGCTGAGGACAGAAGGCACCAGCGCAGGCTGCACTCCCCTGCTAAAGCTGCTGGGGAGTGACGGATGCTCCTTCCCTTCCCCACTGAGAGCAGAAGTCCCTGGCTCCATAGCGAAGGATAGCCCTTTGCTTGCCTGATGGTCACCTCACCTTGCATCTCACCCCACCTCCTTTTTAGTTTGAGCTTCAGAGAAGCCACAGCACCGTGTGGCAGCAAGGAATGACACAAGTATCCTCCGCTGTGGAAGAAGAGAGATCTAATGGAGATTTCCTAAAACCTTGAGGGCCTTCCTCTTCCCCTTTACTTTCTTTAAGGCTTTGTTTCATTGCACTCACACAGCCAGTGGCTCAAGCCACCAGAATTAAAGAAAATCTGTTGAGAAATTATTTAGAAAAAGTTTCTGAGACACAAGCATCTTGGAAAGAGCTCAGGAAAAAACCTGCAATAAACATGCAAAGGCAAAGAAATTTTCCTTGTAGTGAATGATGAACTAAAGCTGTTAGTTATCAGGAAGAATGACTGGGTAACGACTGGAAACAATAAGCCCAAGGTTATGGAGGATGTTTCAATGCTTTGACCCTTTAATTCACAGACAGATATTTCTTTAAAGAAATTTGTGCAATTAAAAAACTTATTCCTGGTTATATCCTTTAAAAACACATTGGCAGTGACAGGGCTGATATGCATGCTTAAATGCATAGGGGCTGTTAGCTTAATGTACTGATTTATTTTATTTTTTATTTTTCAAGAGCAAAATACTCTCAAAAAGTAAACACTGAAATGTGGTAAGGACAAAAAAAATGGGAAAGTTGACTTGTTTGAACTGCTGGTAGATAAAACTGTTCCTTGTAATAAGTCTCAGGAAATCAGAAACGGAGCTTTGGAAAGAGCTAGATTCACGCTGTGTCATGGCAAAGAGAATGACAAAGACTAATGATAATGGGAAATTTATTATTTCCTTGTGGAATACTGGTATGTACTGTTATTGTACTGCCAGCGTATTTGGAAAGAAATAGGTGTTAAAGTCTACCAAACATATGAGGTGAAACAGTTTCCAACACTTACGTAAACATCATGAAGTTACACAGGAACAGATCAATAACAAATTGTATTTCTATTGCTGCATTTATCTTCCAGACCTTTTTCAGTTCGACACACAGAATCCCTCAAATAAATTGTTGTTACTGGGAAGTCACACTGATACAAGTAAAGGTGAAAACATTTTGTTTCAATGTGCTGTGTTGGCAAGAACAAAGAGAAACATTGCAGCAAGATGACACGGTGCAATCCCTGAGTCCCGGTATAAAAGATATTTCACATGTAAATTATGAACAAGAATTCTACTGTGCTGCAGAGCACACGTATCCGAGAATGCTCCAGGATGCATAGCAGAATCTGTCAAATTTTGGTGAGATTACACCATTACAGGATTCGCCTAAAACTCAGCAAAACTTCGTAGGCTCTCAGTGCAGACAAGGGAAAGAAACAGATTTGCAAGAGGGTGATCCGTTTCAGGGGGCGATGTGCCTGGCACGAATTATCCCTTGGAGACACCTTTTCTTCTCTGCTGACTGTAAAGGGAGGCTGAGGTGAGCAGATGAGACTCAGAAAACTAACTCTGACAGAAAGGTAAACAAGATGTATCCCATGCTTCAAACACCAGGACTGAAATTAACATAGGGCAATTTTTGAATAGGAAAATAATAGACAGATATACGTGGATGTACATCTTAACAGTTCTACTTCACAATTTAGATTTCACTGAGCAATGAGCAATATTGATAGGAGAACTTCTGTTTACTGAAAAATCTCTTAAAATCATCATCAGTTTCAGGTAAATTAATTAAATCAGTGCCTGGCCCTTAGAAGGATCAAGAAGGGACTACAAATGGTTATTACCCCAGGGTGGAAACTAGCTGGTCCCTGGGCTGGACCCCTCACTTAATTAATCCCTGTGCTGGTGGTGGATAGAATTCATTAGCATCACTCAGGATATTCTGACATCATAGCAAAGGAGAAACCTGCTCTTATGCAACAAATAACTACATGTAGCTCCATATTACCAAAAAGATGATGGCACATTGGATTTTGCTCACAAAAGATTAAACACAATGACTATTAGCTGGGAGGTTTTATTATACCATAGAAATCCTGATCCTTGTGGGCCAGATTCTGAAGTACTTGGGTCAGCCAAAAGTCACAGAGAAGTCAGAGGGTCGAATGTGATTTTACCGTAACCTCAAAACAGAGCCATTGAAACCAGAAGCCGAACTGTCTCGGTGAGTTATGCTAAAACCTGATGCACTGACAAAGTCATGTATGAACATAGGAAATAGGAAAAAAACATGTATAGCATCACATACGAAGTAAGAAAGGGACAGGGGAACAGTGAAGAAATGTTTGAATAGAGTAACCAGTAAGGAAGGAAATGCATTTTACACAGTTAAGGGAAGAAATGTAAGTAGAAGCAGCAGAAAGTTTGGGCTAAACGCCATTTTTGACTCTCAGACTCTCTCACGGGTTCTCCTCATTTCTCAAGTCCGTCATTCATACTTATGACTTGGTTTTGGGCCTTGGGCAGATATGGGCACACCTGGGGTTTTGTTAAATACGGATGCGATATAGCTGATAAAGCATCTGCCTGATAACGTCTGGTCATGTCTGACAATGCACCTGTGCAGGAGTGGAAGTGGTAATATTCTGCTGCTTTGTGCTGCTGGTGGGATCCACGATCTGAGGGACAACAGAAGATTGGAAGAGAGTAGAAGGAAGAACAGCTCTTCACAAGCTTTGTGTCTGTGACAGCCCAACGCTCCTTGATGGCTAACTTTCACCTGACACAGCGTTTCAAGGCTGCTTGCCACCACAAGCCATGCTACGATTTCCCAGCCCTCATCTGGCAGAAGCACGATGCCCGAGATTTTGCTTTAAGGAGGGTGTGTTAAAACAGTGCATATTGCAGTGATCGGGCTAATTTTCCATCCTACTGACAGCTTTGCTCTCTGGAAAAAGCAAGGACCACCCGTCTGTGACTGTCCCCCGCCAACTCTCTGTGTCAGCATGCTGAAACGGAGCTAACCAAACACACGTCTGCCGGAACACCGCTATTTATTTGTACGAAAATCAAGATGTTTTGTCCCAGCACCCAGAAAATTACACCAGGGAGCAAGGAAACGCTGTCAGCACCAGGCAGCGCCCAGGAGAGTCCCATGGCCTTCCAGCCGCGGCCCCGCTCCCCCTCTCGGCCCTGGGGCCGCTGCGAGGAGCCGAGCCCCCGGCTGCCACCCCTCGCCCGCAGCCGGCGGGGATGCGGGGATCCCCCCGCGGCCGCCCTCCGCCGAGAGGGGCTGAGGAGAGCTGCTCCCCGACAC
>JAHREE010000280.1:2324407-2370922 GCA_033628505.1 Tringa tobata
ATAGAAGATGCAAGTTCAAGCCCCAGCTGTGTTCAAAGAACAGACTTAAACCAAAGTCGTTCATAGTCTTGTTGGTGCTCTTATTTTCAGAGCAAGGCTGGCTTTTAGGTGATGATCATTTAGTTAGTTACATAAAGCAAAAAAGTCCACGTGTTGAAAAGCACTCATTAAGGAAAGGGACCTGGCCCCAGGTGTTCCATATTCTGCCACTAACCTAAGCACCAAGTGTGGGGTCAGTCTCTAGTGTTTGTCTTCTTCAGGAGAAACTCACCTGTGTGCTCTCATGGAATTCTTCTGTAATTTTTTTTTTTTTTTTTTAAAAAGAGGGCAGTACCTAAAAACAAGAAGGAAAATAAAATCGGGAGACATGGCATGTTGCTTCTTACTCTGGCAGCTACTTTCTCTGTACAGGCTGGAAGAAAACTACATTGTCTGTGAAGGAGTTTGTTTACCAAGATGCATCCTTTATGCACATTATTTAGACTTCTGCAGAAAAGAGAAGCTGGAACCTGCCTGTGCTGCAACTTTTGGGAAGGTAAAGAGTAAATGCCTTCATGATTTGTTAGGTTAATTCTTTGATAGAATCACGATTTAGTACACCTGTGTCAAAATCCCTCTGAAATTCACATGTTTTCTACTGCTAATGTACATGGAATCAGACTAACTGCACTGTTCCATATGAAAGGATTTCATTACATCAGCTTCAGGAGAATGAAACTGAAATTCCCTTTGATTTATTGTTATTTCATTCAAAAAAGCTCCGAGAGCTTTTCTTCTCTTTTTCCTTTTTGATGATGACATTAATAGGAGTCTTTCCACAAAAACAGATCTGACATGGAAGACACTTTTAATTACACTAAAGGCAGTGTAAAGTGAGATGTGACACAAGAAGCAATACAAGAAGGGGAATAAAAATTAATAACTCAAAGAGCTCCTGAATGAAAAATTGTTGATTCATCCTCTTTTATACCCTTCCCTACAATTAATCCTGAAATCATTTAATGAAAAGGAGATGTGAACTCTCCAAATTAAATCCTGAGTAGTTAGTGAAACAGGAAACCAAAAATGCTTCAAGGATCATCTTTTTTTAAACACTACTGATCTAGTCATTGTTCATGCATAGCAAAATGCATTAATTTAATTAAATAATAATAATGGATTTAAAATCCAGTTCATAAAATGTTCACTTAGTAATTTTTTCATCTTCTGTTGGATATACTGAGAAAGTGTATGTCTAATTTTCATTACAGAGTTTCAGTATAAATGGGGAAGACAACGGGTTTCTATTTAAACGTTGTTTTGACAGTGATCTGTCTATTAGATGTATCTATTAGATCTACCTCTATTACTGAATTACTGTTTTACTTAATAAACCTTTTGAGTTAAGTATAATTTTTTACAGGAAAATTAGGATGCTTTTAGGGCACTAATCTCAGTCTCAGGAGTCCATTGACAAAATGTTTTGCTTCACTTGGATTAAATCACGTAACATGAATTCTTTATGTGTGTAGCATAGAGCTAACAGAAGCTTTCATAGGGTTTCAGTGAGCATAAATATGTTTAAGACTGTCCAGCACTTTGATAGTGGAGGACACAGAATTACCATGAGGCAAATATTTGCTGGCTTTAACCATCAGATCCCACTTTTCAAATAAAAAATTGGTTTATTTTTCATTGTTTGCCTTTGAAAACAGAATAACTCGAGGCCGGATCTTTTCCTGGGGCTGTTTAGATCTCTGAAGCAAAAGATGTAGTTGTACTTTAGGGACTGGAGTGGGACAGGATTCTGGAGAAGAAAACTAGGTTTTATGTTGTAGAAGTGAAAACAGAAAAGAAGAACGGGTGGGAAGGAGTTTGTGGGTGGGAAGACTGGAGGTACACAGTGAGATGCATGAGGATGTAAGGACCCCTGCAGTATAAAATATGCCTTAATTGTTTATGATGTGACATAAGTGTCATAAATATTTATTCACAGCCTGAATTAGACCACATATTTTCACTACATTTTTTTTCATTAACAGATTGCTAAGAAAGTATGCCAATGTTAGAAATTAATACAGTTATTTTCTCCTTAGACCATTCGCCAGAAATTCCCTCTCCTTACCACAAGGCGGCTTGGAACAAGGGGCCATTCAAAGTAAGGCACAGTTATCTATGTATCCACTTGCAGAATACATTCTAGGAATTACACGTATTTCCATCTTTCCATAACATATACTGATTGACAGGGGTTTTTTTTCAGATGATAAGATGCAAGTGATAACTTTCATGTACATGATGAAGCTGATACAGAGTTTGGGTTTGAAACCATTGCTGCAGGCATAATTTCTAAAATTAAACTGATTAAGCTTCTAAAACTTGTCATTATTTTTACCAAATCATGTGTTTGTTACAACTACATGTCAAAATGTTGTATATTAAAAACATTATATAATACATATATCTCGGGTGTTCATCTTTCTATAAATAATGTGCAATTTAACTGTGATTTTATTTGCCTTTTGCAAATCTAACAACTTTCATTTTTTTCTCTACATAAGAATAGCCACACTAGAAAAAAGCATTGTCTTAAATTGAGAAGAAGGTATATGTCTGCTTTTTCTTGTGGGTAATATATAAATACTCTGAAAAGTACACAACCTACAGAGCAGTAATTTTATAAATAATGTATCCAATTAATTTGTATATTTGATCTGTGGAATATTAGGCTGTGGGAATCGATCACAGATAATTTTATATCACCTGCAGTGAAATTTTTATTAATTCTGGTTCTGGCATTATGCTTTTGGCCATTTATTGTAAAACTGTAGTGGATTGTGGTAACAATGTATTCTCTTAAATCCACCCTCCCTCCTGTGTCCTGATATTCAGACTGTTGAGAAAGCACTGGTGAATTGTCCCCAGTCTGATTTTGTTTTTTAACAGGCAAATGCTCCTTCTTAAGAAAATGAAATACTGTGTGGTATATTTTATTTCTTGACTATTTATTTTAAATAATCATTAATAAAAATAAAATCCAAGGGAAATACCTTCCCTTGCTTTAGCAGGGGAGTTGGACTAGATGATCTCTAGAGGTCCCTTCCAACCCCTACCATTCTGTTATTCTATGATTCTGTGAAATGAAACCTGCATAGAATATTATTCCTTTTTAACAGAGGACACAGTTCTTGCATAGTTTCTGTCATGGTCTTACAAATTTGTAATCTATTGATGTTTTTTCAGGAGAGAGTACACCATCTGTACTGTAGGGAGTAAAACTGGAACTGAACTTCATTTCTGTTTTTGTAGATGACATATAGATGTTGCATAGAGGGATTTTTAAAGAGTTACTATTAGAAAGGTTATTTATAGGGGAAAAGAGGGATTTCATATATTGTCTGCTGTGATGAAGTTCAGCTATGGTTACAGGCATAAACTGAAGTAGACTTAGCTTTGCAAATGGATGTTTGCTGTATTTAAGATTTTAGGAGATCTGGTATTCACAGTCTGTGCAGGCATATTTGACAACCTACTAATTCATCAATCCCTTGGTTAAGTATTAGGTTCATAACCCAACCTATTTGGAGAAGCACTTCTGAGTTATAATGAATGAGATGAGATAATACAAGGGGAAAAGTCTCCCAAATGTTCATAGTATTTTTGATCTGACATATTTAATGAATTGATAAATACGTTCCAATCAAGATCTAAACTTCTAAAACATATCATGTGTGTGCATAATTTAAAGCACAATAAGTCAATGTCTATCAAGTAAAGGAATATGTTTCAAAACTAGTTTTTGACATGAGAATCTAACTACAAAATTTATTGTGTTCAAACATATGTCACTCTATTCCCCTTTTCTCTAAGACATTTAAGAGTATTATCACAGAAATACCTCATGCCCAACATTTCTTTGGCAGATCCCATATCCCTACTGACCTTGGTGGTATTATGTGCCATATTTTCATATGGATTAACTGTTCTTGAACAATTTCCTCAAAAGGATAAGGCATCAGCAGGTTTTGTTTGAACATCTGTCATTTGTTTCTCCTTATTTTTTTTCATCAGAGTTTTCCTCAGAGACTTTTCCTCTGCAATTCTCATTTCCACTAAGATACATTTACGTTGTTCTTGCTGTGCAAAAAAGAACCTCACAAAAGGCACAAGTGACAGTATCTCCAGTTCAGAGACTGAATACAGCAGCAAGTAGTCACAGAGAAGTGGCAGTTTAAATAATAACCTCTGATTGTTTATCTGTCTCTGATGTTGTGGACCATATTCCCCTCAGAACCACAGAATCACCAAGTAGCAAATTCATTTCTGCTTTCACCAAGTAGCAATTAGTCATACAAATTTCGTTTATAGAAATATGTCCATTAAATTAATAAGCAAATTAATGGACTGTTCATCAGTTTTGGTAATTGACTAGTTACCCTCTGTTTTTATGTCAGCATGGACTCTAAATGTTGTAAGCTGTTTCTGTGTTGAACAAAACTGTGTTACTGGGACTAGAAAGAGACAGTTCTTACTAGCAATTAAATCCTATTTTTTGAAGCGTGATAGTGTAGTGATATTGTTTTATTTCTGCTGTTGCTATTGCTATCATTATTTCCATATCAAGTTAGTAGGAGCAGTAACGGTACTAACTATTCCTGACAGTGATGTTTCATAAGGCAGTAGTGTCTAGGAGCTCTGATCATTGTCCAGGATGCTACTGAGCCAGATGCTGCAAAGCATGAAGGAAAAAGACAATTCCTCTCCAATGCAGTCATTGTTCATACATTGTAAAGAAAAGCTAACTCCCCAGGAATAAAGTGCCTTACTGGACACTGCATACCCAGCAATGTATTAATAGAGTCTGGCTGTGGTCAGAAGAAAGCAAAGAAAATTAGTTCCCTTTTCCGTCATCTTCATGGTGGCAGAAATTGTTTTTCTCCCATGCTGAAATAAGGCCAAGCTCTTTCTAGAATTCTCATGAGCATGAACTAGATTTGAGAAAGATCTGCTGCTCTAAGGTGTGGGATAGATATACAAATGTTAGTTCCTCCCAATTCCAAGAAACATGTGTCATCTCCAGTTCTGGGCAAAGGAGAGACTTAAAAAAGAGTCTAAGAAATCCCAGAACTTTGATACTCAGAGTGTCTCTCTGTGTGCTTGCATCCAGTAACCCATTTATATAAAAGTGTCAATACTAAAACACTCATTTAAATATCTGGCCAAGAAGATACAACACATTGGTCACAATTTTATTAACAAAGTTCATTCATCTCTCATGCCCATTCTAATCACTTCAGGCTGCTGAATGTAGGGGGTGTTTTCCATGTCCCTGCTGAGTGGGAGAAGACCCAACACAATAAATACAGCCAGCTGCTCTAAAATTAGTATTTCATAAGCAGCAGTTGTCTGTGCAGCAGGTTCTGAATCCACTTTTTTTACATAGCTAATGTTGAACATACTGTGGTCACTGCTAGAATTTAGTTATAATCTTCTTGGTACCTAAGTTCCTGGAGCAGCTCATCAGGAAAATGTACATACTGCTCAGCTCATACACACGAAGGACTGTTTGAGCTCAAGTTACAATTTAATTTCTTTGTAGACTTTGATCAATGATGAATCTTAGCTTTTATCCATCATGTCTGAAAACTATTATCTTATTTATTAGGAGTGATTTAGTGGGTTAATAAAACTGATATGGCAGCTGGCCCCGTGATAACAAGTTATTGCAAGTCCCTGAACAGCTTAAGCCTATCATTTCCTTATCAGCTATCATTTGTGTCACTGTATGCTAAAATCAGGGCTACTAGTTGCGTAGGAACATATGTTACAACAAACCACTGAAATTAAAAGAGGAAAGCAGTTCAGTTCCGTTTTTCAAAGGTTTGTTAAGAAAATTGAGGTTTGGTTCCTTATGATGACTGGCTACCTTTTATTAATTATACAATAAAAATATAGTAAAATACATATATACTGTACATACACATAGAAATATGCATATGAAGAGACAGAAAGAGGGTACTTGAAGTTGTAGGTTAAAGATGTTATTGGTGTGTCTGGGATGGATAGCTTACTCTCAACAGGGAGCACAAAATAAGCTGTTTAGCTAATGAATTTGGTTTGTAAGAGAATAAAAATCTTTATTTTTCTATGAAGTATTCCAGGCAGATCTTGAAAAGTACAGATTATAATTTTTTTAATTGTTTCTGTATCACTAGTGGGAAGCTATATTTTTTAGAATTAAAAATTAAACTACAGAAATCACTGAATGAAGTTAGAATGATAACTGCCATGCCTTTAAGACACACTAAATAACAATAAATAGGTACTAAGATTGTCTATTCTCTATATAACAAAACGTGTCAATGGTAAATTCTGATATCTTGGGGCATTCCAGAGCAGGAACAAGTATTTTTGCCTACTACTGTAAACATGGGAATCCAATCATACAACAGTTCCCATTTCTAGCCCACTTATGTTAATATTGAATTGGATGTTGAATAATCTAGATATTGAATCTAGACCTTGTAAAGAATTAATTCTCCTCCTTGGCCTCTGGCCCTCTCCAATTTTAGCAGGAGGAAATTCCAAATATGTGGTGAAAGTGTGAAGTTTTGTTTTCATAATTTAAAAAATGGCATGTGATTGAAACTGGGAGATTTAGGGTGTTGGAATGAAATGTAGGCAACTGCTTGCTTACATGGCCAATGACAAATGTGCAGATAGCATTGTTAAAGAAGCAGTCACAGCTCTATTTTGTTTTGCATCCTTTGCAATGTCAAATGCTGTTATTTCAAAAAATCCATTCATGTATATTTTCAATACATCTTGTATCACACCTGAAATTACTTGATTTTCGTGAAAGAAGAAAAAATGTTCATGCCTTCATCATCTGTTTCAGAACTTGACAGATATTAGGAGTTTCCAGAACCAGATCTTCGGCCCAAGTCTACCTTTTTAATACTCCTAAACCTAAACCAAAACCTAAACCTAAACCAAAAGTAGTGGTTGAAAACCGTCAGGACTTTAATTCATAACATAGGTGACATGCTATTGTATGTGAAACAGAGGACAACTGTCCAGCATTATGACATTTAATGAAAGGTCCCATTAGCATCCTAAACCACCTTGAGGTGTCACTTTGCTTTGATCAGCCAACTCTGACTGTAATGGATAAAAAGGGAACTCCTATCAGCAGATAGTCCTATGTTTGAGCCTCTGAATATTGACAGGTATTTAAAAACGCTCAGTTCACCTTCCCTCAGAAAAACACACTTACCAGGCAAGAAAACTAACAGTAAAGAAAGAGGTGAGAAACTTTTGGCCTTCATATGGGTTGCCAGTACCCCTGTGATTTAGTGGTGTTGTGTGGACTTACCAGTGTAAGACAAAGAGTAAAACCTGTGATGTTTAACAGCAGCCACTTTCTGTCACATTTCTTGACTGTAAAATCCTGAATGCACACAACAGAAATAGAATGGCTATTTCAGCTGAGATTTTCAAAGGCACTTAGGCTAAGCAAATACATCATCCTAGTGAACATTTTCTTAAATATCATTTGTATGTAATGCTTTCGGTCAGCTTTGTAAATATAAAGCGTTTGAGGGTTTTGTTCTTATCCGTGACCGTCCCATAGAAGAGCAAACAGTAATATTGTGATTTTTTTTTCATGGGCATCACTTGGAACAGCAGAGATGAGCTGAAAACTTTTGTTTATGTGATCTATGAACTATTTGCAGGGAGCTTTGTGTCTTAAAAGTGAATTTCTTCAAGCTTTTGAGACTTTTCCGTGAAATGGATGCAATGTGTTGCAAAGTGTTACCCCTGTGTCAGGCTTGGTTTACGTGCTGTGTACTTGAAGGATAAGTGTTATTTCGAAACAGTTCAGTTAAACCAGCTGCCATGGCGTTTTCAAGCTAACTTTAGTAAAAAGCAAATGATCCTGACTATACTGTCCATAACATTCTTAGACAAATTTGTTTTAACACGATCAGGTTTAAAGTCTGTTGGGTGGAATTTATAAAACAGGGCCTATCACCTTTGATAGATGAACTCAAGCAAACTTTTCTATGGCCAGCAAAAAACAGCTGCCCCCAGTTTGCTCTCCTGCCCTTCTCCTGAAGGTCTCTTCTTTTGTGGCAAAATCAGTGGAAAGCAGTACGTATCTACTGCATAGACAGTTTTCTTAGCACCCACCCACCCTCCTTAATGTCTTGGGTTAAGACATTTGGCTCAGCACTGCAGAGGCTGAGCGATGGGGATGTTTCCTTCTTCAAGCTCTATTGGGAGCAGAAATCTCCAGGAGAGCAGCAAGAGAGACAAACGTGTATGAGAATGGCTTAAGCAGCTAAATAATTCAGCTGAGTCCGTCAGCCTACAACCTGAGAGAAGAATGAATGAATGATATGTTAGCATTTTTAGTCATAGGAAGATGAACACTAATTTATAGTGGTAACTGGTGAGTTACGTTTGGCTGAAGAGTGCTCTGTGGGACAGTCTAAATATAACAGTGGTAAGCCTGATAAAATAAAGCTGATAGATCAAACCCAGCACCCTTTCAACAAAGTCAAATGAAAGAGAATGCACATTAGGGAAAAGAGATGTAACATATTTATAGGACATTTGCTGTTCCAGCTACATTCTTGTAAAAAAGAAAATATTTTAAATTTAAAGATCATAGACTTGAATTTTAGGTCAAATCATGACAATACTGTTTTCTAAAAGATCAGATTTTTTTCCATGTCAGTGAAAGGAATTGGTAGATACTCTTAAGAAAAGTTTTCAGAAAGCATTGAAAATCAATTTGACAATTTGCTTTATGTGACATGTCACTCCTAAACACTCTTTTTTTTTTTTTTCATAGGTATCACTATTATGGAATTGGCATTAAAGAAAGCAGTGCATACTACCACTCTGTGTATTCTGGAAAAGGCTTAACCAGGTACAACAACATAATTTCTGAGACTTAGACAGTGAAGATCTAACTTTAACCTCCCCTTAGGAAGGTATTTGTAGGATGCTAATTTTTGTTGATACCAGAGCTAGTATTGATGCATATCTCAATGTCTAGTATTCCTAGATTTAAGTAGCAGTTTGCTCCCTAAAGACATCGATTTTTATAGAGGATGATCTAGATCTTTTGGTAGTGTCTTCCAGCGTGGTCCAACCGCAGTCAGTAGAGACCTGCATCAACTTGTACCAGCAGAGGATTTGTTCAAGTTTGTGTAAGGCAGCAAAACACCATTTCTAGAACACTTGTATCATTTTGTTTGCTTGTGTGTCACCCTCTGAGTTCTTTCCCCAGGACAGCTTCCCATTATGAAACGTCTGGAGAATGGTGTGAAGCTGGCACCTGCGGGCAGGAGGGAGGGGTCAGCGTAGATTAATATTTACAGGTCCTTTGACTGGCTAATATCAGTTTAAACCTAACCCAGGAAGCTCTAATTATATTTATTTAAGGGACAGCTAGCAGGATCAATACGTTACGATAGCTGCCTGTTGGTTTGCCAAAGATTAATAGTTCGTAAAACAAATGTCTCTGTTCACATATGGCTTGAATGACGGCTTTCATTGTCTACAGCAGCGTAAGTGGGGACTCTGAGAAAGGAAAGGAATAAATGAGTTTATAATCACACACAGAAAATTCAGCCGCTGGCAGATTTAGGTTATATCCAAAGAGACTTTTTCCAAACAATAGGACAAGTCTAAAAATTGAGGGCAATGTTGCCAATGATGCTTAAAAGGAGGGATTTCTCCACTGCAGAACTTAAGGTATAATAGACTGGAATATACCATTTCTTTGTCCAGTATTTATCTAGATCTGTGGAGGTGTTGCTGGTACACAAGGTGAGGTTCTTTCATAATACAGAATTGTCTTGAACAAGTTTCTCATTTAATTGACTAAAAGACAGTTATTTTCATTTAAGGAAATATAATCACTCTCACTCCTCAGCTTTATGACAGCCAGTGCCCTTTTCATGTAAAGCTTTGTCCTTGTACAATTTACCAGCAGTGAATGCAAAGAAAATGGAGGTTCTGCAAAATTCTCCATGGCTGCATTTCTGACAGTATACACTCACATAAAGATGGCATAGATGCTCTCTAAGATTTTCAGGAGTACTCACTAGATTCACGAGATTCACTAGTTAGGAACCTTTTCTTTGTGTTGGGAGTTGTGGTCTCATGTATGAGGTGTTGAATTTTCAGGGTCCAGCAGTCAAATTATGTGCCTGGCTGATTTAGAACAGGAGCTCAAATGCTCATTTTGCACAGCCTGGGTCATCACTGTGGTTGGATTTGTCCATGTGAAGAGAATGACGCAGCAGCCTGGGGTTAAGAACAAGCTTCTGGGTAAGGAGGGTCAGGCAGTGTAAGGGTTCAAAACTGAGAGTGAATCTTCCAGGTGCAGGCTGCTGCATATGATCCATCATAAAATCTGTCCTTTGTCTGATGTCTATTCTGGTAGGTGAGCTATAGAAATGATTCCTGGATCAAACTTGGGGCAGAAATACTCAGGGAATATTGGGTTGGTATCAGATCACACCATGCCCCTGCACAAATATAGGCATATGGAGGCTTTTACCACAAGGCTTGCAGCTTGTCAAAAATTAGGGGGAATGGGCCTCAGTTTAGTTGCCTAAATATAGGTTTCTATTGCTATTTCAAACTTACTGGCATTCGTGTATTAATATTTAGGTAATTGAGTTGAATACAATAGTCCTTAAACGCAGGGTTGCAGATGCCTGAATCTGTAAATTTTACTGTAAATTTGACCTCCCGGTTCCTTTAAATATCAAGCCCTGCATCGTGAGGGGAGCACACCGAACACCAATGATGGTTAGAACCCGCAGCACTGTGTGAATCATAGAATCATAGAATCATAGAATCATCTAGGTTGGAAGAGACCCTTGGGATCATCGAGTCCAACCATCTACCCTAATCTACAAAGTCCTCCCCTACACCATATCCAATTAAGGCTCTGGAGGAGCAGTCCTAGAGGATGCTGGCTCATGTTTTTGCTGTACATTCTGTGTACATTTTGCTGCACATGTGGAAATCCACAGTCCAAATCAAACACATCCAGCTATGAAGCTAATTAGTCTCACGATGTAATCAACTGAGTGATGCCTTCTTTCATACTCATCTATCAACAGCCAAGGGAACTCTGCAGGTAACATGTGCTGGATCATCATGTGATGGGAGCTGTCAGGTACCTGTGTCTGGTCTGGGCAGGAGGGATTCCACAACCACTCAGCCTCTGGTGTTCTGTCCTGCCAGCAGAGCATCTCAACAGCATGAAATCACAATATTGCCACTAATAATTATAAGACTTTTTGTTGCCCAAGGTATCTTATCAGTTGGCAGCTAGCAGAACAGGAAATAACAATAATAAAACAACATTTATCATTATACTGGTCCATTAGGATCTCTATCATTACACATTCTCTAGTTTAGCACTTATAATTTAAAATGTGTGCTTTCTAATTTCTGCACTGAAGATTTGCCTGATAGTCCAGTGACTTCATTGGACATCTCTCAATTGGAATCTTAATAGGACATGCACTATATTGCAACACATTTTTGACAGTTAATGAATCTTTGATCTCAGAAATGCACTTCACCTGCATCAAAATAATACTGTGGTGAAAAAGAATGGGAAATCGCTATGATTTCTTCACTTTCCTGAGAAGTATAAATTCTAGATATATTTTTTCTACTCTGAATTTACTCAGCTGTATGAAAAACTTTACGTATTTCCTCATAAAGACCTTATGGACTTGCACTTATGCTGTCCTTTTGATACTCATGATGTAAAGATCCAGAGAAAAAACTGAAACTGGGATTTGTACTTTATTGTTTGGTCAGTGATCTGAATCTTCATGTTTTAGAAGACATCAGTAGGTTTTCTGATATCCTCAGGCACTTGCAAACCAATGGAAGAAGTTCAGAAAAAGAGCATGATTTTTATTATAATTACATTTGGAGAAACCTGATAGTTTTCCTAATTGATCTACTTTATATACCTATTTTATATGTACATATACAAACTCTAAAAATGTTCTGCTTATGAAAAGATAATCAAATGTGTTTCTTTCCAAAGGTTCTCTGGAAGCAAGTTAAAGAATGAGGTAAGTGCTGTAGTCTTTTCTTTTACTTCTGTTATAATCCAAATATTATGTGACCTGAGATTTTCTTCACATTAATTTCTGTGAAAATTACAGCAATATTTTTTTCATTAAAGATTAGACTGCACAACCTTTTTTGATGAAGCTGAGTATTTTCCCCTCTAAATATTCAAAAGAAAATAATAGTGGAAGGCACCTTCTGTGGTTCCTGTTCCAATCCAGTTCCAAATGACCAGAGAGGTTCATAATAGACCCTCTTAAGCAAAGGATCAAGCTTTTGCTTAATTTTTTGCATCCATTACTTTTGCAGGACTGTTTTTTCAGGCTCTCATTTGTCTGATTGGAAGCCAAAAGATATTTTTTTTTTTTATAAACTGAATTTTATATCTCCTGGTCAGGATTGTCTTTCTAAATTTTTTTGCTCTTTGTGACATTTCCCTGTGATATCTCTTTTTGCTGCTTTTGCTTGCTAGATGGAAAAAGCAACCTTTTAGTCACTTCTGATCAGCCTTACAGCCTTTCACTGCACTTGTTCCAATTTGAATATATTTCTAGAAAAAAAATCATACAGTCTTGTGAATGGCATGTCTCCAGCTTCTATTGGAAATATCCCTTCTGACAAATGTTAGAACTGCGGGGGTTTTTTGTTAGTTGGGTTTTTTTCCACACGGGTTGCCTAAATTTTCCCTACTGTATACTACGGTATAGTCACTGTCATTCTGGTTGTATTTATCCTAGAAAATTATTGATAATTGTACATTAAGGGTTAAGGATTACTCCCAGGATTGTTCTTTGACACCGAGTTGAACTGGCGTGGAATAGCCTGCATTCGTGTTATTAAAGTCCTGAAGCTACAAAGTGACAGGCACATCTCAGCCCCATTGCCATGCAGAGAAGTGCCCAGCGTGCAGCAGCTGGTGAAGCACGACTAGGAATTGTTTGGGAGACTGCTAACTGGCGTGGGGCAAAAGACTCCCAGGGGCCAGCCTGAGTAATACTGTTCCAGGATTGCCTAGGAACGTTCCCTGACACCATTTAATTTACCAGACTAAATATACCCTCAGCGATCAACCGATACACAGCAGGTCTTTTGCCTTTTTCATTTCCAGATAAGCAACTCCTAGCTGATAGCAGAAATTCTTATTGGTCGCTGAGGGTGTAGCTTTGCTCTATTGATTTTCAGCCCCTTTATTGCCATTATCTCAAAGCCATCCAGGCCTTTCTACATGACCTCTTGGTCGTTGTCTTTATTGAAGATTTCACTAGCTCATGTCAGCCAGTTTAATCTATGAAATGTTCAATGAGATCAGCCCCAAGCCTAATCTTTAAGAATCTTCACTTCAATCCCTTTTCAGCCCAGTAGTTTCCCTGTCAACACAACTTGTTAGCATTGCGGCTAGAGTCAGTTTCTTAAACATTTTACATTCTTGTACTAATCCCCATTCTCACCAGCATAACTAATAATTTCCCATGGTGACACCACGTCAAATATTTTAGTGAGGTTCAGATAGATTAGTGTTTTCCCTGTTTAGATAATCAGCTATCTTATTTAAAAAAAAAAAGAAAAATAAAAAGATAGTGCTATGCCATGGGATATCCCCAACATATTCACAAGCGCTACTACAGCATTCATTATTTCAGAGTTTGGGGATGGAAAATTTCTGGTTCCCTTGGCATAAATGAATGTACATTTACTTCCATCTCTGATGTGGCATCCCCAGCCTCTTTGGGAATTGACATTCTCATAAACCTGTCTTGTTTCCACCTCAAAATTCGATACCTTGGTCCTCCCAGAAAAAGAATCATAGAGAAGCTGGTGGAAATAAGTGAGAAAGGGCACATTGGGGTGAGTTTTTGATTGTCTAGCTCTGTGTTTTCTGAAATTATTCAACCAAGTCTTAAAAGAAAAAAAAGGCTTTTATGGTCAAAACTGAATTTTAACAAACTCAGCAAACTGAAAATTTGGCAATACACTTTCCACTAAAGTGAACAGGTGATATATCCTTATTCATTTGCTGGAAAGTACGTGCAATTAGGTATTCCAGAAAGATTTACAATGATTGCATAAGGTGTAATTCTCGGTGGGAACATAAAGACATTGAAAAGATGTTAAAGCACTGATTGTCTAAATATACTGAGTAAATGGCATTTGAATGAACACTTATTGAGTGCCAGGGACACTGTTTACTTCTGGTATGTTTTATCACATTTTCTAGTATTCTCTCTGTAGGGGGAGATATCAGCAAATTCTTTTATCTAAACCAGTTAGTGCACCATTAGAGTCTGCATGGTTAATTAGGCAGATAATATTACTGTCATTATCTTAATGTTAAATGGCCATTAGAAACAGATGGCATTAAATTGAAAGGGCAAGTGGCAGTGGGTTAAAATATTAAGTCTAGAGCTGAGGCACAGTCATATAAGTCCATTAGCAAGGTAAAAAACATTGCAGATTATCTTCTCTTAAACCTCCCACCACTATCACTGCCTTCGTTTAAATGAACTAATCCTGTTTAATCAGAGCTTTTAATATATTTCATGGGTAATTGCATAATAAAATCATTGAGATTACTCCTGTTATTAAAAAAAACAAACCTCCTGATACTGATGGGCAATTATAAAACTGCAAAAGTATTGACATGAAGAAGTACTAATATTTCTAAATTTCTGCAGTTTCTTTGACTTAGAGCTTTATATGTATATGAATAGTAGATAGCACAGGCAAATTGTGTTTACATAATGTATGCTTTCATTCCTTGCTGTCTGTTTTGCCAGACATATCACCCTATAAAAATAGGGATGTATATATGGTGAATAAGTCAGAGCTATAGCTTTCTGAATTCAGTATTTGAGAGAATTTCAGTTGAAACTGACTTCTGCTTGGTGAGTCAACATATATAGGAAAATACTCCCTTTTGCACACTTTTACACTATACATTACACTATATATCTGCTATTCCCGCTTTAGTGAAATCTGACTGTATGCAAAGGGGCAGGAAAAGGCCAAGTACCATTCAAATGCCTAGCGCATGGTCATAAATTCCATCCATCAGTACAAAGGAATCTGCACAGAAGTAGTGGATTTATTGCAGGAATACGCAGAAAGCCTGCTCAAGGCTCCGTACACTGCCTTGGCATCAGGACCGAGTGGGCAAAAATGGAACAAAGGCTTTCACCCAGTCTTCTCTAGGTTTGAATGCAATCCTATGAGAATAAGTACAATTCACTCAGTAAGGACAGAATCATAATGCAGACCTCATTGCTTCTCTTGAGGGTGAGGATTTCATCTCAGTTGTATCATTTGAAAGTTTCATAAGAGTAATGTATGCATTATAAAAATAAGCATAGTAACACTATATCACTACAGAATGAGCTGCTGCTCAGCCTTAATGAGAAGTAGACTAAATCAGATTTTGTGAGACTATTAGGTTAGGAGTCTAAAAAAGAGTTGACTTACTGTATATTGCTTCATGGTCAGCTTCCACACATTTGAGGCCTCTTGTTGTTTCATCCTTCAATCCCATCTCTCATAATTATTCAAGATCTTTTTGCAGTCTGTAACTAGTATAAGATGTGACTATGATATTTCAGATGTCACAAGCTAAAGAGGCTTAAGAACTGCAAAGAACTCTCAGATAGCAGAATTTAGGATAATTCAAGAATAATTTCTCTTGTCTCCAGGTCAGCATTGACTGTCCATTAACAAAGTAACTGTAGAACACTAAATGACTGGGAATATCATTCTTACTGAGCTATGAAACTGTGATCATATTAATAGATGTGTGTGTGTGTGTCCCCTTTTGTTTTTTTGCTAAAGAGTTATCAAGAGAAAAATTATTTATTCCCTTCCTTTAAGTCCCTTTGAAACTGCATTTCCTCTTTCCAGGCTCAGTCTGTGATCCTGGGCTTGGAACTTTGAGTCTGAGCTTCTCTACAGGATTTTTCATATTGTGTAGACCTGTGACTGTATGTGCCTATGCTACCCAGCATAGTTTTATTCTTCCCTTGTGGACTAAAGCAAAATGCTCCAAAAATATTCACAGAACCAAGTGAATAACCAAAATAGTGATTACCATAGTAATCTACAATCACTGTTGCCACACTATCAGAGCAGGAAGACAGCGAGGGAGAACAATAACACCACCAGTACCCTAGATTCTTGCACTAGAAAGATACATATTAAATAAAATTTAGGGTCTCCCTGAGGATGTAACATTCCATACTGCAGAAGAGAGCAACAGACTGTATTCTACTTTAAAAGTAGATTAAATTCCAAGCTTGTAGAATTCCATGAAGTAATGCGTCTCAAATGATTCTGTAAACTGTGTTTGGTGGAGTTTGGATCTAGGCACATATTTAATTACCTTCCTGAGCTGGAATCCAGATTTAGATAAGTATCAATATTTTGGAAGGATTATCTGAATGTAAATATTCTGGAACATTGAGAGACTCGTGAGATATTATACATGTTTAGCATGAATTGTCGGTTTCAGTTGAATCTATATTAGCTATTTAAATGTTCCTGTGTTTTTTCCCTTCCATTTCAGGGTGGTTTCACTCGTAAATATTCTCTGAGTTCCAAAACTGGAACTCTCCTCCCAGAGTTTCCAAGTGCTCAACACCTTTTGCTTCAAGGATGCATTTCTAAAGACAAGGTAAAATGTGAGCTACTTCTCTTCCGAGTTACAGACCAAAAATTACCACAGAATGTTTCTTCATATCTTTGCCTTTGAGGTATTGACATGAAAGAGCCAGAAATGTCCATAATCAAACAGAGGTGACTGATTTATAGAGGGGGCAAACCTTTACTAACACCGATTAACTGGCTTTCCACTGGAAAGGTGGTTGAATTATTTACCTATTAACTGACCTAGTATTTTACAAACTGATGGTATGTAAGACGAGGAGAGCAAAACAAACAAATAACTGAGAGTTGTATTCACTCCAAATGCCTTTGGATTTAAGGTAAATTTTCTTCTGATTAGATCAGAACAAATAATTCACAACAAATAATTAGTTGAACTTTACTGTCTTTCATTAATTGTTTGGAAAGAGACTGTGAACATCTGAGCATATGTCTGTCTTTTTTTAAAGTAGTAAAATGCTGTTCTTCAAATCAATACTTAGTATTGCTCATCCTAAGGGTAACTGTTTAGTTAGAAATGTTGCTGGCATATGTTTTACGTCTTTGACTGCTTGTCTGTGTTGTTTCTGGTCACATTACTGGCTGCTACATCCCCGAACTGTGCGAGAAACCTTTTGGTACACATTGTGAACTCTCCAGTTTAGCCTCCAGTACAGGTCATAATGGTGGCTGTCTTGAGACGTTGCTTTAAAGCTTTTTGTTTTATGAGCCCTGCCTCTTAAGTTTGTTCTGTGAAAGTAGTGACACCTAGGATTCCTGTTGTGAGGAGCAAAACAAAAGCAGCCATCTGTAGTACAGAGATCTTAGCTGGAAATCTTATAGTTTCTAAAGAAAGGCCAAGGACTGGTGTACTTGGCAGTGTGCATCACCTGCTGCTATAGACTCCATCAAATCCAATTGACATCTCTTGTGTGTACAGCATTCTCATAACATTTAAATCTGAAGAGCATTTGAGGTTCCTTGCAGACCCAACACAGCAGCGTAAGCAAAACTGATTTTTACCGCTCCAACAATGAAGAAAAGGATGCAACTCATTTTGCCTTCATTCTTGGGTCAGCAACATGTAATTGCTCTGATGTTGGGAGAAGATGAAAGGAAAGCCCAGCAGGTGACTCTGTATGGGGTCAGACTCATGGAGTTATGAAAAGACTATGGGAAGAGAGATGAATTTCTGTGTGCGGTCTCTCTTTCTTTCCTCACTGCTCTGTCCTCATTCCTTTTCTCTTATTTGCTATTTTATTTCCTTACTGTCTTTCCCATCCTTCAGCTTATCTGACCAAGGGTTATTGAACCTAAGATATTTAGGTACTCAGTTGAAGAGAGCCCATACATGAATTTTGACTTCTTTATTAAATTCCTAAGAAATTGCATGCAACAGAAATCTCTGGAGAATTCATAAATGTAGCAGTTTGCACTAAAATAGATTGATATATTTCTGCATTTTAAGTTTCTGAAGAAAACTTACCCAAATTTTAAACTTCCATCAAACCCTTCCAAAAACCTCTTTAAAATGTTCTTGAATCCTACCCTTCACCATTTTTATTCAAAGATATTGGTCTGTTTTCAAAGAATCTGTATGCTAAACCTATTGGAATAAGGTAATACTAGGTTCATTCAAAACCTGGTATTGTTTTGCCAGAGAATTTCACAAGTTGTAACAAACTTTCTGTGATTCT
Organism: Tringa tobata; assembly: GCA_033628505.1. Classification (NCBI taxonomy): domain Eukaryota; kingdom Metazoa; phylum Chordata; class Aves; order Charadriiformes; family Scolopacidae; genus Tringa; species Tringa tobata. Next base: position 2,342,830 of record JAHREE010000280.1, read on the forward strand.
GAACCATAAGAATGGTTTTGCTAGCATTTTTCTTTCCTTAAAATACTTTACAAAATTCTTGTTTTATAATTTCCTACAAATTTAAAAGTTTACTACCATATTTTTTTTTTTTGCAAAGTCTCTGCGTGGTTATTAAAATAAGGGAACACTCCATTCAGATAAATTAGCCTGATGAGATGAAAGGGAGTTCTGCTTTTTTAAAGTTCAGTTCGTGTAAGGTAGTGATTAAACTTTGACCAAATGACTGGCAGCTATTTTCTCATTTGTCCAACTAGATGATGTTTCAGAACACTCATAGACGCCTATAGTAGCCTAATGATTAACTTGCACTACTCTTTGGGATTAATCTTACCTTCAGAAAGGTGAATTTACCATCTGCCTGGCTAGTCTAGCTATTGCCTTAGCTATATCCACGTTTTCACAGTGTATACAGATTCAGATGCTACATTTCTGACAACAGCATGGAGACTTGAAGATGTCAATAAAAACTAGAGATGAGTGACCTCCTCATCACTTCTGGATATACAGACTGTCTGTTTGTAAATATTCATCATAATACAATTTATATTCTATATTTAAATACTAGCTACAGAAAGCAGAAACCTAGATTGCTATATTAATAAAGGAGCGAGCTTAGAAACTCTGTTTAATCTTTCTTTCTTCCAAAATAGGTAGATACTCTTATCATGATGTACAAAACACACTGTCAATGTGTCCTTGACAATGCAATTAATGGGAACTTTGAAGAGGTAAGGCTGTTTGAACATGCATTCTTGGTATATATGCACAGGGAGCCAAGAAAGCATTATTTATGTTAATGAATCTGGTTCCTACTCCTTTAGATTCAGCATTTCTTATTACATTTTTGGCAAGGAATGCCTGACCATCTGCTTCCTCTGCTTGAAAATCCCATCATTGTTGACATCTTCTGTGTTTGTGACTCAATACTGTATAAGGTAAGTTAAACATTTAGCTACACGGATAATCTCAACCCCTCTACAGCTTTTTGCTTGTGTAAAACCAGCGTTGAAGTTAGAATAACAGGATGACAAGACTGCTTGCCTCCTCTTACCTGTGAAAATCAGCAAGGATTCCATTGAAATCAAGCACATAAAACTGGCACACGTAAGAGCTGAACTCCAGTCTCAGCTCTGCTGCACACTTGATGTGTGACTTCAGGCAGCACACTGATGGTGAAATCCTGACCTGCTTGCTTGAATGTAGCTAAAGGAAATGCTTGTGTGCTTCACGGAGGAGGCTGACTAAGATAAGCCTGGATGAAAACTGAAGCCTTGTTTTTACTTAAAAGATTATTGCAATTTCTACCAGCAAAGAGAGTCTGTGGCAGATCAGGGAGGTGATTCCACATGCGAATCTGCTACTCACAGGTTATGTCAGGCCATGGTTTTGTGTTACAGAGCTGGCACAATACTGGGTTAAGATATTCCTGCCTCTCCTGCCTTCTACACTTAATTTCTGTTCTTATGCTGCTAGATGGACCAGTAAAACTGCTGCACTCTGAACTGGTTTGGGTTTTAAAAAAATAAAAATCTAAGGAAGATTGGTTTTGCAGAGTTTTTGTGCCATGTGAGTTCTTTGATCTAGTTCATAACATGATTACACAAATAGTTGAATCTAAGTGGAATTAAGGAATATTGCAAGGTCAGGATTAAGCAATGGAGCACTGGGGAAAAAATAAAGTAATGCCACCAAAGTTTCTTGAGTTTTTAATTTGGAAAACCTGATTGGAACATTAATTAAGTGTTGCAAAGTACTTTAAGTTCCTCTGGTAGGACATGCCATATAAATACAAAAGGATTGCCATCCTCTCTGTAGTACATTTCACAACCACATATTGATGGGAAGAAACAACCATCGGTGTAACAGTAAACACTGAGCAGTCAAAACAAAAGACTTGGGGCTGTTTAGCACTGCGTACCTTATTGTCATCTATTTGTCATTCTTAGCAGTAGAAAAATATGGGGAAAAATCCAGAAAAGATTAAAATGTGTATTTCTTAGAAGCATATAAATCTGTAAAGTAAGAAGAGGTGTTTTAGTTAGTAAAGTGAAATAAAGGTGATTAGCATCAAAGATCATGATTACTACCCTGGAGATGAGCCATTAAATCTCATTTACTTGTAGAGATCATATTGTACCTTGAGCTTATGAGTTTTTTCCTGCTTTAAATGTGCTGTCCCAACAGCTCCAATATTATCTTTATTTGTAATAAATATTCACTGTGACAAATGAAGAAATATTACAGGGGCACTAAATTATAAATTTAGTAAGACAATTTCTCAAAAGTTCATAAATTTATGCCTCTTCTTTGTCTCTCACTATTTCTCACTTATAATCATGTTAGAAATTCTCGACAGCACAGCTGCCAGAAAGAAGGAGAAATTTTATTGTGTTGTTATCAAACCATTTACGTTAGTAGTGGAAACAGATTTTTGGGATATAGGCTAACTTTGCTCTCCTTGGTAACATTCCCAGAAGGCATGCCAGATGGCACAGTTTTTTGCCAGAACAGTTCCACACCACAATTAGCTATAGGGGATTGGTCCTAAACTCTGAACACCTTCATTGCCACATCCAGTGTGACAGAAAGAAGAGACAAGTGGTTAATAGCACTTGAGAACTTGGGAGGTGCCCGAGTGTGTGCTTTACTGAGACACATGGTGATCCTAGAAAAGATGGAGTGTTTATGCATCTCTCTTCTACTGATTTCCCTACTGTAAGACATGAGTAACAGCACTTTCTTGTTTTACTGGCATGGTGGCGTACATTAAGAATGGGAGCTATCTAGATACATAAATATCTCATATGTTCCTATTTAATCACAATGGGAGAAATCTAGGTAAATAAACATCTGGAAAATAGGTTGAATGGTTTTATTCTGTATAGACTTCCTGTCTTTATCTCTTTGCAATCTAAGTAGACAAGAAAGACACAAATGAAAAAATGGCCAGTGGAAGCTTGATATAATTGTCTGTTGCCTTTTTGAAGGTCCTTACAGATGTACTTATCCCTGCAACAATGCAAGAAATGCCAGAGAGGTAGGTATTTGAAAATAATAATGCTACATTCTGTTTGTTAGGCATATTCCAAGTAAATAGCAGAAATTCTATATCCTCGAGAAATTTTCTCGCAGTATTTATGCTCATGCTTAGAACAGTAGGGTATGTATGGAAAAATAGTGTCAGCTCTGAGGACAGCTCTAGAACAGCCTTAAAATATGACACCATATTTTAATGTCCCATTCTACTGGCTTGCTGGATATTTTGAAATAGGTTTCTTCTGCACTGAAGCCCTAGAATAAGAAAAAAGACACAAACGTATTAGTGGTGTTTAAGCAGAAATAATTGTTACCTTTCCTTCAGAATACTTTCTGGGTTTGTATCCTATGCATGACCATAATATCTAAGCATTTTCTCAACAAGATATTAATAAGAGGAGTATTATAATTTAACTCTGAAACTTCTTATCTTTCATTTTCTTTCATCTTGTTTGGAGTTTTACTTCTGACTAAGGCCTTTAGCTTCATATATCTTTCATGGTTCTTGGATTTGTTACAGTTTATTCTTAAAGCTATTGTTTTTCAACCTATTTAAATTGGCAGGTGGCTTACAATTTTTTGCAGAGGATGTACAGATCAATATCTAGTCAATTTTAGCCTTTTGGTTATTGGCCATTTCCTGTTTCTTTTTAGTGACACCTGAGGAGTAATTCACTGATACATCCAGGAATCTGTTAATCATAGATTGAAACCCAATTATTTAAAATAATGCAAGATAATTTTTATTGATCTTTCTCTAAACCACATTTTTTTTCCTGTAGTTTACTGGCAGATATAAGAAATTTTGCAAAAAACTGGGAACAGTGGGTTGTTTCCTCTTTGGAAAATCTACCAGAAAACCTGATGGATAAGAAACTGCCTATTGCACGAAGATTTGTTTCCTCCCTGAAACGACAGACATCATTTCTACACCTAGCACAGGTAAAGAGAATAAAACTACACAACTGTCCTGGTTGCAGCTGAGAAAGAGTTAATTTTCTTTCTAGTGATTCCTGTGAAAGGAATGTCAATAATACCCATTGTTTTTAGTTGTTGCTAAGTGATGTTTACACTATCCAAGGACTTTTTTCAGCTTGCCATAGAAGCATAGACAGAAGGATGGAACGGCCAATGCAATATTCCATACCTTAGATGCCATGCTCAGTATATATGAGGGTTAGCCAGGAGGCAGTAATCCTCAGTCACTGCTCTGGACAGTGCCAATTCACTGGGTGATGAGAGTGACCTGTCTCATTATTGTTATTATTATTGTTATTTTTCCTTTTTTGTTATTGTTTTCATTAAACTGTCTTTATCTTAACCCATGAGATTTTTTCCCCTCCCTTTCTTCTCCTTTTTTTCCCTCTTCCCCCACCATTCTTGAGGGTGGGGAAAAAAGCTGGGGGGGGCATTGTGAGTTATAGCAGCTGTGTGGTTCTAGCTACTGGTCGGGGTTAAACCACGACAACATCCAAAAAATTGTCAATTGCATTCAGTGCACCTTGCTGGCTACGGCTATGAAATACGATGCATTATTTTTTCAAGATTCAACTTCAAGCATGGAAGAGTTACATCTTGTAGTTTTAACCATGCAAGAAGGAAACAGCCATAAACAGATCTGACTGAAACTTCAAACTTTTGTAGGGGCAAAGAAAGGACCATTGTTATAATGAACTACTATCCTGGGAACTTTTGGCTATCAAAGTGGAATATATGAGTATTTGTTTTAGTTCCAAATTGGAAAATCTCAGATGATCATTCTTGCCTGGGAAAGGTTCGCCGCCTTGTCCATGATGTCTTTTCTTATTGAGTTTTGACCCAAAGGAGAACATGTGAGTGAGAGGTAGCTGAGGGCTCCAAGGCTGTGTTGGCAGGATACAGGTATCTGCAATTAGGAGGCATCTCCATGTGATGATTTGGTAAATTATACAAAAGGATACAATGCATTTTGTGGAACTTAAGCACTAACAGCTTGGGCTTTGAAGTAGTAGTCCTCATGGATAACTGCACATGCACCATATATTCATCTTGACTTAGTTTTCTCTTTCATAAATGTTAAGATGAAAGTGGGTGACATCTTGAAGACAGTCTCATAGGAAGCCACATAAGACAAGCATTAGAAGTTTAATGGAAGGGAAACATTATCTCATCTGATCTACGAAAAACTGAGCCATGACAGGAAAATTAAACAGAATGTGTTTCTTCTCTGAGGGTTTATTCAGGTGATCCCCAGGTGTGAGTTTGTGCTGGTTTTGGCTGGGATAGAGTTAATTTTCTTCATAGTAGCTAGTATGGGGCTGTGTTTTGGATTTGTGCTGGAGGCAGTGTTGGTAACACAGGGATGTTTTAGTTACTGCTGAGCAGGGCTTACACAGAGTCAAGGACTTTTCTGCTCCTCATACTGCACCACCAGCGACTAGACTGGGGGTGCAGAAGAAGTTGGTGGGGGACACAGCTGGGACAGCTGACCCCAACTGACCGAAGGGATATTCCGTACCATATGATGTCATGCTCAGCAATAAAACTAGGGGGGAGATTGGCAGGAAGGACACTGTTCAGGGGCTGACTGGGCATCGGTCGGTTGGTGGTGAGCAATCGTTTTCATTTGCAACAATTGTCTTTCTTGAGTTGTATTTTTCTGTCTGTTATTTTTTTGACCTTTTCCTTATAATGACAACAACAACAACAATAAGATTCTTTTAGAAAAATTATTAAACTGTTTTTATCTCAACCCATGATTTTTCTTACTTTTACATTTCCGATGCTCTCCCTCATCCCACGGGAGGGTGGGGAGTGAGTGAGCAGACGTGTGCTGCTTAGTTGCCAGCTGGGGTTAAATCATGACAGGTCTCGGCATTTTACCTTGCCTTCTCTTACAGATTGCTCGGCCAGCTCTTTTTGACCAGCATGTGGTGAATTCCATGGTGTCGGATATTGAAAAAGTTGATTTGAATAGTATTGGCTCTCAGGCGCTCCTTGCAGTCTCCGGGAGCACAGACTCTGATGGGGAGGTCTACAGTGAATGTAAGTCCATGGTGATATATTTGTAACATTAAAAGTAATTCACTCTTCCATTCACACTTCCACACTAGTCTACTTGGGGATGGACTGAGAAAAGGGACACGTAGGCATGGCATTCTCTAACCTAGCTTGGTGTTAACTTCAGAAAATCAATTGGCTGCCCTAGCATGTCCTACAAGAACAGAAGCTTGTGTTGGGAAGTCATCCCAATTAGATGACTTTAAATGATTGTTGAAAAAATCGTTTACATGTCAGTTGCTAAGCATAATAAAACCTCTTTTGAAGTTTTATCCTAATCATATGGGAATATTAGCACAGATATTAACATAGATCAATTCTTGAAAGATGTCTCAAAAATTCTGTATCATTATGGCTTAATTTAATGGATATTTGAGCTGCTTTACTTTTTTGGGGAGGTATGAATAGATGTATTTTTTTGCTGAAAAGGTGATCTTTGCAAAATACATCATTTTCTATAAAGTGTAACACCTATTTTCATACACAGAATAGGGTGGAGTAAAATACAAATTTTAAGGGTGTTAATATTCATATGTATACCTGTTGTTGAAAAAAAGATACAGCCATTTTCTCTATTAAAATGATAGCTTTTGTCATAGGAACCATGTTGATCAGAGTTTGGAAAACTGAAAGGAGAGCAATAGCAATGTGTTGTCCTCTATTGTTACTTTGATCATGAAAGTTTGTTCTCTTTGATGGTTCACAATCCTATTCACATTTTCATTTAAGTTGCCAATTTTCTGCTTTTTTTGTAGTTGTTTTCAATTTTGTTCTTTGCCTTCTTTCATGCTCATTAAAAAAAGAAAAAAGGGAAGAGAAATAACTTGTCATTCAGGCACTTTGTGAAAATGGGAATTGAGGAAGTTAGCTTTGCATTATATTGTGAGAAACTTGTAAAATATGAGGGAAACCTAAGAGAGTATACAGATCTGCCACATTACAGATAAAGCTTTACTACTAAATTTAGTAATAGAAAGCTTTTCAATGCTGAATCTTAAAAGGAATGGAAAATAGCAGGATTTTTTTTGCTGTTATTTTCTTGTAAAACTTCATTGTCTTACAACATGTATCATTGTAATGCTTAAGTAATTAAAATACATAAGTGCGATGGATGCATGTCTGCTTGCTTTGCTGGGGAATTGCTTATTTCTTCACTGCTCTAATTCTTTGCTTTTCCTTTCCATGCTACAATATTTTCATATGGCTGGTGAGTGGCTTTTTCTCATGTTCAGAATAGCGTGCTATGATATGTTCTCCTTTTTACATGGTAGATGACTCTATTACAGTGTTCCAAGAACTGAAGGACCTCCTAAAGAAGAATGCCACTGTGGAATCATTTATTGAATGGTTGGATACTGTGGTTGAGCAAAGGGTTATCAAGGTACCTTTTAAATGTTCTGGCTGACTCAATACCAAATCCTACTCCCCTTACTCCTTACACAGTCCCTTACCTTTGCAGTCCCATTGATTTCCCACGTGGGATTCTTATCTCTGCTCCCACCCCCTTACTGTAACAGGGGAGTTCTTGATTTGGTGTGAAAAATTCCAGTGCTGTTAGTTCTAATTAATCATGTTGAGTGCTGTTGATGTGTGTTACAAACTAAGTATCTTAACTAAAACATTACAGTCAGCACTGTCATAAACTGTAGATGAAAGAAAACCCATCCACCTTAGCTGTGCTTGCAGAATCACAGTGGTATTTCTCAGTAAGGTGGGCAAAAGTTGTTCCTTAGAGAAGCAATTCATGGTATTTGGATGGTGCCATATGTGGTGTAAGTTAATGTACCAGATGCATTCAGAAGCAGCTGACCTGCAGAAGGACTTCTACAGACCAGGATGGAAGATATAGTTTTGTAGCTTTATAAGGTTCTTGATGTAGTAATTGATAGTTTTGATGGGATTCTTTTCCTCGGTGATTTACAAGATGCTTTATAATCACAAGTATTTTATATGCATGTAGTTATACAGGAATAATTGCACTATAGCTCAGAATAATATGACCCTAATGAATGTAAACTAGCAGAATAAAATGTTACATGTTGCTTGCTAGTAGCCGAACACTGGTGTTCTCATCAGGTCTTGTACCATATGGAAATGCAATATCTTACCCATCATTTTAGGGAGCATCTTGGTATGACTGGATGCAAGAGGAGGAGACAGTGCAGTTAGCTTTGACTGGCTTGCAGAAAGTGACTCTGCCACTTACAGAATAACCATAGGCACGTCATTTTTCCTTTCTTCACCTGTTTTCCCAAATTTCAGCGGAGACAGTGATAATTTCTTTCATTTTAAAGCACTCTGAGTTTCCTAACATTTGCTGTCATATGTGAGCAGCACAGTCAGGAACTTTGGATGATTCTGGGCAGCAGAGCCAAAGCAAGTCCTCCTACACACTCAACTACACACAAAACTCTCACTTAAGCTGAGTAATCACCACTTATTTTGGAACCAAATGATTGTGGTTTAAAATTGATTCCATAATTTCAGAAGACAATTCCTGATAAACAACCCAGGCACAAAAGGTGAAGCGCTCTCCCCTTCAGCATCTACTATGTGATACTGTATTATTGAAGTTAACAGGTGTGGTTCCTAGCATTGTTTTCCTGTAGTTAAGAGTAAGAAATACCAGCAAATCCTGATATGAGGCTAGGTCAACTCAGCAGCAGCGAATCATTTACAGAACATGTAATCCTTCCATTGCTGTCTGCCTTCTGTTCATGCTAGAGTAGTTACTGTCAAACTCACAAAATACCTTCTTTCTGCTTGCTGTTTGAGAAAGCAACAGGGCATACATTATCACACAACGAATCACTGCCAGAGCAAAGTGACAGTATGATATGAGCTGCATTAACAGGGTCAATGTTACAATAGTAAACATACCATTTTGTAAGAGAAAGTCTGGACAGTATTATGCAGATTACATTAAGGTACAAAGACTAGTTTCTGTTCCCTGTTTATGTGGAATATCATAGTGCCACAGGGTGGGGGTTTTTTTGTCTTTCTTTCTGCCCTGTACACCTGTATATTTACAGAACCATTTGACACGTTTAGTAATAGAATATCAGTAACCTATATATCTTTAGGACACAGCAGAGCCCAAGCAGTGGCTGCTTGCTTCATCTAACGTTGTCAGAGCTCTACTCTGGTTGCACTGAAAAGAGTGAATGCTGCTCTTCGTTACCACTTTAGGACACACATTGTGAAGACAGTTTGAATCAGGCAGGTTGATCCACCCTGCCACATCAGCCTGAGTCAAGCACTCCTTGAACTCTCAAGCATATTCAGTTCTCCTTTCTTCTCTCCTGTGTACAGAAAGCAAGTTAGTACACTTAACAGTATTTTACTATTCTCTTTCAGGCAAGCAAGCAAAATGGGAGGTCATTAAAGAAAAGAGCTCAAGACTTCCTTCTCAAATGGAGTTTTTTTGGTGCTCGAGTGATGCATAACCTAACTCTAAACAACGCATCAAGTTTTGGTACCTGGGCTTTGTAAAAACGCTCCTATTTTGTATATATGTGCTAGCAATTAACAGCTTTCCACTATTTCTTGAGCAGAGGAACCTGTCCTAGTCTAAAGATTCCTTGATCAAAGCCACAAATGCTGTGTAACTTGTTGTTCAAACTAAGATTTGACAGTAAATGCTACCAATATTTTGCTGGTGACCTGTGTCACATGTTCATTTTTAAAAGGTATTTTTCTTTTGAGTTGCTGCTTGAAACTACCATTTAAGAGCTAGAAGCTCTGTTTGGTTTGATAGCAATGGAAGTATAACTGCTTATTTCAGTATAGAAGACAGAGATTTAAATTATTAATTTTACATGTGGATCAGTTTGGTAAAAAAATACTGCTGTATAGATGTTCTTGTGCATGGTATGTTTTCATAAAAGCAAAATGAATTTGGCAGATCGCCATTCATTTAACTCTAGGGTCAGTAGACAGTCAATTCAACAGTGTTTGTGGCTTTTAAAAATTAAGATTCACATGTCCACCTTTAGAAATGTTTGCTTTTTGGGGACTCTTGGAGAGAACTTTTTATAAAACAGAAGATGGTAGAGCAAGTGAGACTCATTTTAAATCTAGTACATAATTTCCAAAGTTTAGTCGTAAGTACATTGTTGTCTAAAATTCAGAGGGTATTTGAAATGGCTATAAGGAGAGACATTTTTAATGTGATATATCCTTGAAATGAGGTCAAAGACTTCACCAGTTATTGTCTGGTTATTTAGCACAAGGCAAACAGAAATAGAGCAGAGGCATTCTAGCAGACTTCGGCCTTATCTAGCTCCACTGTGTGCCCTCTTCAAGTATAAAGCATGTCTCACTTTCATCAGTATTTTTCTTTGATGTAATTAGTGGTCAAATAGCCTACAGGACAGTAAACAATTGAGCTAGGTGGGCCAGTGCAAAGAGAGATTAGAGCTAGAAGTTAGGCACTATTCCTTGTTGGTCTTGCCAGGTCATTTAAAGTCCACAATTATTTGTTTGTTTCGCTCGCTTCTTGTAGAGTGGTGAGAGATGGTCACAAAGATAACTACTCTCAGCTACTCTCTCTCTTTCTCCTCCAAAAGGTTCCTTTCATTTGATCCGCATGCTACTAGATGAGTACATCCTGCTCGCCATGGAGACACAGTTCAACAATGACAAAGAACAAGAACTCCAGAATCTACTGGACAAATATATGAAAAATTTAGGTAACTAGAGCTTGGTTCTTTTAAACGTACTCCTGTATTTTCAGAAATTGGCATATTTGTTCAACTTTAAACAAAAGCAGGTTTACTGTCTTCTCCTCCATGTGTAGTTATATGCAACTTTGTCAAATTCACCTGAAAAGTTTGTGACCATTCACTCAGCAATTCATTCCCACCTTCCTATTATAGTTACTATATAATATTTTGTGGGAATGTGAGTACACTGGATCACTGAAATTATCTTGGATGCAACAAAGACTTGTAGGGACATCTGAAGGGCTACAAGCTGAAGTATGGAAAGAGGTATAAGTAGCAGAAAGGTCAGGAATTCCAAATCCTGTTTTTCTACCAAAGGTTAAATACGTAATTACACCTTAAACTAGGAATGTATTAAATGTTACCAAAATGTAAATATCTGTGCAAGACTGGAACACAATTTTGGAGCCCTATTTAGCATCTGTCTGAAGCATTACTATGTGAAAGAGAAACATCCTTAACATTTTCCATCTACCAGGGTTCTTCAAGTTTAGGCAGTTTGAAGTCATATGCTCCAAGTCATTTGCTATAAAATGAATGAATATTGATTTGAATCAAATTCTGGTCCAAGTTAATCCCTAAATATCCAGCGAAACTCGACTGGGTTCTGCTGAATTACTTTTTATTAACATTAGCACCAGCAATCAATTTTTAACTTTTTGGTTGTTGCTTCTCTAAATCTGCAATTTGCTCCAAGAAACTTGCATAGAAATTGTCTCATGGTAGACACTGCGCCTTTTGTTTTAATTCAGCCTACAAGGGGAAAAAAATTGTCCTATATAGCAGTGTCTTATCCTTGGAAAGATCAAGACTACAGCAATATTTGTAATAACTGGCTACATGCAAAATATGGAGGCTTCACTGGATTTTAAAAATAATCAACCAAAGATACGAGCAGCTCATATGCTAGCAATATACTAGTGGTGACTTTATGGGCAACAAGCATACGTAACAGCCACCAAGAGTTTTCCCTTACTCTTCCAGATGCAAGCAAAGCCACCTTTACCGCATCACCAAGCTCTTGCTTCCTAGCAAATCGTAACAAAGCTGTTGCTCTGCCCAGTGACACTTCTGTCAAAAATGAGTGTCTGGCAGAGCAAACCTATGTGTCCTTGTCAGCTAGCCAGTCCAGCAGTGTGTCTTCTGGTCTCAACCCCTTTGTCACAGGAGACAGTGAGAATATGCAGCTGACGGGTATGTATCAGTTCTAGTTTCTCCTTCTCTTACTTGCTTGGTAGACTTTCAGTCCACAGTAACACGATGCTGTAGGAGGAGCAATGACCATATGCATTTATAATGACCTCTAGTAAATAACGTTTCCTGAGCTCATCCTCTGTGCTAATTTACAGAAGGTAGCAATTGTAGAGTCCTGCCAGTAATAGATGCACTTGGAAAAATGGTAAAACTATCCTATACCTCTTGGCTTGGTGAGGTTCTTGTGAGGAGAGAATGAACAGTAACCCCTGGAGCACACAAGTCTTGTAACTGCCGGAATTTCCCACTGAATGTGGCAGTCTCCAGGCTGGAGAATGTAAGTAGGAGGCTTTATAGCCTGCAGCCATTAATTAAGAGTGTGTTGTGTAGGTGGGGGCCAACGCACGTCCTTTGTAAATGTTTCAAATGGTGATGTACACTTCACTGGAAGCTTAGTGTCTTAACAGATGTGCTCTATTCAGCAGTACTGCAGTAGGAACTCTAGTCACAGCTAATGCTTATTTATTCCAGGTCAGATGGAGATGTCTCAAAGCACTGGTCCCCTGATGACTCCACCCATTTCACCAGCCATGGTCAGCCGAGGAAGTGTTATCAACCAGGGACCAATGGCTGTGAGACCTCCAAGTGTAGGTCAGGTGTTATCCACACATTCACAGTGCTCTTCCTACTCAGAGCCTCTTTATCAGACTTTGTCACAAACTAATCAGAATTACTACGGAAACAATTCCAATTACCAGGCTATGTTCAGAACTCAGGCCCATTCCACTTCAGGAGTTTACCACCAAAGAGCAGAGCACAACCGATTCAATGCCTTGAGTGAACAGCAGTTCTCCAGAGACTACTTCAGCAACAGTTGTGCTGTGTCTCCATACAATGCCAGATCCCCTTCCAGCTATGGTCCATCATCCATGTCTCAGGACACACACAATATGCAGTTTCTGAATACTGGGAGTTTCAATTTCTTGAGCAACTCAGTGTCTACATGCCCAGGAGCAGCATATCCCTCTAACGCTTCCAACGGTATTGATTTTTATTTTTTCTTCTGTTTCTCTGTCCTTGCTGGATTAAAACACTTCTCTGCTTCTTTTTATGGAAAATGTTTTTCAGTTCTTCCTTATACCTTCCTATTTTCCATTTCTAGGATGACACACAGAGATTGTAAAGCAGCTTAACAAGATACTTAAGGATTTATTTTCCTCTGGTAAATCCTCAGCTGACCTCAAACGCATCTGATGCACCTATGCTAATCTTCCTTTGGCACCATCACCATGTCTTGTGCAAAGGAAGCAAAACCAGGATAACCTTGTGATTTAACAATCTCTTGAAAAGTCCACAAAACTTCTACTATGAAATAGAGCAGGCATAAGATAGCTTACCTCTGCGACCAGCATAATACACCATTCTAGTCACAGGGTCAGGATGGTCAAAGGAATCACAAAAATGTGCATTAATACTAGTTTGTGACTTTGGCCCTAATGTTTCTCATACATCAAGTTATTGCCTCGATCTGCTTCAGAGATACAGTCAGCAAAAACACCTCCCTCTTCTGGAGGAAAGACACAGTGGAAATGTTGCTTTTATATGGATTCATATATGCAGTAAATATGTATTACTATCCAGATTTTCTTTCCACATATGCTTTCCTTGATTGTGAGCTTCAGAAGGGAGCACTGAACTGTGGATAGGAGTCCCCATGGTGTCTCTCATAGCCACTGATTATTGTAGGCTGCTGTTTGATTCTGAACTTAGAATCAAAGTTCTAAGTTCATGAAGGCATGACTGAATTCTTAGGATGTTTTTGGTCCCTTGTTATTACCCCTCTTTTGGGTCTGTCTCTGCATATATTACTAAAGTTACTAGGCTGTATGTGTACATAATCTTATTCTCAAGGGATTCAGACAGTAACACCTTTTTTCCCAGGGTATCACAGGCTACTACCCTACTGTTTCTCTTCAACAGTAGTTTCACTCTGCTTTTTTCTAATCTCCTGTCAATAGGATATTATGGAAACAATATAAATTATCCAGAATCTCACAGACTTGGAACAATGGTGGATCAACACGTTTCTGTAATCAGCAGCGTAAGCAGCATTCGATCCTTGCCATCATACAATGATATACATGATCCACTGAATATTTTGGATGACAGCGGAAGAAAACAAACAGGCTCATACTACACGGAGTCCTCACCTTCAATCGTCTGTCGGACCCCCATGCGTAAGTATAGCCAATGACTGAGGAAGAGGTATGAACCTTTTAGCATCCTAACAAGTGCTGAGCATTGATCCGTGACTCCCATATATAGCATATGGGATGCAATATAGAGATAAAATAGCTCAGTACCTAGGATGCATCATAAGATGTGTTTTCCTTAAAATTGCAGGCAGTGGGTTTAATAACTCTTTGCTCCATAGGAAGACTATGGTCTGTTGTCCATGAGGAGTGGAATGACTGGCCTGAATTGCAGAAAAATCCGTGTTAGGAAACACTTTCTAACTATTAAGTGAGCTAATAACAGACTGGGCTTTTCCAACAGTTCTTAAGGATACTCACTATCAAACAGATCAAATGAATCCCTGGGTCAGGGATGTCTAGATATATATTTCCTGTGGTATAGTCCCTTCCTGTCCTATGCTTCAACAACTTTGTGTATTAGGCAAAGCTCCCATGGACAGTGAATTTTAGGTGAAATTATCTAACCGCAAAGGGTTTGGTATATGCATTAAAAAAATGGCAGCTGAGTTTGGTCTCATATTCCAAAAAGGGTTGCATGGAAGATATAAACCAGGACACCACTGGTTTCTCCACAAGATTACCTCTTCCTACTGCTTACCTGTTAACCTTGCACAGAAGATCAGACATTACTTGCCTCATTAAGGCTCTGCAAGAATTCAGTGCTCAGTTCTTTAAAGGACGCTGAAGAGGGGTTAAAAAACCCAGCACCACCACGCAGGGACTGTGCCCATCAAGCATCTTCTGTATTGTGTTGATATGTGCCAGGTGGTGGCAGTGGTACCACCAATGAATATGGGCCTGAATGGTGCAAGATATGGAAAGAGGAGTATAGTGCACGTAAATAGCTTTGCACAATTTTCACAGAAGGTGGCTCATATGCAAGCTGCAAACTTCAGGCCTGTAGCTGGATTTTCAGTAGCATTCATTTATACACGTTTTGACCTATTCCCTGATGGCATGAAGAACCACTGCAAAAAAGTTATAGAAGTATAGGTAAGTTGAGTGAAATATAGAAGTGTTGACATTTCTGTCCTTCGGATGGTGTGTCTGCTAGATCAGGCTTTCCATCAGATGAAATTTGACTGTGTTTTTTATTAAATTCAGTAGATAGAAATCTTGCAATGATGGTAACCTTTTTTCCCCACAGCTTCAAACATGCAAACCACATCTTCTTCCCAGTGTATGTATGGAACATCTGGTCAGTTCTCTTCTCAGGAAAATCTGGAGTCCCATGGCCCACCAAGCAGAGATATGGTGTCATCTTTACCACCAATCAACACTGTCTTCATGGGAGCAGCTGCTGGAGGAACCTGAACTGGGAGAGACATGTCAGTGCCTTAAGCTTACTTTCCAAATCCAGACATTAAGGCTGTGATGACAATCCCCTTCAAGTCGGTGGAATAGAGAAGTATTACATATAGGTGTTAAAGGAGCCATTTTAGAGATATTAGCAGCCCTCCACACAAAAAAAATAGCTATATTCAGATTGGGTCCTGCTTGTGAATCACTCAGAATTGTTTTTACCATTCCAGCTTCTCAGTCAGAAATTCGGGGTGAGCAGAAAGAGCCGGTGATTCTTGCAAGCAAGACTGCTGTAAAGAAATTATTACATCTATTCCTAATTTATTAAAAATGCTATTTTAGTCTTTCCCTTATATCTTTTTATATAAAAATGTTTATTTAATGCCTGTGTTGCTCATTATTTATTAGGACCACAGAGTAACTGTTTACTTTCTCTTATTTGACAGATTGTCAAATGTATGTATCCTACCTCCTATGGAAATGTTTACAAGGTCAATTTTTACTGTTTTAAATGAAACTAAGCCAAATTCTTAAGTTTTTTACTGTTGTGCTCTGGAAATTCAATTTCAAATGTTTAGTGCCTACTTGTGTAAGTGAAGTCCTCAGGAAATAAATAAAACATACTATGGGGATTTTTTTCTTTTAAAATAAACCACTTTCTCTTAAAATAAAACCAAAAAAACATGTAAATATCATAAGCTAAATAATTAAAGTAGCCTCCTACTGTGGCTGGATAACTGAAACAAATGAAACCATGCCACAAAATGTCATGGGATTTCAAAATTACTTGTGGTATGAACCCAGAATTTCTACTGGTGGCAGATGATGAAAAAAATTGCAACCCTCCAGATCAGCTATTGTAATAAAAAAAATATTTTACAAGTGCCATGATATTCAGTATATCAACATGCATTTATACATGTTTCTGGAGAAACCAGGTGAAGAATATTTACGTATGGTATTAAAGAGGACAGAGAAGAGAACAGACTTACAAAACAAGCCTCTTGCTTCATGAAAGAACAGATGTTATGTTATAGTCAGATTGTCCCACCCTCAGGTTCAGATTAAGATTTTAATCCAGTCTTCTGAATCATTTGAGTCTATTTAATGTTCATATTCCCATTCAGTCCATTGGATATTGTGGAATTAGATACTATGGTATTTTTGGTGGAAGAAAATGGATGATACCTTGATGAAGTTTTGATTTCTAATGCTGTATAACTTCCTTTAGTGTTTTCTATCATGAGAAGTCTTACTGCAGCAGAAAAGGAATAAGGAACATTGACTGAGCTGACACATGAATAATCCCTGATATGCAGAAATGAGACACCATAGATGAGTATTTGAGATGCAGAAGACTCCAGCTCAATTGCTTCCTAATTCAGAGTGAAGTCTTATGTTGCAACTGCAAATACCATAATGATGCATGAAAGTTTTGGTTTCAACAAAAATTCCCAATGACATGTAGTGGTAATACAGGCTGCTCAAACAAGAATTTCTGGGGTAATGCTTTACATCGAGTGAAGTAACTGCTGCAAAAGAGTTCTTATATCATGATTACTCAGAACAGAATATATTTTCTCCTAAAATTAGTCATATGAAAGTCAGGTTCCCTATTTAAGCAGGTCACGTCTACAGTCAGTCAGTCTCTCTCAGAAGAGGGAGAGATCCCTCCCATTCCAAGTGAGACAAGGTGGGGAAGGGGATACGAAAGTAAGGGCTATGTCACTGGGGGAAGGGATATGTCACTATCCTGAAATGCTTAGCTCCCTCTGCTGACAAATGGCATAGCATAAATAATTACTTTAGCTGGAAACTTCCAGATTGTTGAATTTACGTGAGAGCAATATGTAAATTTAGAGGAAGTAGGCAGCCACTAGCAGGTAGGGTCTTAGTCCATCAGGCCCTACTTAAAAAGAACAGTTCAGGGTACATAGTGACTCATATATGATTTAGATGCATCATTTCCAGTAATTTTCTTTTTTTCATGTGAACCATTTTGCATTGTGGTGGTTTTTTTTTTAGTGTAAATTACTTTATCTGCACTTTATCTGAGATAAGAAACAATATTATATCATTAAATGTGCAGATTCTCATGATGGCTGCAAAACTCAGAGTAGCATGAAGTATGTAAATTGCAGTTCATTACCAACAGCAAAGAGCAGTAAAAAAATATCCTAATATTCGAATAGCCATTTAAGAAGACTGTCTCATGATGTTGCAGAACAAAACAAACCCATAATTGTAACTAGCAAAACCAAATGGGAAATTTCCATTTTATGACTCATTAGTTCAGTCAAATATGTGCTTTGATATATTCTGTAAGTTTTGCCCGTGAGAAATGCAATCATTCATAGTTTTTGTGGATACCTGATGGGAAGATTTTTACCTCTGGAAGGATCACAGTATTACAGTAAATAATATGAAGAATCAATGGAGTTACCACTTAGTGGTCTTGTATTACTCAGTTGCATTTTTGCGAATGCATTAATATGTTGGTTTTAATATATATACACCAGAAAATATGTGATTAAAAATTATAGATATTGAGTACAATCAGTGTCAAACAAATATTGCCTAAAGGGGGAGGAGAGGGGAGAGGGAAGCTTTTTTTTTTCTGAGAAGGAAAGACGAAAAATGAAATGCTTTTGATCTGTTTGCCGGTAACACTGACTTTGGTGCTGAAGCTGAGAACATGAGTCAATATGGGTTTACAAGTGGCCGTCAAGCTCAGCTTAATGCTGCTGCTTAGAGGGACCCACATACTATACTTAGTTCTAGATAAAACAGAATGTAAGGAGACCAATATAGACTAATATTAGAGTTAGAATTAAAATTAAGATTTACTTTGACAGGAACAGGTCAAAGTGGGTTGTTTCTGCTTTTAGCGGGGGTTGCTGAGCTTACATGAAACCTACTGCCAGACCAGGTGATCTAGTTATGATTCTTTCAAGGTCTAGTCATAAAAGCAGACTTAAAGTTGATTTGAAATGAAAGAGGATGAGCCATTTAGGTTAAAGCCAGATCTAGAAGAAACAAGTGAGACTAATTTGAGGCTTTAAGTGATGGAGGCCACATTGTCAATCACAATTCTGAGGCTAGCTTTGGGGAATTCAAAGTAATGGTTGAGGTTCAGACCAACATGAAGCAATGAATCTGAACTGATTATGGATTTAAGATCTGCAAGAATCTGTGCTCATTATTGAAATCAGTAAGAGTCACTGACGTAGTCATTAGCTTCAGCTAAGAGTTAGAATAAAAGGCTAGGACTAGGTCAGAAAGGGTGTAAGCAAGGATGAATGCACGTCTAAATAGCCATTAGCTGAAGTGTGTCTGACAGAAAAGAGATGCATCTTTCACAGCCTAAAACAAGAATAATATCCTTAATGGAAAGACTGTAGTATCTGTAGCCTCTACAGACATGCTGCATAATTGCTAATGATGAGACCTCAAGGAATCAACGCTACTGGGATGGTGAGAGATCAGGAAAGTGGGAGATCCTACCACAAACTCTGCTGCTTTGAGGGGCACCAGGCATTTGCAGCAATCACAGACTCAGCAGAATGGCTTCTCACCAGGACCTGAGCCTGTCGACAGAGGCATGAGCAGGCAAAACAGGAGAAGAACAGGTCTGGGATCTGAAATGAAGGAAGGCAAAATATCGTACCCATTGCATAATTTGTGATACCAGATACCATTTCTCTACATTTTGGATTCTTTGTTATTTGCAGAGTTTTTTCCCATTTAACAATGGCTGCGTGTTACAAGGCTGCATGGAGCAATGGTTACACAATTGGAAACACATAAAAGATTATATTAGCATCTGAACTAGGAAAATGTACTTCCCTTCCTTTTGGCTTAGTTGATTATTATCTTTGATCAAATAAAGGGCCACATGTTCATACTGCCCTTGTGCCCTGGTTGCTACAGTAAAAAAAGACATACAGTGAAACTGTACATTTAGAGTTACATGCCTTTTTAATTCATCATCTTTAATTTTATCATAGGATTCAGTTTTGTTCAGAAGGTGACTTTATGGATTATTCACCTGTTTTGCAGCAAGATAGATAGAGATCACTCAAAAATTAATTAAAATGACATGTTTTAGAAAATCACTACAGTAAGAATATCAACTGTATATAATATAGAGGTGGACAATAAAGACCCCTTCCTTTCTCTCTAATACAGTTTTTATCAAGTGTCATCTTCAAAGTATGGCCAGCCTTCAAAAACTAGCCCAGACATACAGCATCCTCTAACAGCATCGTTACTTTGATTCTAGAAGTTTTTTTTCACAAGTAGATGTAACATCCACTGGCTGATACAGTGGATCTGTCCTCCCAGAGACGCTATGAGTTTCTGACAGCCCCCAGCTTTCCATTCTTGGGAAGTACTTTAGTTTGAGAGATCACATGGCCAACTTCCATGCATGCTTAAGATAGCAGTTATCCAGCTTCTGGCTCCTGAAAAAGATCTGATGAACTACCTTCAGTGCCCTAGGCGTAAGACTTCTCTTTCAGTTCCATTTCTGAAACTACCAAGATACTCGTCATTGTATAACTGATAGTATGGGCAATTTTTAAAGAATTTTAGAAGAGAATATAAAAAGTTACCAACACTTCCTTCTAAAACTGAAAGGTGAATTTCATTCTAAATGAAGGGTATGTGGAAAATTCCAGGGAAATTAAAAGACTAAAATACTGAGGATGAAACTGAAATAGACTCAGTCCACTGTACTGGGGATGTAACACTTTGCTTAAATAAATAAATATGAATCAAGCCACAAATTAGGCTTGATATAGATCTATTCCAGCTGATCATGGTGTTTCCTCATTTGGAAGAAAATCAGATCTCTGATACTGCTCCAAAGTTTACATGAAATGCAACAATGCCATCAGAAGAAACTAAAGACATACCTACATAGCCACCCTGGTTTGCTTTTCTGCCTTGCAGAGTGGTCTTTGTCTCCCAGTTATACAGTCCATCTCGTATAACTATGGGAGTATGCCCTGGCTTCACCCTCGAGCCAAGCAGTTCCCTCTGCAGGAAAATAGTATAAATCAAAATTTTGTCCATTCCAGGGTCCACATCTACTCTACATCATTGATACGAACCAGATTTTCCCCCCAGCCCTTCACAGTCTTCCAAAAGTAGGCCCCCAGGTCTCCTGCTTTCTTCAAGAAGCTGGGAATGAGGTTCATGCTGCTTCTGCCAGCAGTCAAGGCATGATCTGTCACTGGAAAACTCAGACACAAGCAAAGCTGTACTATTTAAGCCTGGAACTGTGTTCCTCTCTCATCTACCTCCAGGCAACATGGAGCTTGGCAGGTGGCTGTCCCTGAGAGACGCTTTTGCTCAGTGAATCCCTTTGCTTAGCATTTGCTGCTCACACGGATTCTAGGGTTGTGGCTCACATGGTTTCCATGTGAAACGTGAGCCTCTCCACACATCCTGTGGGGATCCTAGGTGCCTCAGTTGAGGTTGAGAAGTCTGGTTGGCAACAGGACATGCAGTAATCATGCAGCAGAGTATCTGACAAGCCTTAAGTCCTTTCATGGCAGTCTGTGATGTCAGGGTGAGGTGTTTGTCCTCCAGCTTGGGCTACACAGTGAGCCCCAGCCCCAGGCTGGCTGCAGGCCTGCAACAAGAGTTAACAAGAACCTCCAAGAAATACCAGTCACTTAGCAGATTGAACTGGGCGACACACAGCATCTCAGCTGAAACTGGATAACATCCTGATAGTGTGCAGTGGAGAAGGTGCGTTTAATCAACATCTGACATGCACTGCATGTCCTGGGGGCTAAGCTGAGAGGTGACCAGAGAGATAAGCCAACATGTGCCCAAGCATTTCTGAAAATGGAGTTTGGTGTTAATGCTGATGGGTGCAGAGAGCTTTTGATACATATGAGGAGCTAATCCTTAATCCTGTAAGTAATAGAAAACACCTCTAGAAATATCCTGGCATCTAAATTATAGAAAACTTAGTTCTATAGCAATACTTACCTATCTGTGTTCAAAGAAACAGAACTTCCCCCTTGCAATGCTGAGCAGAAAAACACATGAAAACACGTAAAAAACCCACGAGGCTGTGGGTCCAACGCTTGAAAATGCTAGCCTCCGTTCTTTCAGCTTATTGACAATTCTAAAGGTAAGGCAAGGCTTCCACATCTGCAGCTGGTTTCTCAAGTAAGCAAACAGTTCTTCCGAGGTGTTGCACACTCAGCAGTTCCTGCTGCCTGGCATTAACGCAATGGCTTTGCCAGGCAAGTGCCTGCTGGAGAGGCACAGAGGTACAAACCATCCACACAGTGGGGGTGGGACCGCTCTTCCTAAGTGTCACTACCCTTTTTCACAACTATAGCAAGGGTCCTTGCTTACTCAAGGAAATAAATAGAAACATGCCATTTCATAGAATCATAGAATAGAATCATAGAATCTAATCATAGAATCAGCCAGGTTGGAAAAGACCCTTGGAATCATCAAGTCCAACCATCTACCCTACTCTACAAAGTTCTCCCCTACAACATATCCACCAACAACACATCTAAGCGACTCTTAAACTCATCCAAGGATGGTGACTCTAACACCTCCCTGGGCAGCCTATTCCAATGCCTGACTACTCTTTCTGTAAAGAATTTCTTCCTAATGTCCAGTCTAAACCTACCCTGATACAGTTTGAGTCCATTCCTGCTTGTTCTATCACTAATTGCTTGTGAGAAGAGACCAGCACCAACCTCTCTACAGTGTCCTTTCAAGTAGTTGTAGAGAGTGATGAGGTCGCCCCTCACTCTCCTCTTCCTCAAACTAAACAGTCTCAGCTCCCTCAATCGTTCTTCATACGATTTATTCTCCATATAATAATGGAGATAATAGTAATCTCCGTATACTTCTTTACACAGGGGACAGAAATTAGGGAAACCCAGTATCGTTGATAACGGCGGTTGTTGCTGTCAGATGGGAATGAATTAAATGGAATTTCTCACCTACCCAGAATCACACTGCATTGACCGCTTTGCTTTCAGCCTCCAGGAAAATTTGAAGAAATCGTTTTCTGAGACAGGTTCGTGAAACGAGCCGGTGGGACAGTCCATGTAATACACACCAAAGGGTGGCCAGCGCTCTGTCTACGTGCGCAGATGCAGCCTCAGGAGTCCTGGTGTGCTTGCACCGCTTAACAGCAAAATCTGCCTCTCTCAAGCACTGCTTTATCTGCTGTCCCCAAAAAAAGCCAAACAAACTTGGGCCAAGATCAAAGCGTAGGTCTACACAATGTGTGTGACGGGCGTGATACGCGGGACAACAATTGGATCCCATGTTTAGGTATATAGAATGTTTGCTGTCTGATTTAGCACTTTCATCTGTCCTGAAAGAAAACTTCTTTGGCAAACCAGAACAAGAGGAAAAATATGAATTCTGCTCAATACAGTTGAGAAGATTCCATGCAGCTTATAGCTCTCTCTTTTTTTTTTTTTTTTTCAATACTTCAGGTTTATGTGACAAGATGTGAGAGTGCATTTCTCTCGTGCACTGGTCAAAAGAGCTCTGCTGAGCTGACTGCCAGGAAGAAAATGTAGGTGAACATACAAAACTGAGGCACAATGAAGCAAAATTAAAAGATATTTTTAACTAAGGGGTGCACAAAGATGTCTGAGCTAGTGATTTGAATTCAGAGCTGCAGGCCAGGAATCAAGAATCCAGACTTCTGATTAACTTTATAAGTGTAAAATAGGAAAACCCCTATGTTATCTCAGCACATGTTCAGCATGTGTTTGGATCTGCTGAAACTGCAGACCAAACCAGCTAGGCAGAACAAAACAAACCAAAAGAAACCCACAGAACTGGGAGAAAGGACAGGATGCTGGTGTTTTACCGATTTAGAAAAAGCCAGCCCAGGTTTTAACACCTGGCAGTATTACTACCATAACTGTTACAGCGAAGATTTTTTGCATTGACTTAGTTACACCGGTAAAAATCCAGAATTCGGTGTTGCCAAATGCTAATGCTCATTTTGCTGGGAATGTCAGGTTGTTACACCCCCGGGATGGTTTGTGATGGCTTCCTCCATACTGGCTTAGTGCAACTTGCAGGAGTAGGCAAATCCCAAGGGGTTTGCCCAAGATTGCAGCAGGGTTGCTACTGTTTGAGCAGCACTGAGACCTTCAGATACAAGGTGTTGGGTGTCCTGGTCAGCAAGGGAGACACACACAGGTAGGTCAACAGACACAAATAGCTTCACAAAATCTGCTGCTCTGTCTTCTGCCCTAACCCTTTTTTTCTGTTTTCTTTCCCTGAGCACAAAGAGCTCAGTGATTCCCCACGTGAGCAAGCCCACTTGCCAGGCTCTACGCTGGTAGAGCTCAGACTCCATCCCTTTCCCTCACTTCTCCCAGTGGAAGTCCCTGGCGAGGGCCGAGCAATCAGTCGGGAAAGGGAGGTGCTCCACTAGGAAGCCCTCTATGTTCCCCCTGGGACCAGGGGCCAGGAGTGGACAACCTACGTGGAGCTCCCCTTGCAACGCAAGGAGTGAAAACTCCATGAGCTTTTGCACGTAGTCTCAGAAAAAGGAAATTATCCTCATTTTCTCTTTCTGCCTTCGTCATAAGAGGGGCTTTGCAATTAAAAACACGACGGCGTTGTGTTCCCGGAGGGGTGGAGCGGGGGGTGGGCAAATCACCCATGTACCATAACAGATGGTTTAAGTACAGTGATTACAAAATCCTGAAGTTAAAATAGTTTAATTACAAAGTCAATACTGCCTCCAACCTCTGCTAAGCCTTCGGTGTAAAAACAACAGACGGCATAGTGCAAACGGTAGGACAATATTTAACCAGAACTTTGCATTAGCTACTGCAGCACAGCTCCCCATCAGGCCTTCAGCAAACGGAAGATCAACTGATTTTCCCAGCCTGTATTTGTCAACCATCTCTGCTTTGGTATCAATGGGCGGCTGGGAGAGGGGCCACAAACAAACCGAAGGAAACAGAGGGCAATACTATACTGCAGGCTGGGGCTCAGCAGCATTATCTGTAAAGTCCAAATGTTGCAAGCATACAACTGAGAGGGCTATTAGCACCTTGCCAGGAACTAACACACGGGTAAAAAAGGTGAGCCGGTAAAGTTGTTTGTATACAAAATGAAAATAAATCTTGGTGAAATAAGCAACGTTGTATTTTAGACTATGAATTTTACAGAAAAACATAAGAGGACACGGGAAGGTACAGGGAAAGGAAAATTTGGGGATGATTTCGAATGGCACAAATCTGATCTTCCACACGCAGGGAAAGCAGCAACTCTCTACAGCGTGCTGCAGGAAAGTCTCACTAAGCTGTGCTCTTGCAGCTGAGAGCCCGGGCCTTGGTCACTGCTGAGTGTGTACATATTCTATATATTCTTTAACAGTGGCAAACCCTCCCTCTGTTGGCTTGCGTCCCTTATAGACATCAACTCAAACATGGAGCCGGAAGAGTCCGAGGAGATCTGGGTGTGCTTTATGGCCAACACTCTAACGGCTGATCCCACCTGCTTCCACCAGGACCCAGCGCAGGGTACCCACCACCCAGCCTACGTAGGAAGCACTGCGAGGAGGCACCGCTCCCTTGTCAAGCAGGGTCTGACAAGCTGCTGCTGAGAGCTACGGACTCATGAAAGTAAAAGCAAAAACAGACAAACGGGAGATGGTCTCCAATGCCACTTCTCACCACTGACCCGCCCTGAACCCAAAGAAAAATCAGAAGCTAAAGCAAGAGGGAAAACAGGCTCCAACAGTGAAGTGACAACACAGAGGAGTTCTCACAATCATGTTACTCCTTTATATTTTTATTTTTTTTTACGGAGTTTTAGAGATTAAGAGTAACTTTGGGTGCGTGAGGTCGTATTTGCTAAGTCAAATAAGAGTTTCTAGCAGCTAATCTGTTTCCCGGGGGTTCTTCATAAGTGAGAGTATTCAGGACAGAGAGCTGCATGGGCTAAAACAGGGGGAAGGGACACCCTAGTCAATCTAAAGGAAAATCATTAAGAGGAAGGAGAAAACATTCCTAGGCCCTGATCCTGCAGATTGCTGCATATTCCAGTCCTTCTTTTATTAAATTAATTTTACATATATGAGTAGATTAATTGACTTCCAATTAAGACTGAGTGCAGGTTGAAGTGCTTCATTTCATTAGCATGGAACTGATCCTCTGTAATAACAGAAAAAGCCATAAACTAATGTTCTGTTGGAAATCATAGCATGACTGGCGTAACACTGACAGCACAAAAGCAATTTGAATTATTTCTTCTTATGAAGAGAAGATATTTGTATTTTTTCCGAGAACATGATAATAAATAATTTTGTTACTATCTCTAACAACAAATAGGAAATCAATCCAAAGAAATAAGGCATGGTCATAACATTTTAATAAAACTGGGCCCAGAAGTTTGTACCAGACTCAGCCTCTCCCCATAGCACATGCAGGACACAATTCCCATGTCTGCTCCTGACGTAATTTTGTGTTTAAGCCAGTAACTCTTTAATGATTGCTCTCACCTGGAACCACTGGGCTTGGCACTCAGCACCCGCTTCTGGGAGTGGGACTCTTCTCCACCTTGAGACAAAGATGATCCTGGGCACCCCTTACCTGGGCAGATACCTTGAGGGAGAAGCTGTGAAGTGAAAGCATCACCTCCTTCTCCTTCTGAACCTCAGCAGGAACTAAGGACTGAAGAGTTAATTCCTACACCCTACTGGTGTGCATTAGGTAGATCACATACATAGTGATGCACAGGAGTTTGAGTACCTGAGGTCCAGCTGGGGTTTGGTACCTAATCACTCCTCATCTCTTCTGAACTAACAGTTTACAGCTGGCTCTGATTCTGCTTTTTTTTTTTTTGCCCCGATATCACATCAGGTGCCTGCTCTTTGGAAAGTGCCTTGTATCCTGAGAAGGGTACAAGAAAGTAGGGCAATTCAAGTGATTTCAGGCTATCATCATTGCTAGAAAAGCACATCATCAGGAAAAGCATATTAACATAGCAGTTATAATGTTTTTCAAGAAACACAGATTTTTGGAACAAAGTGCTCCTGCTGACCAAGTATAATAGTGCTATTAAGTCAGGCTGCCCAGCAGTGGCTTTTTCATATGATGCATGTTCAGGATAACCTCTGTGGGCCAGCTAGAAACCATGGCATCCAAACCCTGCCTTTCTCTGCCTCGCCAAATTCAGTAGGGATTCATGGGTAGATCTGGCAGAATTTGGTCCTAATGCCAGAGGCATTGCTTTCACACAGGAGACTATTCCTGCAGCAATAGATCTCTGTAGGAGCACTCTGAAGACAGCTGGTTTCACTTCGCATTGGTCGGCGAGGCTTTGGACACGAATTGCTGGCCCAAGGACTATCCATGGGTGCTGTCATCGCTGTTATCCGTGCTCCCAAAGCACTCGGTGACGCTGCCGGGGACTACAGCCCTGCTGTGCTGGAGGCTCCTCGGGTGCAGGGAGGAGGAGGAAGGCAAGTTCCCACCACCCAAAGCTCACCCTCTGAAAGGTCTGGAGGTAAAAGGGCGGCACGGGCTTGTCCAAGGGCTCACTGAAAAGCAGGGGATCTGACTTCAGCCCGAAATATACCTGTGTGTTAGAACACAAAATGCACTTGTAATAGAGGAAGATATGTTTTAAAAGCTGAGCTGTGGCAAACCTGCTGTTGCAGACCTGACCTTTTTTTCTCCCAACAAACATTTACCTAGAGTTGTCTCATGACTGGTCGACTTTTGTAATCCATTAGAAGGTGATGCAGTTGCATGACATGATCAAACACCAAATGCAGCAGGAAGGCCGTAACTGTATCTAAAAAGCCTTTGCTTTGTCAAAGCCTTTCACTAATGCTGGCAACAAAATTATTGAGGTCTATAATAAGCTGCTCTCTTGTCAAATAAGCCTCCTTACGAGCAGCGTTAAACTTTATATCTGCTTTTAAATTAAACACTTTGGGTTTATTAATGTTTCCTTTCCTCTCCAAATTTCTTTGTTGAGAAGAGGTGCCAGAGGAAATGTACTAGCAACAGTAGGATGTGAAGTATAGTTTAGAATACATTAAACATATGTTGATGGGGCCATTAGCCGAGTTTATAGATACCACCACCTGTCTCTTATTCCACTTGCCATTACTTTAGTGACAGAAAACATACTGTAAGAGAGCTGATAGGCTACCATTAAATCTTTACTCCTGTATTAGAAGGAACATAGTAGCAACTTCGTGCCTTATTGCTAAAAAGATTTTCCAATAATGGCTCACTTATTGAGATAAATAAACCTGGATAAAGAAGGAGGGCAGGGGCTAAAGAATAAATGTCAGTCTGGTTTTGGATGCCATTATAAGTGTACAGCAGGTCAGTTAACATTTTAATTGCTCCTTTCGTGTGAGCAAGAGCATCCCTTAAGTCACTACTGCAAAAAGTGCTCTTAGACCTAGCAAAGGAAGGTAGGGGCTTTTCGCCTTCAGGCAAAACAAATAAAATAAAATAAAATAAAATAAAATAAAATAAA